>WBNO01018473.1:0-15042 GCA_013400575.1 Peucedramus taeniatus
ATGTAATAACAGCGTCCTGGTTCTGGCCACAACGGGGCTAACTTTTGCAGTAGCCAGGAGGGTGCATGGCCAGAACATTCTGGTGTGGGGGAAAAGGGTTCCTTCTATCTATTATCAGGGCAGGTGAGTTGCTCACCTTTTTATTGTACTCTATGTAGTGTTTCCTTATTTCTCTTTCTGGTAAATTGTTCTTATCTCAGTCCATGAACTTCACCTTTTGTGCCTCCAGTTCTCCTCTCCAGCCCACTGCAAGGGGAGGGGGAGAGGGAGATGGGGAGCAAGCGAGTGGCTCATGGTCTGGAGAGTCTTGTTGTGAGCACTGACTGGGGGACTACCATTCCTAAACCACCACCCAAGAAAATCATCCTTGTGTCCTATAAAAGACATTGAGTTCCACCCTGGGAGCTAAAACCCCGCGTCCATGAGGTGGCCGTGTCCTTTCTGAGCCCTCCCCTTGCCTCCCTGTGCGTGCAGAACGCCCAGCAGGTGCATTTCCGTACCCACCTGGAGGACAAGCCCTACGTGTGCCAGTTCTGCAGCCGGGGGTTCCGGGAGAAGGGCTCCCTGGTGCGCCACATCCGCCACCACACCGGAGAGAAGCCCTTCAAGTGCTACAAGTGCGGGCGCGGCTTCGCCGAGCACGGCACCCTCAACAGGCACCTCAAAACCAAAGGTGAGCGGGGCTGCCCTGGGGGGAGCCTGCCCTGGGCTTGCATTTTGGGCAGGCTGTCCCTGGGCCGGCTGGGAATGGTGGTGAGGGTGGATCTCAGCAGCTGACAGAACCAGAGGCCACGGTCTCAAGCTGCGTCAAGGGAAATAGAGGTTGGATGTTAGGAAAAAGTTTTTCACAGAAAGGAATGGAATGATCTGCCCGAGAGGTGGTGGAGTCACCATCCCTGGATGTGGCACTCAGTGCCATGGTTAGTTGAGGTGTTGGGGCTGGGTGGGACTCAGTGATCTTGAAGGTCTCTTCCAGTGTAGTCATTCTGTGAATTCTGTGGATCTAATGATCCACATGGAAGTGGGGATGTTTTGGGAGGGAAATGTCTGAGTAAAGTTCTCACTGATAATCTGGTTTGGTGGGATTAGCTGCACTGGGCTTGCTGCTCCTTTAGCTCCTAAGCAGGGATTTCCAGACTCCTTCAGGTAGTGCTGACAGTGTTATTCCAAAGGAATAGTACAAGTTTACTGGAGTTAAAAATGGACTTTTGTAGGAGATACTGATATGTATCAGCAGAAGGGATCAATTATTTAAAATATACCCAAATTCTTCCTGTATGTTCTTCACACATGGCTTGGAAACCCTGAGTGATTTCACCTCCTGAATTTACCCACGCAGTGTTTGGAATTGCACTGGAGAGCTGCTCTGCTCCTGGTGTCACATGGACTCTTCTGAGCTGTTCCTTGGCTTGCCCTGGTGGGCCAAGAGCCCCTCAAGTGACACTGGTCACTCATCCATGGCATCCCCTTGCTGGTGCTGCATAGCATCTTCCAGCTGCTACTGGAAATGGTCACAAAAAATGATGTTTTTCTGGAATTCCATGCAGGTGGCTGCCTCCTTGCTATGAAAGAGGTGGAAGAAGTGATAGTGTCAGAGGAGAGTCAGTCTGCTGACAACTTGGCAGCCACGGTCCTTTCGGAAGATCCGCACACGGTCCTGGTGGAGTTTTCCTCAGTGGTGGCAGACACCCAGGAATACATCATCGAGGTGAGAAGGGGCAGCCAGCCTGCTCTTTGGGAACTTAGCACAGGATTTGGTCAGGAAAAACTCTGCAGTAGTTCATGTTCCTGCTCCAGGCTTTTGGGAGGAGGTAAAACAGGCTCTGCACTGCCTGCATGGCCCCAGGAGTCAGTGGGATTAGCCTTGTTTGGAAGGAAAGCACTTGGAGCTTCCCCACCCTCCCAAAGTGCTGTGTGTGCCAGGAAAAGAAGGGGAAACTAACTGTGGTTGAGCAGGAGGCTGAGCCTGGGAACTTCTTACCACACCAGATTTTAGGTCCTCACAAGCTTGCTTCAGCTCTCCTTCCTATCTTCTCCCATTTCTATTTATCTTACTTTGTCCCAGATAATCTCTGTTGTTTCTGAGGCTGCCAAAAGCAATGAATTCTGCATTTCACTTTCTCCCCTCTGTCACACAGAGTTCTCATCCCAGCAGGGTAACACAGCTCAGTTATTGAGTGCTGCTGTAGTTCTTCTCCAGTAGGAGAAAAATCTGCTGCATGGCCAAATCCTGCTGAGGGAGGACATTCTCTTTCAGTTATTTGTGAACATTGTGCACTCATTTTAAGTAGTTCCTGATAATGGGATTGGGAGGGAATGTCAAGGAGTTGTCTCTGGAGTAGCTACTGCATGTGGGGGGAACAGAAAGACTTGTGTAAAAGATCTTAGTGAATTATATCTTGGTGATAAAATTCTTTTCTTAAGAACCTAAAAAGGGAATCGTCTTGTCTTCCAGACTTCTACTGAAGACATGGAGACCAGCGAAGCTACTGAAATAATAGAGGGAACAAGACATGAGGTAAAGCAGTCCTTTGGTGACAGGAGGGGTGACACATTGCAGAGCCTGCTCCTGGGGTGAACAGCTGGGGCAGCCTGGAACGCAGAGCTGCTCCTGGCACTGCCCCGTGGTTGGCAGGCCCCTCTGCAGAGATAACTGCTCTTGACTCCCCCAGTAAATGCTCCACCATCAGTGCAGCCCCCTGTCCCCCCGCAGGTCGACAGCCACATCATGAAGGTGGTGCAGCAGATCGTCAACCAGGCCAACTCGGGCCACCAGATCATCGTGCAGAACGTCACCGTGGCCGAGGGCGCCGCGGCCGCCGACGCCGCCGACACCATCACCATCGCCACGCCCGAGAGCCTCACCGAGCAGGTGGCCATGACCCTGGCCTCGGCCATCGGCGACGGCGCCGTGCTGGCCACCGACGGCGGCCTGGCCGCGCAGGAGGCCACCGTCACCATGGTGGCATCCGAGGACATCGAGATCATGGAGCACGCGGGGGAGTTCGTGATCGCCGCCTCGCAGGAGGGAGAGGTGGAGGTGCAGACCGTGATCGTGTGAGGGACGGGCAGCTGCAAACCTGGGCACTGGGGCTGCTCAGAGAGCCAGGGGAATGCTCTGGAGGGAACTGGCTTCATGGGACACTGCAGGCCCAAGAGGGGATAGTGCAGCTCTGAGACGGGATAGGACAGGTCTAAAACGGGATAGGACAGGGCAGGCCCCAGGTGTTCTCAGTCTAAAACCAATACCAGGAGTTAAACCCTTGGTCTGGTCACACTGAGGAGACTGACAGGTCATGAGTGGAACTCAGTATTCTGTACAGCAGCCTCGAATTAAGGAAGATCCCTTGGGAATCAGCCCCCTCTGCCCACCACTGGGACAGCAGTGGTCTGGTTTTTAAAAGGATTCAGAAAGTGTAGCAAGTATGTGGGGTCTCACAAGGGATTGTTTAAATATATGCATTTAAAACAAGTTGAGAAAACCAAACCTAAGGAGTTGTGGTGTGTGTTGAGCACCACTGAAACACTCTCATGCCTTTAACCTCACTCCTTCAGGCCTCCCAAGGCACGGTACTGCAGTATTTCTCTTTTCTTTGGTATCCTGGACAAGTAGCCTTATGTACTGGTCTATGAATGCATCATTGTACCCTGCAATGCCAGCCAGGCTGCTCTGAGAGCCAGCCTGGGGGCTGGAAAGCCATATTGTATAGGAATTTGGGTTTTTTAAACCATATATGGATTTTTAATTGCATATTGTACAGATTTGGCATGTAAATAAATACATTTTTAAAAATAAAATTATTTAAAGTTCTTACTACATTTTTTCCAATTTCTCTTCTATTATACTCAAACAGAAGAATTGCTGGAAGGAGAGGAGAACAGGGATACTTTAATTTTCTTCCTGAAGTTAGTGCTCCGAAGCTGCAGTAGGACATGGTTTCTGCAGGTAAGATCCTGCCAGAAATCATTCTTTCACCTAAATACACACAACCTGTTGTAGACATTGTTAACAGTCATGGGTTAATTGTTTCCCAAAGAAAGATACAAAAGATGCTCCTTCCTCAAAATTCACAGGAACTCTGTGTTAGCCCTTTCCAGAGAGAAGGATTCACTTTGGGAAGATGGACCAAATCCCGTATTCAGGGGCCAGGACTGAGCTGGCCCTGAGTCTCACTGAGGGAGCTCAAATGCTCCTCTGCTGAGGCACCAATATGTGAATTCTGCAGTAATCTTGTTCCAAAATCTGTCTGGGGCTGCCAAGCCCACTGCTGAACCAAAGTCTTAGAAAACACTTAAAAATGCCCAGAGAAACAATAATATCTTCATGTTTTCTTCTTCCTTTCCAACACAGTAGGAGGGTTAAAGATTTCCTTTAAATTCCTCCAGATCCCTTTAGAATAAATGTTTTTGTAGACGAGGGGTCTGTCATGGGGCTGCGAGGGGAGATGGGGGGAACCCCCAAATCTTCGGGATTTGCACCATTCATTGGTGGTTTGGTTGGTGAGGGCCAGATACAGACTGAAGGAGCAATATCCCCCCAGGATGAGTGTGAGCAGGATGACAAACCCCAGCATGAAGACAATCCTAGGGAAAGTCAAGAAAAGGTGCTGCAAAGAGAGAAAAGTAAGTTAAAATATGGGAGGGTTGAATGCCCTGGGCACTGCACAGCCCCAGCTGGAATGCAGATCCATGTGCATGTGGGACTGTATCTGCATTCCAGCCTGGTGTGTCCTGCTTTAACACTTCCATGAAGGTACCTCAGGGACTCTCAGCTGTTTCCTAAACTTTACTACATCAGCTGGTCACTGGAATGGAAATGGAAATTTCCATTTCACTGGAGTGGAAATGGAAATTCCTTCTCTATGAACCAGATCTGCCAAGTGACAGATCCTGGAGACACCAATCTGTAGGATGGGGAGTGCTGTGAGAGAAATCCCCCATTTCTAAAGTATCAAGCAGTTTTCTAAACCTAGTTATATGTGTAAGACAGCAAAAAACCTTCAATCTGTCCCAAAACCCTGCAGTCTGTCCCCACGCTGGGGGAACAGGACACAATTCCTGCCAGCAAAGCGCCAGACAGAACACGGCACAGCACGGACTGACCTGAACGAGGAAGGGAATCTCCACGGGCTGCTCCTGTCCCTGGGCATCCAGGTAGGTGCCGTGCATGATGTTGGAGAGCAGCAGCACCTGGATGAGGAACGCAGCAGTGACAGCAGCCACGGCCCCAGCTGTGGCCGTCAGGGACAGCAGGTACAGCAGGAACACGCCGGCGTTGGAGGCCCCGATGCAGTTGTTGACCCACACACAGTGGTGGTCAAAGCGATGCACGCACGTCCTGCAGACACCTCGAGGAGGCAGGGGCAAAACAAGTGTCTTGGCACTTTGTTTTTAAGTAAGCAGTTTGATCTTTATGTGTTTTTTAAGCTGAAAGCGTGTGGGAGTTGCAGTCAGGGTTTAGCTGGCAGCTTTTGAAGCAAATAAATGCAATTGTGTATCCTAAGAAAAATAATGTATTCCATTTCCTCTTTTATTCACCAAGACTGCAGCTCCAAGACTTTGGTTTCTCTGACAGCACTGCCTGGCAGAGCCCCTGAAAGGCAGAGATTGGAGCTCCCACCTTTATTTTAGATGATAAAAAGAGGTGGCGGATTCATCCCTGGCAGTATTCCAGGTCAGGCTGGCAGGGCTTGGAGCACCCTGGGCTAGTGGAAGGTGTCCCTGCCCCTGGCAGGGGGTGATATGAGATGGGCTTTAAAGATCCCTCTCAGTCCAAACCATTACAGGATTCTGTGACTATGAAACAGAAAATCCTGATCTGAGGTCCTGACATGATAATTTCTCATTTAAATTCCAGCTTCTCACAAGCTCGGCTGTTCCTGACCCTGAATTATCCCTCAGAACTGGTAATTTCTGTGAGAAGAAACAACACCCAGCCAGCTCCATGGATGGGCAAATGCAGCTGTGACTGGGACCCCAGGAAAACAAACACAGCCCTGTGAGCACTGAGCTGGTAACTGAACAGCAGCTCCTGGGGGAGAATTCCTTTGGGAAGGTCTTACTGCCATGGTTATCAAGGAATTTCAGGTCCTTACTGCAGTGCTTGGACCTGGCTGGTTTCTCCACAGTGCACGTGGGACACACGAGGCCTCTCTGAAACAACACCCCATCATAGGCATAAACCTTAACCAGGGATGCAGCGTTGGATTTTGTTACTGTACCTGCCAAAGAGACAAGAAAAAGAACTAAAGAATGGGATTTGTAGCATTTTTTTCTGTTTCCAGAGAGCACGGGTGTGACCTTACCAGGGTTGGCCCGGGAGCAGAGCAGGAAGCAGGCCAGGTTCCCAGCCAGCAGCAGGTAGGGCAGGAGCAGCAGGAGGAGGTGGAACTGCAGCTCCCAGCAGTACACAAACACCTCCCAGGTGTATTCCCCAAACACTGCAGCCTGCAGGGCTACGTGCAGGACCACAAACAAACAGCTCCTGGAAAGGAAAGGGGACAATCTATTTAATACTCAGCATCCAAGTTAACAGGTCAAGTACACTCAGAGGTGATCAAAGACTTTCCAAATGCAAGGAGACACCTCTTTTAGGTTTTCAGGCCAGCTTGGATTGCATATTAATAGTGTTTTCTCCATACACTGGCTTCTCCTTCTCTTCTTCCCACATATACTCCTTTAAATATGTCAGCTAAATTCCCTGCTTTATTCACATGTCCTTTGGATGTTTTTTCCCTGTCAGTACAAAGTCTTATAATCGCTTGCTGCTGACAAAATATGGCATAGCAATAGGCCACAAAGCATTCTGCCAGAAGACATTTGCTATTCTGAAAGCAAAGAAAAACCCCCCAAAATAATCTTTAAAACTCTGCAATATAACCAGCTGTTAGAAAATCAGGGTGGCAGGAGGTGGGCAGTGAACACCAGTGCCAGAGTATGTGGAGAATTCCAGTGCCCCCAGCACCTCTGACAGTGTCACCTCTGTGTCTCAGGCTGTGGTAGAGCAGAGGATCAGCAGAACTGGCACAAAACCACCCCTGCACTCACAACACAGCTGCAGATTTACAGCCCTGAAGTCACTGTCACAGCGAGCTGCTGTCTCCAGAGAAAAGGGATTTAAATCCTTCCTGAGGCACCAGAGTTTACAGACACACAAAATCCACCTGAATCCAGCAGGCTGCATGCTGGCTGCTGTGCAGCTTCCCCCTCAGCCACCTGGACACCCAGGCTGCTGGACTGAGACTAATGGGATTTGAGGGAGAGGATGGAGACTGAGAGTCTGTCTGACTCCATCTGCAGCTGCCAGAGAGGCTGTGGTAATTCTTGTGGGGATGCAGGATCCCACCAGTGTGACCAACATCTGTTACTGAGCCACATTATCTTCATTTGTCAGTATGTTCAAACATTGCAGGGTACCACCCTCTGAACAACGAGCAAGGAAGGGAGAAACAGCAGCGTGGCAAACCTCAAAGGGAATCTGTAATCCCTGACAGGCATCCCAAATGGAGACAGAATATCTAAGGATAATACTGAGAGCTCTGATGGTGGCAGGAGATGCCAACAGTAACCAGAAATAAGAGTAAAAATTAATGGCAAAGGAATAAAAGTGCAATACCTTGTGTGGAAGATCCTGTGCAGTGCCTGGTGTGTCACCCTCTGGAGCTGGGTGGGGATCACCAGTGACAACACCTGAGGAAATGAAGCTCTGTGTTACCTGGCCATCACTGCTGCCTCAAGGCAAGCTCAGATTTAAGTACAAGTCCCTCACCCCTCAGCTCTGGACCTGCACAGCCACAGCACTGGGGAGGAGGCTCCTTTTCAGGAGCTTCTCACCACAGAATCAAATGTGGAAGAGACCTTCAAGATCATCAAGTCCAGCCATAACACACAGAATCACAGAATCCTGGAATCACTAAGCTTGGGCAAGCCCTTCAAATTCCCTGAGTCCACCCTGTGCCAAATCCCCACCTTGTTCCCAGCCCAGAGCACTGTGTGCCATGTCCAGGCCTTCCTTGGACACCTCCAGGAATGGGGACTCCAAACTTCCCTGGGCAGTTCCCATGCCTGACCCTCCTTTCCATGAAGAAGGAAGAGAGGCAGGAATGCTGCTGGGGTTTTCCACATGGGGCTGAGGTTCCATACTCCTGGGAGCTCCCCAGGCCCACACAAACATATCTGGGTTAATGTGTGAAAGTTCTAAGGAGCTTAGGGTGGGTGTAGGGTGGGGCTGGGTTAAGCAGGGGATAGAACTGAGCAATTCCCCAGCTACAATATGCTCCATCAGCCCATCTGACAGATCAGGGGGAGATAAGCAAAGGGATAAAGCTTGTGGCCTCCAGAAAAGAGAGGAAAAAACCCCACGAGCCAGCCAAACCCAAAAAATGCAGTTTCTGCAGCTCCAGCCTGATCCAGCCCAATGGCTCCATGTCTAATTGCCCTTTCAAGCACAGCCTGACGTGCTGAAGAAGGAGCCTGCCCGTGCTCATTGAGTGAATCCCTCAGCCAGGGAGGTGCCTGTGGAATTGTCTGCTCGGAGCTGACAGATCTCTATAGCAACACAGCGCAGGAATTAGAGCAGCTGAGCCTATTTCTAGCTGACACGGAGGGAAAATATGCAGTGAGAGCTTCTTGCCTCGGATGTGAAAGACCAGGAGGCAAAAAGCATATGTGGAGCTGAGAAGATGCTAAATATTTTGGTGTGAGCTGGTGCGTCTCAGCTCGGCAGCTCGAGGCACGAGTGTTTGTACAAAGAAGGTTTTCTCCAAGTGTGCTGTAAGAGGAAACACAACCCAGCAGAAAAGAACCTGCAGGAAGCCTCAACTCTCTGCAGGCTAAAGCCAAGTGCCCTCAGCTGCTCCTCCATGGCCCCCTTCAGCACCCTCGTGTCCATCCTCTGGATGCTCTCTAAGAGCTTCAGACCCTTCTGATATTCTGGGGTTTGCATTGTATTGGTCCTTATAACAATTTATCTTATATTGTGACCTTACATTTAGCATTGCCTGTATTTCTATCCCAGGTAAAATATTGATTATATTCACATGGATTTATTTCCCAGGCACAAGTATTGATTAGATTCCTCCAGACAGTGGCTTCATACCACAGCAGTAATTTAATTGCTGCTGTTTAAACACTTCATAGCAGCAGCTATTAAGATATGGGGGAAAAAAATCAATTTCTCTGCACAGTGTGTCTATAAACCAAAAAGAAGTATAATACCAGTAATAAAAAAGTCTGTCTGAACTTCTGTGAACAGCATGAAACATAATTCTCAATTTAAGTGATAATTCTCTCATCCTTTACCTTCCAGAAATATTAACAGCATTTTTTTTTTCCTTTTCATTCAGACACAGCCCAACAGACAGAAAAATGAACTGGTACTTTCCCAATTCCCCATTTTTACAATAAAATGCCAATTCTTAATCCTCTTTCAAAGCTCTTCATTCCTGCTTCTTTCTTAGTGAACAAGAGCCTGCAGCATTAGTACACACATTAAAGAGCTTTCCCTCAAATATCTGCCACCACTTATAATTCTCTCCCTATTTTAATACCCAAGCCTTCCCCACCTTTTTCCTCTTGATGACAGCAGCAATACCACAAAACTGCAAATTCCTGGGCCTGATTATTAGTTAATTTTTCAATTTCAAATTTCAAGTTGTGGTGTTAGTGAAGAAGGTACTTCTGGCATGGTGAGAAACTCCATCCTCACCTCAGACAGGCACAGGCAGGGATGGGAGCTGGGAGGCCCAAATGATTTTTACTCCCTGCTTGGGCAGGATTTAACCATCTCAAAGGAAGTGTATTTCTACTTCCTATCTCACTTCCTTGAGAGCAGACATTAAAACAGGATGAAATATATTATCACTCTGACCACACACACACTGGCTATTTTTTTTTTTTTTTGAGAACAAATATAGCAGTTGCACTAATTTTAGCACAACAAAGCAGGGCAGATTACCAGAAGGGGAGCTGATCATTCCCCTGCAAGTTCACTCTCTGCCTGGAAACCCAATGCTTTACCTGGCTTGCCCTGTCCACACTCCTTGTGAGGAAACTCTCCTTCCTTCCCGAGCAGAGGCACAGCAGGGCAGTAACGGCGAGCACAGAGCACAGGTAAATCAGGAAGAGTGTCAGGAAGTCCATGCCGAGCCCTGGAATGGAAGAGGAGCAGCTGTGGGACCCCTGGGTGCCAGGTCCTGCAGCAGAGCCTGGCATTCCTGAGCCCAGGGAGGGAGCAGCACCCAGCACCGAGGGCAGTGCTTTATGGATCTCTGCGAGGGCAGAAAACACAGAATCCCAAAATCCTTTAAGCTGGAAAAAACCTCCCAGCTCATGGAGTCCCAGCTGTGCCCGATACCCTCCCTGTCCCCAGCCCAGAGCACTCAGTGCCACCTTCAGGTGACACCTCCAGGGATGGGCACTCCAAACCCCCCTGGGCAGTTCCAAGGCCTGAGCCCCCTTTCCATGGGGAAATTCCTGCTGTGTCCACCCTGAGGCTGCCCTGGCCCAGCCTGAGGCCGTTCCCTCTCCTCCTGTCCCTGTTCCCTGGAGCAGAGCCGACCCCCCTGGCTGTCCCCTCCTTGCAGGAGTTGTGCAGAGCCACAAGGNCCCTTCCCAGCTCCCTCAGGAATTCTCCATTCCCTTCCCCAGCCCTGATCCCTTCCCTGGCCACGCTCCAGCCCCGGGGGTGCCGGGGTTCAGTCCCGGAGCAGCCGCGGCCCTGCGGAAGCGGCGCCGCTCGCGGTTCCCGGCGCTTCCAGCGCCCTCCGGCGCCCCGGCGGGGAACCGGGCACAGCACGGCCCGTGCGGCGGCCGCCGAGGAGCCACAAAGCCGTAAAAACATCCGTGAAATCAGCCCGTGGACCCCGGATCTGTCGCGTTCCCGCAGTCCCGGGCAGATCGGTACCGTGCGAGCCCTGCGCGGATGATGCGCTGTTTCCATCCTCCCACAGCGTGGCCACCCACTGCCCTTGTGCCATTCCTTAGCAATCGCCAAAAATTCCTGCAGTCTTGTGGCCTTTGGTGAAGTCTCTAAAGCAAAATTCCTGTGCCTTCCCAGAGCTGTGAGCACGATATTCCCCGGTTAATAAGGCGGATCCTCCCACCCTGTCGCAGGTGAGCGGGGCTCGCTCCCGCACCTGCGGCTCCCACCTGGGGCAGGGCTGGGAAGGGAACACGCGGGGGGCAGCGCTCAGCCCGTCCCTCCGGGCTGTCTGACAACTGAAACCGCCGGGGCCGATTGGGTTTCGGTGCCTGCCTGGAACTTGCCAGAGAAACTCGTCCGGCCGCGGCCGCCGCGTCACAGATCCAAAGGCTCCCAAACTGCTGGGATGGTTTTCCCAGCTCCGGGTCCCGCTGTGCCGCTGGCTGGAGCTCGGACAGCACAGGTAAGAGTTCCAGGGATGCTCCAGGGGCTTCGGCCAAACAGGAGATGAATCGTCTTGGTGGGAGGCAGGAGAGGAGCTTGAGTTTCAGGAAGAGTCTCTTTTTTTCCCTTGGTAAGCCCAGTGCACCAAACAGGACATGAGAGGGAGAAATGCAGGCAAAATATTCCTGGGGCACAGCTTGGAATGCTGCCCAAAACACTTGGGTCCTGATGGAAGATGGAGGGGAAAAGCCATTTCCTCCATCCTACTGAGAGAGCAGAATTTCTGCAGGTACAGAAATAGCTTGGCTGGGGTCACTGGATGTCACCTGGCAAGCCTGGTGGCACAGAAGGGGCTGGGGGTTGGCATAAGGAGGTTTATTTGAGGAGGGACAGGCAGGGTCTGTGTGCCACTGTCCCTGGGCACAGCCAGGCCAGGAGCTGCAGGGAGGGCCACCACACTGGGACTGGCACCAGCACTGCAGGGGAGCTGGTCCACTCTTGGTGCCCTCACAGGCTGTGCTCAAGGACAACCAGCCAGCAAATAGCTGGGCAGAGGCTGAGACTCAGAGGGATGAAGCTCATTCATTCCAAGCACTGTGAAAATCACTTAGAAAGTCTCATCTGGTCAAAGTCTGGCAGAAGGTCTTAATGGAAGCCACATCCATTCACTTGGGATCCCAGAACTCAGTTCTTCCAAAGATTAAAATTCACTGTCAGTGTTTAAAGTGCTCAAGTCAGTTAGAAATGGAGGGAAAAGAAGCAATTACCTCACTGGCTGAACAACAACAAAAAGAGGGAATTGATTGCAGTTTTGACTGTTTGGGCAGGGAATAGTAACAGAGATGCATGAGCTTGTAGGAGTTGTGTGTGTCAGTGTCAGCACGGGAGGGCAGATGCCCCAAAGCCCCGGGACTGCTGCTCAGAAGGAGATTTGTGCAGGAGAACCAGCCAGAAAGGAGCTGCAGAGGAGAAGAGGAGCAGGAAGAGGAGGAAGAAGTGGGTGTCAATCCCCTGAAGCGGCGACATGACCACAGAGTTCCTGAGCAGGAGGAAGACCCTCTGCCACATGGTGCTCATCCTCAGGCTGTGCAGAGCAGGTCCCCGCAGCTCTCCTGGCTCAGGCCGTGCCCAGCCCCGTGCCAGCTGTGCCAGGGGTCCCGGGGAACCCTCCGGAGCCCAGGGGAGGCCGAGCACGGCGTGGTCCGTGGGGAGATGCAGACACCCCTCCCGCTGGAGCCGCAGCAGGACGTGTAATTCCCTAAAACCTCTTAGCGTGCTAAGCCCTGGGATCCCTCAGTGCTGAGGAAGCCGAGGAGAAAATCAGAAATAGCAGCTTAGGGGACAGTCGGTGCCAGCGCGGGGGGCTCTGTGGCCAAACGCTCGGCTGCTCCCCCCGGCCAGGACCCCACGCAGCCCCGCACAGAGCAGCCTGGGGACCTGCTCTCCTGGCTGGGGACAGCTCTCCTGGTGAGCCCCAAAGTCCTGGACCCCCAAATCGCCGCAGCAAACCACGTGTAGGTTGTAGTCCCAAAACCTCGGTGTCTCACTCCCTGTGCCGGCGGGGCCAGCGAGGTCCCCCCGTGCTGTCCCCGCTGCTCCGCACAGCGCTGTCGCTTCGGATTTGCCCTGTGGCTAAAGGATTTCCCTCCACGGGCACTAATCTGTTTTCCCTCCTTCCAGCTCCTAATTCCCCCCAGATCTGCAGGCTCAGGTCAGCACCAGGCTCAGCCAGGACGAGCACGGCAATTAGTCTGCCCGCGCTCCTCTGTGCCATGGAAATAAAGTTAATTAGGAAAGGAAAAGGCCAGAAAGATCTTAGTGAGTGTCTGGCGCTGAGCTGGAGCAGCTGGAAGGGCGCAGGGCTCCCGTAAGAAGGCCGGGAAGGGGCAGCCACCCCCTGGCCGCTCTGTCCCGGTGCCACGGCAGCCGTTTCACCCGCCCCAGCCCCGGGGGCTGCGGCGAGGACGGGGGAGCCGGGAAGATGCTCTCAGGAGCCCTGCGGGTACATGGGAAGCGCTTCCGGGGGTGATGGAGGAGAGTCAAGAGAGCTCCGAGCCCTTGGTGGGACAAAGCTGCCGCCGGTGAGAGCCCCCGGCGAGCCCGGATGGCCGCGGACTTCTGTAAGTGCTGGAGCCGAGGGGCGGCGAGGTGGAAGGGGTGCAGCTCCCCGCTGATCTGCCGGGCTTTTCCCTGGAGCACAGCCCGGAGCAGCAGCACTGGGACCGTCCCAGTGCTTACTGGGCTCCTGCTGAAGCTGTCAGAACTCGTGCTCAGCAGCCCCGGGGATGGGGTTTGGTCGCAGATGGGTTTCATCCCGCTGCTGCCACGCTTGCCCCGAGCTTCACCCTTAGCTCTTCCCCTCTGAGTCTCATAGTTTCTGTAAGATGATTTGCCCAGGTAAAATTGTCTGAGGTTCAGTTTTGTAAGTGCTTTATGTGTGTTCAATGACATGGATGGAATAAACACGGGGGTAAAAAGCATTGTCACAGAGAGCTGAGATCAAACACAGAGGAAAACCAGGTGTGAGTTATTTTATTGAGTGTCAGCAGACAGTGCAGGCACACATCACAGAACAGGAGGGTTGGAAGGGACCACAGCGAGGTCATCTGGCCAGCACAGCATGGAAAGGGCATCCGAGTGCACTGTGCCCATCAGCTGGCCAGGTTCACCTCGGGCAAAGATGACTCCTGCAGATGTTCAGGGCTGATGTGCCCGATGTCTCCTTGAGCATCCGTGGAGCCAGTCCAGACCCTTCACGTGAACCACAAACAAGTCCTGCTGAAAAAACCATCACCCTGCTGTTTCAGGATGCTGCCATCAGCACAGCTCACACACGGGACTGAGAGGGCACAAAGAAATGATCCTGGGAGAGCTGAGAGGATCTGGCAAATTCTAATGAATTTACAGTAATTTTGTAGTGGCAAACACTTAAAATATTGAGTGTTGAGAAGGGCTGGTTAAAATCAAGCTGGTTTAAGTCCTTGGATCATCTCTTCATTAATGTAACATGTCAGAGAAATGAATGAATCATTTTGATAGACAAGTAAATACAAGAAGATGCCTAAATGAGGCTCCTGGGGAGAGGGGGTGGGTGGGTACCCCAGGTCACATCTGAGTGCCACGTGGAGCCCCAGCCTTCCCAGCTAACGTGGCCTCTCAACGGCACTGCCAGCAGCCAAAGGTAGAGTAAAAGCTGTTATTTTCAGGAAATCTAGAGGAAATACAGGCTCTGGGGGTGTTTCTTCCCACTCTGAATGGGACGCAGCACGCACTGTAACCCCCCACCCGATGGGCTCCATGCGGCATCTATGGGAACGACCCCTAAGGATGGAAAAGCCACCACAACTCCTCTCTTTCTTTCCTTCTTTTCTAGTCGCAGCCATGCCGGCAACCAACCAGGGCTGGCCCGAGTCCTTCGGGTTCCGGATAAGCGGCTCCGGGCCGTGCTACATCCTCTGGGTGCAGGAGGGCAGCAGCGCGGCGCTGGCGGGGCTGCGCCCGGGGGACGAAGTGCTGGAGATCGAGGGACAGCCCGTGTCCTCCCTGGGCTGCGAGGCGCTGCTGGGGCTGGCCCGGCGCTGCGCCAACGTCCCCCCCAGCATCGGCGTGGTGTCCCGGCTGCAGCACGCCAGCATCCCCCCCGGGCCGCGGGGATGCTTCGGCTTCGAGCTGGCGAG
>WBNO01018477.1:1538-18015 GCA_013400575.1 Peucedramus taeniatus
TGGAATTTTATTTGTTGGTTCTTCTAATAGGTACAATATATGATCTATTTTTGTTATTTTTCTTTCAGCTTTCAAGAGAGAGTCGTGAAGGGCGCCCTATATGGCAGCTTAGTCATTTTGCTCGTGTTCTGGAAGAAGAAGAGAATAAACCAAATCCTGTAACACAGAGGGTCAAAATGATTATGGTTTGTGGCTCTTTTTCACCTATGGTTATGCAATCAGTGAGATGTCCTGGTGCTAAAATCAAGCTTTTGTTTCCTATAGACTTGTATTCTGCAGCCCATTAGTTGGACTTACACTTGTAGTTTTTAATTAACTTCCCCTGTATCTACATCTGTCATTTTCCTGCCTTTGCCATTTCTGTGCCAAGCACTCAGGGCTCTTTCATGTGTACTAATTCCCTCCCTCTTACCCCTGCAGCACCCTCAGCTTCCTTTGCTTATTTCTTGAGCGAGAGAGAAAATGTGGGTGGGACATGTCCAAAGCTACTATACAACAGTGTCAGAGTAGGCCAAAAAGGGTGTTAATTAGAGATGTGGAAAATCAGCTTTTGGATTTTAGAGGCATGGGAAGCATGGAGGAAAAACCAGCAAAAAAACCCAAACAAAAAGAGGACAGTATTTACTCTTATTATGTTAGATACCAAGTTAACATTTGAAAAATTAATACTTGTTTTGTGTTTTTGATACAGTCACTGGGTTTGGTTCTTGTTCACGCCCACAGTCGTTGGATAGCGGAACCAGCTGCTCAAAACAGTACTGTTGAAAACTCAGTGGGATTGGATGAGAATGCACCAAAGAGAATTGAACCTAATGTTTCACTGTGGCAGTTCTACCTTTCTCGGTGGGTGGCTTGACAGAAGTGTGATTGTGCTGTATTTCTACTGCTGCCAAGCTAGAAGCTTGTTGTCCTAGATCACAAGACTTGCAGACTTACAGGTCTGATTACTGTAGACCTTCTTGGATACAGAGGCAACATTTCAGAAGAAATGTCAATATTTTGCCGTTTGTCCAAACCCTTGAAGTAGTCAAGAACATGATCAAGAGCTAGCTGTCGTGTATGCATCAAAACATTGTCTTTTTCCACTAGCATCTTTCGCAGCATACTGGGAATTAATTTTAAGACTGCACTAGAGTAATTACTTACACAGGGTTTCTGACCATTCACACCTAAGTGCAAAAGCTGCAAAACCCATTTTATACTATGGCTTTTCCTTCAGCTCAATTCAAGTTAGTGTCACCTGTTGTTTCATGTTATTTCTGAGAACTCAGAACTTTCTGGTTTAGGCATGGGGTTTTTGTCCCTTCTTAGTTCATCTTGCATCATAGTAGTCATAATTGGTAGAGGATGATAAATGAAATTTTGTTTTTATCATTGGGGGACAGGTGTCAAATCAATTTGATGTAGCTGTCAGTGAATCTTTTGTAGTCATTTTGCCTACTGGGGCTGCTTTTTAGCCAGATTTATGTAACTCTTTAATTACATCTGAAGATTTTTGTGTTGACAGTAGTATGAAGAATGACTTTTCCACCCTAGCCTAGCATACTTCAGTGTCCTGGTAGAAAATATCTTCTGACTGGGATTTCTGTAACTATAAGTGATGATGGAATTATTACCCTTTTGGAAGCAAAAAATGTCAGAATGCTGTTGTAAGCAACAAATTCTATATCCTCTACATTTACTTTTTGATTGTTTTCAGAATGGCCAGTATGGATATTGAGCAAGTAATCACGCTTGGATTAGCCCTTCTCCTTGCTGTCAAATATATTTTCTTTGAGCAAGCAGAGACTGAATCTACCCTCTCACTGAAGAATCCCATAACGTCTCCTGTAGTGGTACAGAAAAAGGTCCCTGAAAATTGTTGTAGGAAGCAGACAGGACTTCTGAAAAACAATCAGAAATCTAACACAGGAGAAGAAGCTTTCATTCCCAAAGATGAAAGTGGTAGGTAATTTTTATAGTTCTAAAGTCTGGACCCATTAATGAGTATTTGGAACAAATTGTACAATCTTTGGTAGCATATTATATTTGGTATCAAAACTTCAGGATTTTGTAAACTGGAGATATTTTTTATTATCTTTGTGCAGCTGAAGTCATAAAACCTGTATTAGCAGAGTCATCAACCAAGGCTACATTTGTGGTTGGCAATTCCAGCCCTGTGGAAACTTCTCCATGTCTCAGTGGAAAAGAGGAAGAGATTGAGTTACCTAAAGAACCACGTTCTATTGAGGAATGTGTTCGTATACTTGGAAATGCACAGGTACGAAAAAATCACTTTATTTAATCTCTATTGCAATATCTGATTTAAGAATTGTAAGAGTTCTTTTCTCAGCTTTTAGATAATCCATTGGTTGTAATATCATTCCTCAGGAAATTACATGGCTTTAGTAACATGGGATGGGGTGGAGGTCACAACTAAAACAAAACCCTTTAATGAGTTACTTCTCAAGTCAGTTGAGAAGGGTGGGAGGAGGGACCAGCTTCATCATTCATAGCATACCAAATCTTTGGAGCTTCATCATGTACACGTACAAGTGGGTGTCTGATCATGAAAGTTTTTGATCATATGTTGGCCTGCTGTAGAACCTGATGTTGGCAGTTGACCCCCTTAGCAAAGTAAAGTTGTTACTCTTTTTCTTTTAGAAATATTTAAAAGGATTTTCACTAGGAGAAGTCTGTATTTTCTCTCTCCACCCGTTTATGTTTCCAGGAAGGAGCAAAATTTCTTACTGATGCTGAGGTTATCAGCTTAGTTAATGCTAAGCATATTCCTGCATACAAACTGGAAACTCTGATGGAAACCCAGGAGCGAGGTGTATCCATTCGCAGACAGATGTTATCTAAGAAACTTCCTGAACCTTCATCTTTGCAGTATCTTCCTTATAGGAATTATAATTATTCTTTGGTAAGTACAAAGTAGACAAGCAAAAACTCACTGTAAAACTATTTTCCAAACACATGAAGAAGAAAAACATGAACCTGTTGGATCCAGTCCAGAGGAGGCCACTGAGTTGATCAGGGGGTTGAAATATCTTGCCTGTGAGGACAGGCTAATAGCCTGCTTTCCACTACCTGAAGGAGGCTTCAAAGAGAGCAGAAGAAGGACTTTGCATGAAGACATGCAATGAAAGGACAAGGGGGAACAGCCTTAAGCTGAAAAAGAGCAGATTTAGATGTTAGGAAGAAATTCTTCACTGTGAGGGTGGTGTGACACTGGAACAGGTTGTCCAGAGAAAGTGTGGATGCCCCAATCCTGGCAGTGTTCAAGGCCAGGCTGGATGGGGCTCTGAGTAATCTGGTCTAGTGAAGTGTGTCCCTGTCTTTGGCAGGGGCATTGGAACTAGGTGGTGTTTATGGTCCCTTCCAACCCAAACAAGTGTACAGTTGTATGAAATAAATCCATAATCATGTATGTGAGTTAACAATAAGCATGGTCAAAACTATGTAGAAGGAAAAAAATAAAAGGCAAACATGAGGCACCACCTTTATTGCTCTTGATGTTTTTAAACCTAGGGCAGTTCGTGAGTTTGGGAGGTTATCCAAAAAATATTTCCTATCAAAATATGTAGCTGACTTATCTAAGAAATGCAGAGTTCTACTGATACTGAGTCATAGTTCAACTGAATGATAATACTACCTTGAGTGCAAGTTAAAATTGAAAATCATTTAAAATTAATTAAAAATTTTTAGGGTTATTTAAGTACCATTTAGTACTGTACAGGATTCAATACATCTGCCTAGTGTTGAATAGTGCTAGCTGTCGATAGCTGTAGCTGTTAACTTCTTGAGGTGGCAATGAGTTGCTTTATGGGTAAATTTGGATGCTCTACTAAGACGCTTTGATGTAGTCATAGGCATTGTATGTAGCATGCTGTACTGTACCACTGGAGTGTAACCTGAGTGATTGTTTTGTATTATTTCTGTAAGGTGATGGGAGCTTGCTGTGAAAACGTGATTGGATATATGCCTATTCCTGTAGGCGTAGCAGGACCACTGTTTTTGGATAACAAAGAGTTTCAGGTGCCAATGGCAACAACAGAAGGGTGTCTTGTAGCAAGCACAAACAGAGGATGTAGAGCAATATGTGTAAGTATTTTGTGACTTAAAAAGCTTATAAAAATTCCTATATTATAAACATATATAAATATTACGCATAAAAATATGCATTATATAAACTTAAACATATTCAGGTTTATATAATGCATATTTTTGACATCTTGAAAACTAATATTTCAGTAATCTTACTTTGTCCCCCTTCTGCTTTGGTTTTTAGCTTGGTGGAGGAGCAAGTAGCCGCATTCTGGCAGATGGGATGACTCGAGGACCTGTTGTAAGGTTGCCCACTGCTTGCCAGGCTGCAGAGGTGAAAGTCTGGCTTGAAAGCCCCGAAGGTTTTAAAATAATGAAGGAAGCTTTTGACAGCACAAGTAGGTTAGTACAATGGCTGTTCCAGCTTCATTTCCAGACATAAGACTTCTGTGGATGGTAGAATGATCTCAGTTGTTTTTTTGGAGTACTGCAATAGAGCTATCCCAATGTTGTGAGTATCTAAGAGGACAGAAGTCACTCTGGCTGTGTGCCAAGGCTAGCAATAAATATTTTTCAATGATAATGGTAAACTGCTGTGTATTAACAACAGATAGATATACATTGCATAATAATTAATAGAATATTAATTTGTCTAAGCATTTTTAAAAAATCCTATAAACTTACTTTGATTTTTACTAGGCAGAGTAACTGTAACTGTAGTTACTATGCAGAAAAAACCCTCAAAGTTTGGTCTTTAGCCTTTCAGATGATATTTTTAATATTCACAATTAATCTGTGAGGCTTCAAAGAATACAAGGTAAACTAATAATAAGTCTATTTCAAGCCCTAGAGTTTTCTCTAGGGCTTATGATTACCTTCTTGCTCTAGGAAGATTCAGAGAGAGATTTTCTTACCTTTAGTGTTTTTTAACAAGTGTCAGCCGAAGATACACCTGTATTTTGAGCAGAATCAACTCATGCTGCTTTTTAAATGCAGTATTTTCTGTGTTTTGAGTGACTTGTGCAGCTTGCACTGTTGAAGATAGGCAAAAAGCGTGCTATCTGTAAAACTTACATCAGAATTTCCAAGGCCTCATGATTACTTTATATCTGGTACTGAGATGTTTTAAGAAATAAAATTGATGTTAATTATTTAATGAATAAATTTAATGAATTTAATGAATTTATAAATTTAATGAATAAGATTTATGTTAGCAGTTCAGGATATTTTATTTCTTGAAGTTCAGGGATAGAAAACATAAAAAGGCAGTGAACACTTTTTACAGTGAATATTTTTGAAGTATTTATTGAAGAAAGCACCATCCCTGGAAGTACTCAAGTGACTGGACGTAGCACTTGGTGCTGTGGTCCTGTTGAAAAGATGATTGTTTGTCAAAGACTGGACTTTTTGGTTTTACAGGTCTTTCCCAGATGATTAGTAAAGGAATCTGTGATTGCGTATTTAGCAGTGCAGTTTGCAAAGATTTACATTTTGCCACTTAAAGCTAACATTCATCATAATAATAATAATAATAGCTAATATAATGAGGATTGTAAGTAATAGTTAAATTTTCTTGCAGGTTTGCCCGCCTACAAAAACTTCTCATCAGTTTGGCTGGTCGTAACCTTTATATCCGTTTTCAGTCTGGAACAGGGGATGCAATGGGAATGAATATGATTTCAAAAGTAAGGACCGGTCTCCTTAAATATTTAAAAAAAATGGGTATTCGTTTTTAAAAATAGTCTAATAACCTGTGACATCTGAAAGACAGAAAGATAAGACTCAGTGGTCTTTGCACAAAATAATGAAAATGTTTGACTTTGTCAACAAGACTAGTAAGAGAATGATGAAAGAAAAAAGTAATTTTTTATTTTATATTTTTAATAATTATTTAAAGAAAATATTTTTGGTAATAGGAGAAGCTAAGCTGGTTGCCACTGTTGCTTTGAGACAAAGATTTTATCCAGCAACAATTATTCTGTTACTGTGTTTATCACTTCCCAGTTAATAAAGAATTAGGAGTGGCAGCAGAAAGGTGTTCTCTAGTTTTGGTTGTTTGTTTTTATGCAGACATGGGAAAGAACTTGAGATGTGTTCATTAGATTGCTGGGAAGTCTTATGCTGTAGGAAATGAACAGTCTTAGACTTAAATTTCATATAGAATAGGCAATCAGAACCATTATAAAAGTGGATCTGATTGTAGACAAGTCTTAATACAGCAGATTTTCTAGTCTGATTTCCTGGTGTAGAGAAGCTCTTTGCACTATATCCAAAATTAATTCATTCCATGCCTGTAATGTTTCATTTGGTTCCTGTTGTATCTTTAGTGCAGTAACCGTATGTCCATGTATCTAGAATGGATCCAGGGATTCTTTATGTACCAGGAAAAATCAGTTATTCCCCACTATAATTCCCAAAGTGGTTAGAAAAAAGATAGTCATAATTGTTTGGGTTTTTTCCCTCCTGTTTCTTCATGATATTGTGTTCTTTTCTTCCACTGTAACTGATTATCTGATTAGAATACTATTCCACTGTCCTTGAATAGCTTGTTTTACACCCATAGTGATAAACGTACCCTATTACCTCTTTCTCTCTAACAGGGTACTGAAAAAGCACTGGTGAGGCTGAACGAAGAATTTCCTGACCTTCAAGTTATAGCTATCAGTGGTAACTACTGTACAGACAAAAAACCTGCTGCTATAAACTGGATAGAAGGAAGAGGAAAGTCTGTTGTCTGTGAAGCAGTCATTCCAGCTAAGGTTGTTAGAGAAGTAAGTGTCTGTTCTTTTGTTTACAAAAATACATACATTTGCAAAACTGATGCTTACTTTACATTGTAAATATGAACTGAAAGTTGTTTTCCAGGTAAGGATAGTTTTTACACATCTTTTCAGGTACCTCTGTAGGATAAGCCATTTCTCTGAGTCGGTAGATACTTTCTTTTTCATTCTGGCTAGTTGTGAAATAATATGTATGTGTTTAATGATGCATATCTAGTTGAAGACATTAGGATTTTTGTGGTTAACCTTTGAAAAATTATGCCACATTTTGACGGATGTTTACATGTAGTGTTTTGCCTGTCATTAAACCCAGTCTTTTGACCCTTTCACTCATTTTGTCTCACATGTACCTGGCTTTCTCTTCAGTATTTATATGCTTTCTACTAAAATGGAAACAGCTAATCAGGTGGTTTACGTACTCCAAAGCTGTCCTGGCATCTTGCATGACCAAGGGTATTGCTTTATAAGCAATGCCATTGTATTCTCTGGCCAGCTTGTCCTCCATTATAACAGTGTCTTGGATTCTCTTCCACCTGAGTTCAGAAGATGGCCTCTGTGTCAGATAACATCCATCGCCTGGTACCTGGTTGTCGGCACTGGCCATGGGAGACAGTATCCAGGAAAGAATTCACTGCATTATAACACTTACTTAAAATCTTACAAGTGTGTGTTTGCGTATTGGATAGGGAGATTTTTTTGCTTGCTTTCCCCTAGTGATTTGTCCAGTCCCTTCTGGGAAACTACCTAAACTTCTACAACTAGTATTCTGGGCAGTATTACACAGACCAGCTTTGCCTTGTGTGAAAACTGCCTTTGTGTTGATTCCATTTGATGATGCCCCAGTTTTGTACTGGGAGAGATGCTTAAGACTTGTTATCTTCACTCAACTGCTCAAGATTTTACAGCTCTGACACAGCCCATCCACCTTCCCAGCTATTCTCATTTTCAGACTGAAAGTACTAGTTTCTCTATCAGCAATGAGTAAAAAGACTTCTAGTATGTCTTTGAACATCATTATCTCTGCGTCTTTTACAGTTCTACCATCTAAAATTGTGGGTACAGAGTTGGACACAGGATGCTAACAGTGTGTGCGGAATGGATTTATACATTGGCGTAGTTCATGTCTTCTGGGATAGTTAACTGTTTTTCAAATTGTCACTGGCAACATCTATTGTAACCTTAGGATTTTTTTCCAGGGTAGTAAAGGGGAGGTAGTCCTTTCATAATGGGCATTGATAATTTTTAGGTAAATCTGGGAAGGTTTTCCTCAAAACCCAGCCCTGTATGTCACTACATTTACTTGTACTGACCTCTTAATACATAAATGTTACATTTTAGTCAGTGCTGCAGACTTGGTGCAGATGTCTGTAAACACTGCACAGCAGGAATATCTTAAATTTTGCTCAACAACATCTCTTTTGACCATCTTTGATCATTTTTGTATTAAATTCAATATAAATCTCATACTTGGAAGTTTCAAAATACAATCACTGTAGTATAAATGTGCCACTTAATTTTATATTACTGTGGATTAGAATAGTGGTTTGTGTTGGAACTTTTCAGTTTGGCTCCATATTTATATGCACAACAAATTTGGGAAGAGTTTAGTGTCTGGAACAACTTGACAGGAATGTTACAAGGTAACATTCAAGGTAAATTAATGGGATATTTCTGCCAAGATGATTTTGCTTGTTCCATTCTGAATATAAGGGAGACTTTGAAATGGAGTACCCAGCTGTGAGCTTTTCTCAAAGGCTTATGCAAGTCCAAACCCTCTGTACTGACTTTCTCATTGTTATTTGGACATCCTACATTTGAAAGTCTCATTTGGAACAAAAATAAAAGGTATCTAGGACAATGATTGAGTCAAATTCCATACAGGAGCAAACAAGGGTGAGGGCCAGGAATAACCATAAATAGAGTATTTTTACTCCTGCCTGAGGGAAAGGATAGTAAAGTGTATCTATCTCCTTGTCCAGGTATTGAAAACAACTACGGAAGATCTAGTTGAAGTCAATATAAACAAAAATTTGGTGGGTTCTGCGATGGCTGGTAGCATAGGTGGCTACAACGCACACGCAGCAAACATTGTGACAGCAATCTACAT
This sequence comes from Peucedramus taeniatus, assembly GCA_013400575.1. Lineage (NCBI taxonomy): Eukaryota > Metazoa > Chordata > Aves > Passeriformes > Fringillidae > Peucedramus > Peucedramus taeniatus. The sequence continues at coordinate 10,455 of WBNO01018477.1, forward strand.
TGCCTGTGGTCAGGTAGGTTTGTTTTACACCAGTTCACATTTTCTTTAGTTCAGTAATTTGTAATCAAACACTGATTTTAGTGTCTGGATTGTTGTTTCTCCTTGATCTGAAGGATGCTGCGCAGAATGTGGGCAGCTCCAACTGCATCACTTTGATGGAGAGAACTGGTTCCACCAACGAAGACTTGTACATCAGCTGCACAATGCCTTCTATAGAAATAGGAACTGTTGGCAGAGGCACCAACTTGCTTCCACAGCAGGCCTGTTTGCAGGTATAGTTCTGAAAGTTGAAAGCAACTTATCTTCTTAAATTAAAGGCTGCTTTCACGTGGTGTGCAAGCACTGTTGTGGGAATGGGGCTGCTTGAAACTTGGTGCATTTTATATGAAAATATTAGAAATGTCTAATGAATTGTTTTCATGTATCCAGTTTCTAAAGCTTAAGATATTTACTAATGTCTTAATAATATTAAAGAGACTCATTGGATATAATTTAGAAATACTTCAATATCAAATATATCATAAATTGATTTAGATTTCATAGCATAATACTGCCTTGTATTTTTTTCCAGATGTTAGGGGTTCAAGGTGCAAGCCAAGATAATCCTGGTGAAAATGCCCGTCAGCTTGCTAAAATTGTTTGTGCTACAGTGATGGCAGGGGAATTGTCACTAATGGCTGCTCTTGCAGCAGGGCATCTAGTCAAAAGCCACATGATCCACAACAGGTAAAAAATGGAAAAATTCATGTATTTCTCTGCTGTTTTGATCCTCTTACAAGTACACGAGAGTCAATAATGATTATGTGACTAATAGCAACATATAAAAGCAGTGTAAGATTTTAATTATCTAATGTAGTTATCTTGCTGTTTTATTAGGTCAAAGATAAATCTACAGGATCTTCAAGGAACCTGCACTAAAAAGGCAGCTTGAATACTAAAATGGCTTTGAAATGAAGAATTGTTCTAGTAATTGACCAGGTGCACAAGGAAAAAAAACCAAAATCTATGAAGTTTAGAATAAAGATTGCCTTCAACTCAATGATGTCTGTGTAAGAGAAACTAAGAGATCAAGACTTGAGATGAGATATGCTTGAGCTTCTTCACAGTGGTTAGAGACTGTGAAACAAATCCTGTCAGACGTCTTGAACATGGCTTTCAAATTCTTACTCTTACACATCATTTTCTGAAGAGTCAGTCTTATGTTTTTACAGGTTGAGATTATTTTGCCTAACAAGGTCTTGGTAACTACTAAATTGAAGAGTTATGTAATGTACTTTGTACATTTAAAGTAACAAAACAAAAGAAGTTGGTGTAAACTTGGATTGAATGCACTGGTCCTTGCCATCTTTATTTTATGGTTAAATAAGCATGTTTTTTAAAGTGGTGGCAAGCCTAATCACTTTCTATGAACTCCCAGTTTTAATTTGTTCACATGTAAAACAGGTCTTAGGCTATCAGACAGTTTAATTGAATTATATTAGTTTAATAGAAATCTCTGTCTATATATAGTACTTAATTTGCTGCTGCTTCGGCTAAGCAGTGTTCAATGTTTAACTCCACAATTTAGGTGATTCCTTTATGTGAAATATGTGATCTGTAAAGTTCTGAACTGTTAAATATAATCTGTACTGAAGTAGGGAAGAACAGTGTATTCAACTGTTTTGGTACTTTGTAGAAAAAATGAAATGGTAACTTCAAAGCAGTTATGTGTCAGACAGGTATTTAAGTAAATGTTGTTTCTCAAACATTATTTGATAGGAGTGCATTCAAACAAACAAGAGTTAAGAACAGATGTTTACACTTACTTAACAAGAAGTCTCTTTAGGAATATACATACACATTGTGTACCTTATGTTGGGGATTTTTTATAAGGTGTTCGACACTTATTCTCCAAGAATAGGTGTTTGTCCACCATTTAAGCTGAGATAAAACTAAGCCGGAAAACCACACTGTTCTTAAAAAAAAAAAAGGAGGGGATTTTTTTTTTTTATTTCCTTTTGAACTTTCTTTTTGAGGTGGGGAGTATTTATTTTAAAAATAAATCTTAGCTTTTTTGTCAATGAAAAGTACTAATTAAGGGGATTCAATGAAATGACATGTTAATGTAAGAAGCAGTTTTTGTAATAAAATACTGTACTTGGACCAGTGAAGCAGTCTCAGGTGTTCTTACTGTAATAAAGAAAACCCAGGTTTATTCTGGTTTGATTCACCTTTGGGAATACTGCTAAATGCATAGCCCTGCCTAGTTAATCACAGGAGGAAAATTATTAATGTGCTTGATGATTTTTTTGTTTGGTAGGTGTGGGCTTTTGTTTGACTTTTTGGGGGGGGAAATCAGTGGATTGGGCTGGGTTTCCTGCAGCATCATTCCTAAAGGGGTGAGTAGTAGAGGTGCTCTTCTAACGTGCAGATTTGATATACATCATGGTGAGTTGCTTTGTAGTACATTTACACATTAATATCCATTGTAATGAGCTCATAAATGTAATGTGCAAGCATGAAGACATACTACATGCTAGACATGATATGATGGCATGTAAATAGCAAATACCATGAATGTTTATCCTCCTGCAGTATTGTTGCTAATTGCTACTATTTTTATTTAAGGAAATTTGGAATTAATTTGTTTCTATGTTCATTCAATGATTTTATTTAACACTGGTCTGGCAATAAATGGTGGTTCAGTGTTCATTTTGGTGGATTTAACTGACATTCTGTCTGGCAGAATTAACTTTTTGTATTATTACTAAACTGTGCAAATTTTGGTACAGAACTACTTTTTCAGTTTCAGTAAAACCATGGAAAACACATTGGCTTAATTGTGATATTTTAAGCTTACTTTATGACTTAGTGACATATTTGTAGTCAGTCTAAATTAAGAGAGTCAATGAAGAGACACCGGCAAGCAGTCCTAAACACAGCCAGGGCTGTGACACCAGATCTCCCCTTGTTTGCAGAAGCTTGTTGGCATTCATTTATTCTCCTCAAAGCTTAATTAGGCAATTTGCTCAAGGGGGAAAACTCACTGCAGCATTAGAGATACCTTCTGCCAGGGCCCATTTGGCAAAATCAAACCACTTGTCTAGAATTTAATTTCTAGAATTGCCGTAACTTTGGTGCAGTACTTTTACCATTGATAATGGTTTCCCAAATACTTTAAAACCCTAGAAGAAAAAAAAACATTAAAAATAGTGTGTTTGACTCTGGTACCACCTTGCTTCTCTCTTTACCTCTGTTCTCCTCTGTGTGCTGTATCTATTTTACCCTGTAACACACCAGTCCCCTTCTGCTGCCTGGTGTGGAAGTTTCAGCACTGTGAGGCTTGCAAGCACTGCAGCCCCAGCTGCCTCTCACCACACAGTTGTTACCCGCTTTGATTTCCCCAGCTGCTGCAAGGCCCTGTCAGTGAACTGAGCATTACTGAACCTTCCTGACGGAGGGAGCAGCCCCAGCACAGGAATGCACAGCACCACCACATGCACCCTGAGCACAGCTGTGGTACCAGAAGCCTGGTATAGCAGGTGCTCACCCGGGGGAATGTGGCTCTGCCAGGCTCCAGCACAGGCATTCCTAGGCAGGCGCACTGATCCCTGGAAAAGAGCACAGCTGGGAGACCACTTGCTTTCTCATCAGAATGTACAAGTACACTGGGTGTGTCAGTACACAGACACTGGATGATTTTCATCCTTGATGTGAACCTTGCTCATAAGGTGAACAGAGCCCTGGGAAAAGCTGTGGTAGAAGGTCTGTCCTACTCCTTCCAACTGCCTTTTGGGGTGCAGTGAGAGCTCTGGCTACTACTCGGAGTCTTTTTCTTATACGTGATCCTCTCCATCTCCTTTAGGACATGGCTTACCATTTTCAAGGTCGTATCCTCTTTCTCTCTCCCTTTGGCTTTGGTTAGGGGAGGTTTATATCGCACAATGATACCTGCTGAAGCAAGATGATGGTTAGGAATCCTCTCTTGCCTCAGGGCAAGTTTGTATTCCTGTCAGGTCCACCTTGTCCTGCACACAAATTAGTGACACTGGTGTGCATTCAGTGACACCCCTTGCACTGACAATTCCATACCTTATCCTCCTGCCTGGGGATGACTGCTGGCCCCAGGCTCACCTTGCTTACCAGCCTGTGGAAGGGGGGAGACCTGCTTCCAAAGTTAACCCCATATCAATGCTCCAAGGCTTTTGCAGTCTATTATGATGCAAAACTACTCAGCATCCTATCTTAACTACCAGTTTTACTTCAGTCTGCTCTTAGGGGACTTCAAGAGCTCTAGCCCAGCTTTCATAGGTTGCTCCCATTCCATTCCCACTAGGACTCAGGCCTTCTAGAAGAATATGGTGGATTGACCTTGTTGTTGTTTGCCCCCACTCGAGCAGGACAGGGAAGATAAATTGTAAAGGCAAAAATGAGAAGACATAGGTTGAGATAGAGATTGCTTAGGAGGTAAAGTGAAGCTACACACAGAAAGCAAAATAAAGAATTTATTCACAATTCCCATAGCAGCAAGCAGAGCTTTGGCACGCTAACAGTTACTTGGGAAAACAAATGCCATAACCACGAATGCCCCCACTTTCTCATCTTTTTCCCAGAGCTTTTGGTGCTGGGCACAATGCCATCTGGTATGGAATATTGCTGTGGTCAGCTGGGATCAGATGTGACTTCCTGTGTTCTTTCAGAGCCTCTCACCGATGTCTAGTTTACTCCCTGGCAGTGGATGCAAGAGAAAAAGAAAGACAAAAAGAAAACCTCGATGCTCGCAAACCCTGCTCAGCAACAGCCAAAACACTGCTGTGTAACCAATGTTCTTAGTCACAAATCCAGAACACAGCCTCATACAGGCTGCTATGGAGACAAGTAATTTCATCCTCGCCTGTATAAAAATAGAATATATGGATCTTGGCACCAATGCCCACAACAAGTGAGATCCACAGCAGTCAAGTAAAGACCAGCTCTTAGAATCACAGAAGGGTTTGGGTTGGAAGGGACTTTAAAGAGCATTAATGTCCAACCCCCCTACTGTGGGCAGGCACTCCTTCACTAGACCAGAGAATCACAGAATTGTTTAGGCTGGAACAGAATTTTAGAATCATTGAGTCCAACTCTAAGCCTAACACTGCCAAGTCCACAGGTTAAAAAGGCATCAGCCTGATGCACCAGACATGTTCCTTCCTGCCATTCTTCCTTCCTGTTGTGTAGCCTGATAACACACAGTGAAACAGAGATGATGCAGATCTCTTCCTCTCCCTGGATCCTCCTGGAGGCCTTTCCCATGGGCACAGTGCACCAGACACAACCTGGGTGTCATCAGGAGCCACCCATGTTTCCTTTCTCCTCCTTGCTGTGATAAATCTCCAGCTCAGACCAGGCAGCAGTAGCAGAATGGAAAAAAAATCACCTCTTTCTTTATTGACCAACAAAAACACACGGTCAGGTTGCTCAAAGCCTCATTCAACCTGACCTTGAACACTTCCAGTCATGGTCCAGCCATAACTTCCCAGTTCCAGTATCTCAGCACCCTCACAAGAAATAATTTCTTCCTTACCCACTTTATCTTTCTGGAGAAGAATTCCACACTTTCACGAGCTGGAAACACCAGGATGAAATTAACCATGCCATAAAAATGATGTCAATTACCAATCTCTCCCAGGACCACTGAGTGAAGGACAACAATTAGGCAAGTCTCCCATGTTCAGCACAAGACCAGGCACACAAGTCTAGCTTCTAGCTCTGTACTTGGTACCATAACACAGTTTGCCAAATTGCTTCCTATGTCCCCTTAATGAATCCCTGGGCTCCAAGAGCAAATGGAAAGTAATACTACAGTATGTATATGCAATAGGCTGTTATCATCCTCAATCCACAGTCTCAGAAACATGGTCTTCCATGGAGGCTGTCACTGCATAAAGCTGCCGTAAAAACGTTCCCTCATCTTCCAAACAGCTGGGCAATGTTGCTACCTTCTTTTGCCCAGCACTGATTGCATCAGTTTTTCACCCACAGGGCACACCCACCCAATGCACAGTTTTATGCACAGGTATAACAATGCTGCTAAGGGTAAAAACTTTTTTTAAAAGGTACTTGAAACAAGCCACATACAAATGTAATGGTACACAGAGAGACCCATGAGACCCATGAGGTCACATTTATAACTCTATTTTGGGTATTGACAGGAGCAAATTCAGCTGGTACATATTGGGCATTTCCACCACTTTTTGAAAACAGAGGCTTTTCTGCCTAGAAATTGTGCATACCTTACCAGTCACAGATGAGATTTCTGCCTTTCCAAAAGAATGAATCATACATGTTGCACTTCTGGTAACAGTTTTTAACCCAAACTACTGCAGGAGCTGAAGCCTGGCCCCCAACACCCCAGAGCATCAGCCCCTTTGCTGCTGCTGTGAGACAGATTGGAACATTTCTGGTGGAGATTTTACACAGAACTAATTGCATGTGCCACCTCTCCCTGGGGAGGGGTGTGGGTGTAGCCAGGATGACCCTTGATGGCTGGTCCTGCCTGCTGGCCTCCCACTCTCCTCCACTGTGCCCCCTGCCTTAAGGCAGCACAGAATCTGAAAAATATAAAAGCCAAAACCTGAGGCATCAGGGTGAGGCTGGCAGTGAGCCCTTTGAGACTTGGGCCACTTGAGATTTGAGGTCTCAAGATTTGAACCAAATTTGGCAATGGTTTGGTTTTTTTTTTTAGTTGTTAAGCAGTAGCTGTAGCTGAACAGTTATGATTAAGCAATTGCCCTATGAATGTTGCATGCTTGCCTCATCTTTTGTTTTGAGGAAAAGAGAAGACAATCCCAAGATGAATGGACTCTCTGGATGAGAGCTGCCAGGAGTGAGGTGAGCAGGACGGGGCAGTAACTGAGGGAAGGTAATTCCAGCAGTGGATGACTGTGACCACCGTCTCACTGACCACCAAACCCCGATCCAAAGGGAGGGAAGAACCACGCCTGTAGACTAAAAGGGCTCTTCTCCTGGGGAAGCAAGAGATACAACTAGCAAGTAGGGGTCTGAGTACTAATTAGGAGAAAAGTTGTACAACTTACAGCCAACAAATGCTGATGCCTTTTTTTGTTAAAAGGCATAAATAGCGTAGAGGTTTGATGATCACAGAGCCAGCCTTTCGTGGGTTACCTCCTGATTCCCGGCTTTGAGCCAACTAGAATAAAAGACAGAAATACAGCATCACAGAATCGTTAGGGTTGGAAGGGACTTTTGGAGATCACCCAGTCCAACACCCCTGCTGAGGCAGGGTCACCCAGAGCAGGTGACACATATCCAGGTGGATATGTGCCAGCAGGAACATATCCAGGTGGATTCTGAATGGCTCCAGAGAGGAACACTCCACAACCTCCCCGGCAGCCTGTTCCAGTGCTCTTCCACCCTCAGCATCAGGCAGCTTTCCGCCAGGCCAAGCGGAGGTGGAAGAAACCCCGTTCCGGTCTGCCCTAGGCCCGGGTTCCGAGGCCCGCCCAGGCCTGTGAGGGAGCGGGGCGCCCCCAGGCCCCGCCCCCAGCGCTGGCCCCGCCCCGAGCCTCACCCGCATCCC
>WBNO01018484.1:0-21612 GCA_013400575.1 Peucedramus taeniatus
ATTTTTTATGTTGTACCCTCCAACTCTTGTCATTACTTGTATTTCCTTTGTAGCCCTTAGCTATAAGGCAGAGCTTGTTGGCTTTATGATTCATTTGCCCTTTGAAGAGAGGTCTTCTTTGAAACCAGCTTCAGAATCTGTTATTTAAAAGCTAAATAAATTTAATTAAAATGCAATTTCAGCTATTAATTGTCCTGATACAGATATTGAGGAAATATCTAAGCATGTTGGTTATTAATGAGATCTGAGTTTTAAAAATTACTATGTGTAATTTTGAACATTTTAGAAAATGTTTAATATATTTCAAGTTGGAGTTCAGGGTTAGCTAGCAGGAATCATGACCATGTCTTAAATTGTAAGTCTGCAAAATACTCCTCATTTTGGTCTTAAGTCACCTGGTCACATCCTAGCTCCATGAGCAGCTGGGTCTTGCTCTATAAACAACTTCATAGTGCTCTGCTTTGCTAGGTGCTATGAAAACACAGACTGCTGTGCATCCTTTTAAGGTCCTAATTGGGATTATCAAAATACCAGGATCAGAGTGTGCATAACAGAAAGCATCTACCATACACAACAGAAATGTATCACAATTTATTCGCTGGAAAAAAGTTCATGAAACAAATTGTCTTGTGGACAGATAAGATATGGCTGAAAAGTTTCTCAATTCACGAGTATTCTCACAAATCAAGAAATTGGTATTGAGAAATACTAGTTACTCAAAATCCTTACTGAAGATGAGGTGGTCTCTGTAGGTTCATGAAAGAAATGTAAAGTGAAATCTGCAGTAAATTCCACCACTCTGTACAATTAGAGAGTACACAACCAGGATGACAGTAGAGGTGAGTTTAAAAGTTGTTTCATGTTGAAATACTTCCTACTAGGTAGAAACTGGAGAGCTTGTCTGTTTTGTTTGGTTTGTCTAGCTTCTAGTTCACCAGTCTGAAGAAGTTTTTTTTAATAGGAAGAATATATAGACTAATTTATGCTCTTAAGTGGTTAGTGGATTTAACAGTGTGGTCACACAAATGAGCACAGCATCCATAGAGAAGAAGCTGTATCCATGAGTTCATAACTAGTCTGCCACAGTCAGCAATAACGATGTTGATTCAGTCCTCTGGCTTGCTGTTCTTTCCTTCCCTTGAAAGTATCTTCAGAGGGTTCTTTCTGGCCTTGTTTTCAGAATGAAGTACCCCATCTGACACCCCAGTACTATTTCCAGACTCTTCCTCTCTTTGTGGTTTCTTGTTTACTGCAATAAGAGTTTTTTTTTCAGCACCAGCTTCCTGACTCTTATACCCATGCTGATTCTACCCAAATTCTATAAATTATTTTCTCAGTAAAAACTTGTTCCCAGTGAACCATTACAGTGTATTAAACTGTCCTGAGAAGAAAATTTGTTATTTAATATCAACCAGAAACATGTCCTTCTTGAGAGTTATTCATTGCAACCCAAATAACTAAGCTCTCCATTTTCCTAAGGCTATGGCTGAGATGATGGCTGAAAACTACCATAACATATGGGCAAAGAAAAAGAAACTGGAGCTTGAAGCAAAAGGTAATGTTAACTATAGGTATTTACAATATTTAAAGTTTTCTGTGACTACCTTAAGTTATGCATTTCAGAAAACATTAAAAAGAAGGAAAAGGAGCAGCAAATTTAAATTGACAAAGAAGAAACAGTGAAGTATCTATTCTTGACTTTGATCTTTAGTGCCTGAAAGTTGTTACAGTACCAGTTGTAGCTGTTGTTTAAGTAGTTTACCAATTCAAATATATCAACAGAAGGGAACTCAAAGGCTGTAAATAAATTTAAGCACATTAATCAATTTTCCTTCTAGCATTAATCTTTCAGACTATTACCCAATGGACCATTTGTATTGCTTCTTTTATTGCAGGTAGATCTGAAGGGTGTTTACTAAGTACTGCACATATCGTCTGTTGAATTGACAAGTAGAAAAACCTAGAGCAGCTACTTGATTCCATATAAAAATTACATGTGCTTCATGATCTCTGCTTATGTAAATGATTTTTTTTTTATCTGTTGTGTAATATACTGTTTTTCCTCTGTGTTAAAAGCATTTCTTTATTTGTATTAAAGCTGGATTTTTTTTCAGTATATTAGCCCATGGAGAAAACAGATTCTCAGTTGCAAATTATTAAGGCTAGGATTTTACCTTATCTGAAGGTGTCTAGTTGTATGTTGTATGCACCAAAGTTGGTCTAAATTTGTAAAATTCCAGAAAAGGTATATCACTTAAGATTTTATAAAAAAGCAAAGTTCTATCTGAAAGTGCCTTTGATAAATACTTTATATTTCCCCTTAATATAATTTTTATATTCCTTTTCTGTAAGACCTTCCTCAGGATAAGTAGCCTCAGGATAGGCCAAGTTTGGGAAGTCATAGACTACAGACAGATGAGATATTTCAATATTTCAACAACACTTCACAGCTTTGAAAGCAGAATTTTGCCTTTGAGAAGCATTTCAATGAGAATACTGTGTAGTGTTTGTTGTGTTGTGCAGTATGGGAAGGCTGGAGGTGGCTGTAGTGATTGAAGGACAGGCTTCTGATGGAGAGGATCTGTATGTGAAAAGCAGATGAATTTGTCAGCTGAGCAAAGCCTGGCCTTCAAAAATTCGGAGGGTTCTCCTCCAGTATATTCATATGCTAGTATTTTTATTTTTTTACCCATGTGTAAAGAACAGAAGAATAATGTGAACTTATATGCATTTTGCCTGTCTTCATCTGTCCTGTGGTACAATTACATCATGTTGGTGATAAGAGAATAAAATCCAATCATCCCAATGTTAAAGACTGTACTTCCTAAGACAAATCCAGACTAAACAAAAAAAAAAAACCCTATCCACCATCAGACTTGCCCACTAGGTTTTCATTTTGCATGTACTTAAATGGATTCAGGCAGAATTAATTGAAAAATTCAAAATATGTACCTTAAACAATAATCCAGTGATATGCCTCCAGTATTTTCTATAGGGAATTTGTTCCTTTAAAAAAAAATTATAACTTTTAGATACTTTAGTGTTTTTTTTTCAGAGATAAATCTTATCATTACCCCTACAGTTTCCTGGGGTTTCAGAGAAATTGCCATAGGAATTTATTCTGTTATGTTATGTGATGATGATTTTGGAAGTTGAACTCCTAAGAATGTTGCTTTTTATGCAGATATTTATATTAACAATAGCAGCTTTATTTTCCTTCCAAATTAAATATCTACATGCAGTAGATATCAATACATCAGATTTTAGTAAGCAATACAATTAAGTTTTTTCTTTTTACCTGTGGTTTTGCAATATTCTTTTGATCCTGCTGGATAGTAGAAAGATGTATTCTATTTTCTGTTTTTAATTTATTACTGTAAAGTAGAACTGAATATATTTTTAGATATTTATGTGCTTGCTAAGCTTGATGAACCCTGTCATTAGAATGTTTAAAAGCAGGACTTCATGTATGTTTATATATTTGTTTATATATAGGTTTTCTTAGGAAATGACGTATTATTTATTGAAATATTTTCAGTTTCATTAAATGAAGTTGTAGCTATAATACATGTTTGTAACTCTCAAGCATTTTTTTCTTCCTTAAGTGTTTTATGCAATAGGTTCAGCATATTTATCTTGTACTTGCAGTAAGTATATTAGAACGATGTAACCATATCTAAGTTTCTATCTGAACATTTTTTAAAGTTTGTGTAAAGAAACAGACAAGTATATTGTTATTTCAGACTAGAATTTACCGTAATGTCCTGTGTATTATTGTGATATTACTTTTACATACTGGGACTTACCATGTCAACAGATAACTCTTTAATTTTTAATTCTCTTGATGCTCCATAGTAGGAGGAGGCAACCATCCCCTTCTTGTTCCTTATGATACACTCACAGCCAAAGAAAAAGCCAAGGACAGAGAAAAAGCACAGGATATTCTGAAATTTCTACAGATTAATGGATATGTTGTCTCCAGGTAACTCTCAGCTCAGTATTAATGTCACAGAAGGTTTCTGATAGTCCTCAGTGGTCTTTTTTGTTTTGTTTGGTGGTTTGGCTGGTTGTGGTGGGGTTTTTGTTTTCTGGTATTGCTTGTTTTTGGGGGTTTCTTATATCAAACCAGAACTCTATGATAATTTTTTTATGTTTCAGTACCTGGAAATAAGGATGAGCTCCTTCATATAAAACATTGTAAGGAAGACATTGATTACAGGGTTAGTAGCAGGGTTTTTGGAAGGCATGAACAGAGTTCTCTAGAATCTCTGCATGTCTTCTACCTTCCCTCTCAATATTGCAGTTTTTTCTTTCTGTTATGTGTCCATGCATTCAATTGTTAGTAAACTTATTAGTTTTCTACAAGTGATGGAATTAAGTCTTAGTTACAGGATCATACACATCTTCAAGCACATCTCTCTCTAAAGGAATTTCTGGACAATTGGTTAGATAAGACAGTTTTATTTCTAAAATATATGACTAATTTATCTCAATTTAATTAATTTACAGTATTATTAAAATATTTTAAAAGTGAAAAGTGATATTTTAAAATAATTTCTTTAAAAATCCACAGTGTAAATGTAATAACAGTGAATAGTCTGCAGAATAACATGCCTAATTCATTTTAATATGGTGCATTTACCTTCTAAATGTAGCATGAATAAAATTTTAATTAATTTGGAGTCTTTTCTGCCTTATCAGCATGACTTAAGAAATCAGAATCTCTAGAAAAGGCTGAAAGCATATCTCAGCCTTGCATGACTTGAACATTAGTAAGTGAATGAAACAGTCACTGAGATCAATTTAAGTAATCACTGTGAATTAATTATCCTTGCACATCTACCTAAAATCTGCCTACTTCCATTCTTTTCTGTCCATTCTTTTCATATTCTGAAATATGAATTCCAGCCTGTTTCTAGAGTCCTACCGTTAATCTAATAATTTTGGTAAAATCTTTCAGGTTAGCTGGAATAATTGAATTTACTTCCTGTCAGTTCAGTAGAATGTACAAAGAAGGATGTCAGACAGCAAAGGTTCCTTTCCTTATTCCCTGTCAATATGATCAGCTATATTCAGGAGTACTAGCCCTTTTTATTCCTGTTAAACACAAGCGAAGTGTGGCATTTGGCATTTTGTTGGGAGTGGAGGCTAAGAGGGATGGTAAAAAAACCATTTACTTGGACACACCCATGGTCTTGTAACGAGTTCTTGCTACATCTGCACCCTCCCGTGCTGGTTAAATGCACTTTTCCGCTATGTTAAACTCAATGTACTTGCTGCACCTTTGACAACAGCCTTGTATAAACAAACAATGGCTCAATTCATGTTTTAATTTGGTCTGCTCACCATTGTACTTTCCCCCATATATGCCTTGCTCACATTTCTTTACTGTCTTTATTTGACAGTGACCATTCTGGTCTCTGCACCCCCATGCAAAATGGCTTTAGGGGAGATAGAAACATTTGCCCCCTACCAAGTGTGTGACACTCAGGCCCACTTCAGCTGTCGGTATAGAAGCCCTCACTCATTTTACTGACACTGCTCCTTCACATTAGCTGGAATTTTTTTAGACCACAGTAGTCCCACCCCAGTGGCAGGCAAGTGGGACTTACAGTTTCTGGAGTTGCAGATGCTGCTTTATGTCCTTGACTGTCTGACTCCAATGGCTACCACCAAATGCACTTATGCCAGCCCCCTGCTGAAGCTGCCACTCTGGGCTCAAGGTCTGTAGGGCCCATAGAGTTGTTCCCCAAAGCTGTGGCATCTCCAACTATTATTTCTTGAGACCTTCAGTCACCCCACTTGTCACAGACCTGGGGGCACCTACACCCCAAGCCTGACTCCATTTGTTGGCCCTGTATCCAGCTCATGCTGGTCTTGCCAGTAGCTGCCATCTATTCCTGACAGCACATGGAATAGTGAGTGACATTACACAGAGATACAAGTATGAAAGCATTTAATAGGACAAACTCTAGTAATAAGGTACAGGGCTCAGTCAGTCAACTGATTTGACAGGCCACAGTTTACATGAGATCAGCTATTTTGAAATCTGTTTTCGTCTCTTCTGCACTTTGCTCTTTTTTGATTCTCTCCCCCCTTACAGTCTGTCATGCTTTACGTACTGAGCTGCCTCAAATAATCCAAATTCTCATGTCACTTCCTCTTAGGTGTTCCAAAGTTCAGGTGGCCTTCTCCAAAGTTGTGTCTGAAGTTTCTTAATGGTCCCTCAATTAGTAAACTTGAGGCTTTTATACTCCAGCATTGTCTCCTTTATCTTTTGTCCACCAGATTTGTGTCTCTAGGTGTATGCTTTAATTTAAAGCATAAATGTGCAATACACAGGCTCTTATATTCTGTATATATGCAGTAGGTATACTTTTTAAACTTGCAGTCTAGCTGAGTACCAATGTAACTTGGTGCATGCGTCAGGGGGAGATGAGGTGTGACTGATTGCCTGGCTGTTTAAGAATAGTTGTTTTGTGTGCTATCAAATCCTGATCCTGCATGAACAATTGTGCCAATGCCAGATTGTTACTAGGGATGTTGTCCCATGACATGGATTCACGCTTTAGAGTTTCATTCTTGTGGAAACAAGATGTGTTTTTTTTATCAGACTAGTAACTAAGATGGATGGAACATGCTGAAAAAGTGATTCCATCACTTTGTTTTGGTTTTCCTCTGATTTTTCAGATATGCTACATAGCTTTCTATAAAACTTTTCCATTGCAAGCAGACTTTTCAGGAAAAGTCATAGTGATGGATATTAGGTTTACTTCTAGTTTGACTGTTTAAATCAAAGTATTTTTTCAGCTTCCAAACTTCCAAGAATCAGTCCCTGTATGGAAATGTAAGATAGTAATGCCTTACAAGTAATGGAAAGAAATTACAATAATAGTGGATTATTTTGATGGACAAGTATATTTTTTCCTAGCCTTCTGATTGGGAAATCTACTTATGTCTTAACAAATTGCTCAAAATCTAAGTGTGAGAGTGCTGCTTACATCAAACACAAAAAAAAATCTTATATTAATAAGCACATGATCATTACCAGAGAAAATGGTGTCAGACTACATGGAGAGGTAAGACTGCTTGGAGTCCTTCTGTATTTGTAAAGATTTATTTGCTTCCTTTTACAGAGGACTTAAGGACCTGGAATTAGACACGCCTTCCATTGAGAAACGCTTTGCCTATAGTTTCCTTCAGCAGCTTATAAGATATGTGGATGAAGCCCATCAGTACATTTTGGAGTTTGGTATAGTACCCCTTGCACATTTTTTAAAACAATTATTAGCTAAGATGTCTGATGTTATAAAAACAACCAGAAAAATTTTTTAAAGATTGGTACATTTCTGGACTAGTTTTGCCTTTAATTTCCTGTAGTTGATGAAGATCATGAATTTTGGAGTTACCAAACTGCCATTCATTCCAATTTCCCATATTCATTTATCAGATTAAAAATTTTCAGCAAAAATATATGACTTTCATTCTCTGAGAAAGAAATCTAGCTGCCCCCTTGAATTTATGCACAACATTATAATCACTCACATGTACACAATAATAGTGACTATTCACATGTAAGACCTTTTTCAGAGAGCAAATGAAACCAGTCATTTGTACCATTCTGAAATTTTCTCTTCAAAAGGGAGAAGAAAAACATCTTCAACAAGCTCCCACAATGGGAATGCTCTTTCACAAATACCTAGCTCATGTTTTGTCAACAGCACTATGAAGGATTTAACTTTATCTGCTTTTGGTGAAGATAAAAAAATACAAAAGTTTGGTGACGCCAGCCGACTTCTTACATGAGCAGTAAAAGCCAAAAAAACTGGCCAGATGCTGCTTCTGTTGTGACCATGGGAGTTTCAATGACGTAAAGCATTTACTGTGCCTCAGGGACATATATTCTGTAAATGACAGAAACAGGAGCATCAGGCAGATTGAATAAATCATTTCTCACCTAAAAACCAATCTAGTTTTAACGTGGAAATTTGTCAAATTTAGGAGTTATTATATGCCATGGTTACTTACAGTAGCAAAAGTCTGATCTTGATAACTCACCAGGCTACTTCTGCTGCTATGCTTGATTGCCATGGCTTCATCATTCTTAATTACATAAATTTGGAATAATTGCAGGAATGATAATGATTAAATACTGAAAGACTAGAAACATTGGTGGAACAAATACCCTTTGAGTCCCTCAATAGATTAATGGAAAGAAGACATTAAATAACTGAGAAATAGTTTGGGAGCTCTAAGAGATTTTATATTGAAAGAGATTTTGTTTTTTATAGTAAGGGAAGAGTGAAGCTGTTTAAATTTGAGTTGGATAGATCTAACCATTAATTTTGCTCTTTAGTACCAAATTCATAACTAAGGAATGAGAATTCATTGATTCCATTCCTCCTGGAAGGAACTGGAGAAAGGCAC
Source organism: Peucedramus taeniatus (assembly GCA_013400575.1). Classification (NCBI taxonomy): domain Eukaryota; kingdom Metazoa; phylum Chordata; class Aves; order Passeriformes; family Fringillidae; genus Peucedramus; species Peucedramus taeniatus. The sequence goes on from WBNO01018484.1 coordinate 8,428, forward strand.
TTTATTAGAATTTGAGTTCAGGTTTCCAAATTGTCACCTGTAAGAGGAAAAGATAAACATAGCACCAGATTCTTATCTCACAAAAACATCCATATCTCTTTGGACTATGAGGTGCCTACACTTTTATGAAGATTTGGACAGTTATTCTTTATACATTTTATTTGCTGTTACTTTTCCTCTAATGAGGTAGTCATAAAATGGCACTTTACTAGTGCCTATACTGTTTGCGGTACCTTAAATCTACATCTAAAGATGATCAGTATTATTTGTTTATAGTATATACTTCCTAAGAAAATGCAGAATAGACTGTAATTAGGATATATGACAGGGAACTTTTTTTTCTTCTCTCTGCAGATGGTGGCAGCAGAGGCAAAGGAGAGCAATTCCCATATGAACAAGAAATCAAGTTTTTTGCCAAAGTACAGTATATTTTTTTTATTCTTTGTCAGCATAGTGATTAACAGAAGTGAGAACATATTTTTTAGTGGCTACTATTGTTATAGTGGTGTTTTCCTCTGTTAAAATCATTCTTTTATTAATTAAAAACAGCAGTAATAAAAATAGCTTGAAAACAATGTGGGATGAAGTATAGATGTGGGAAGATTACAGAACTGTATTTTTTATTCTCATTATTTCCTGCTCCATTATATGCAGCTACTCATATGATGTTATTCAAAAGCTTCCTACATTTTCTGTTTTCTGGCTTAGTCTAATCTTGAAGACTTTTCTCTTTTACAATCTTCAGGTGGGTTAATGTGAGCGCTAGTTACTGGAATTAGCATGGCTGTGTATCTGTCAGTGTCAGTGTTATTTCTCTTGTTTTAAAACCATGTTGTTGTCTCCATCATGGAGTCATACAATGGCTGAGGTTGGAAGGACCCTTTGCTTAGCGGTGTCGGAGAGCCATGTCATGACATCTTTTGAGTATTTCCAAGGGTAGAGACTCCACAACCTCTCTGGGCAACCTGTGCCAGTGCTCATTCACCCTGACAGTACAAAAATGTTTCCTGATGGTCTGAGTGAACCTACCGTGTTTCAGTTTGTGCCCATTGACTGTGGTCCTGTCACAGTTGAAAAGAGCTTGGGTCCATCTTCTTTACCCCCAGCTTCAGATATTTACACACATTGATGAGATTCTCTCCATGATCCTTCTCTTCTCCAGGTTAGGGTCCCAGCTTCCTCAATATCTTGTCATTTGAAAGATCCTCTAGTTCCTTAATCATTTTTGTGACCCTTCACTGGACTCTCTCCAGTATGTCAATGTTTCTCTTGTACTGGGGAGCCCAGAACTAGACACAGCACTTCAGATGTGATCTCAGCAGGGTTGAGTAGAGTGGAAGAACACCCTCCCTGGACCTGCTGACATACACTCTGTCTAGTTCAATCCATGATGCTGTTGGCTGCCTTTGCAATAAGATTGCATTTTTGGCTCATGGTCTGTTTGCTGTCCACTGAGGATCTCCTGGTCCTTCTTTGAAAGACTGCTTTCCAGCTGATTAGTCCTCAGTGTGTCCTGGTAAGTGGACTTATTCCTTCCCAGGTGCAGGACTTTGCACTTCCTCTTCCTCGTGACAGTCATGAAATTCCTCTCAGCACTATTCTCCTTTTTCTGTCATGATTTTACACATTATAAATGAAGAAAATCTGCTTTCACACATAAAGGCTAGTATGATATTAACATATTCAAAATGCCTTATTAATTCATTAGTGAATAAGAAAAGGTGACTGTTTGCAGCATTTTCTAACTCTGATATCCTTTGCAGTAAGTTGTTATTTCAGTGCCTTAGAGTACTTCCATGTGGTATTATTTGCCTGATTGACTCAGAAGCTGATTATAAGCTGATTGACTCAGAAGCTAGCATTCCATTCTCTTGTGAACCATTCTCCAAAAAGGAAGCAACTTCATATTTTCTTTTTGGCCATTTATTTTGGATCTCCTCCTGGCTGACACCTGTGGTGGACACTGAGTAATAATCATCACAGGAAGTAAACAGGAAAAATTCTGTGGCACAATCCCTTAGTAAGTGAGGATAGTTTTGGGAGTTTTATTTGAAAAATCTAAAACTAAGTGCTGCTAGCATGCTGACAGTTTTAGGTGAATTTTTTAAAACCGACATTAAAAGGAACAAAGAGCAATAGTTGTATTTGGTTATGTGGTATAGGAAAAATCTTATATTGTGAGATAGAATTAAATAATACTTTCTGCCTTGTACTCCTCCTAAAAACCCCCATAGATAAGTCCCAGTGATAATGTAATTTTTTTTTCTGCTGCCTTTCTTGATGACATATGAAATGCCTTGAATATTAAATAAATTCAGATGAATAGCTATTAAAGAAAAAACCCAAAGAGACAGAAATTTTAAGACAGAAAACCTGTTTGAAATCTTCTGTCTTTAGCTGCGACTTACAAAGTGTAATACAGAACATGGTAAGGAAGGTCCTGAGATAACCACTCTTTCTGATATAATTTCAGGTTGTGCTCCCTTTGATTGATCAGTATTTTAAAAATCATCGCCTGTATTTCTTATCTTCAGCAAGTAGGCCTCTCAGCAGTGGAGGCCATGCCTCTAATAAAGAAAAAGAAATGGTGACAAGGTAAAGCTTAAAATAATATCAATGTCTATGCGTATGTGTGTTGGTCTTTAAAGAGCAGCAGTTGATAGTATGCAAGTGAGAAGTGGGAAGCGCAGAGATATTTTTATGTACACACAAATGAAACATTTTTCACTTTCTTTTCCCATTATGAAAATTAATTGTAAAAAATGGAGAGAAGTACAGAGTTATTATATGCTGTTTAAAAGGTGATGATTTTAGCATGCAGGGAACTTCAATTTATCCTTATATCCAACAGTGAAACACTTGCATAGTCTGTGGCACAGGCCATAAAATTATGTATCAGTTTTCACTGTTAGAAATAGGTATATACTAAAATCATTATTCCTGCAAAATTTTATGTTACATTTATAAGCCAAACTTATTTGTAGCTGAGTTTCAATAAATATAATTATTAATGTCCATCATAAAAATAAGGGAGTTGCATTCTTTCTGCTCTATAGTTTTATAATTAGTAATGAGTAGTACTATCACAGAAATACTTGATTCTTTCTCTGATGTTACTCTTTTTTTAAGATCTTCTCTCTAAGATGTTTTAATTTAATTTCACTTCTGATTGAATTGAAACCCACATTTCCCATTTAGTAAGGTGGATTACAAGCTTCACACAGGATCTCTTGAGTACCTTTAATGTGGCCATGTATGATGGTTACCTTCTTGGCTGTTCTTGAGCATGAACCATACAATATTGAATTGCTGTATTTTGAGGCTGGCAGCCAGTTGGTGGTCATACAGACATGCAGGGCTTGCAAGATTGTGTGAATGCTGAGTGAAGTTTCTATCACAATATTAAGCCCAAGTAAGTAATGGCTGTCTTGATTTTGCATCATCTCATGGACTAATCTGAACTGGCAGCTTTTCTGAATGCTGTTCTTCAAGGGATTTAAAAACTGTAGACAAAATGCATGCATATAAATAATTTTCCAGTCTTATGAGCTGCTAATTTTCTGCCTGTAATGTCCTGGATAATGGTATATTTACAGTTGTTAAGTCATGCCAATAAACTCCGTACTTCTGGGATATGTCAGCTATATCAGCATACCTGCTGCATAGAGATTCAGGATTTATGCACATATGCTCTATAGCTGTTTGAGATTCCTGAACATATAGTCCTGCAGAAAGATCAGAACTGCTGCCATACTTGATTGGGCTATATGCCATCCAGATGTATCAGCCAAAGAGAAGAAAATAGAAGGAATTCTGGGATGAGTAATAGCTAATCCTATTGAGTGCACCTCCTAAAAGGAATTTGTTTTAAGCTAAGGGCAGTTTCTGGCTGCTTTCCTTCTCCAGTGAAGATAAACTTGCATTCATTAAGATATGGAAGAGTATAATTTTGGATATTGATAATGCAGTGAAAGTCTTTGCATATGTAACAACAATTCCATATTCAGAAAATACAGGAAATCCAGCTCTATTTTGCTAACAAATATGGGTCAGGCTTCTTCCTGAAATGTGGTGGCATTATATTCTGTTGTATTTGTAACCAACCTCTTCATGATTGGGTTTTTTGAATTTCTCATCCAGTTGACCATGTTACAAGTTCTTGAACTACTGTAGTTGTATGAAATTGGTTCTGAACATCAATCTAGGTATTGGAAATTTGGAGTTATTTATTTATTTGTTTGACCTAAACTAAAGACACCGTAGATAATAGTTTCAGTCTCATTTTGTGAAAGCACAGCATCTGCTGAATGGTACAGTCAGTTGAGTAACAATTGTATGTCAGAACATAAGATAGGGTCATGAGATATTTATGTCTTTTCCGGAATGGACACAAAATCTATATGATGCTAGCATGCTTCTCTACAGCTTTTCCTGTTGGACTTGGTGATCCAAGGTCCTCATAAAAGAATATATAGTATATGTCTGCATCATGGAATAAAAAGTGAACCGAGATCCCTGAACACTCACCAAGCAGGGTCATTTATAAAACAGAGCAATTGCTGTTGCTAGAGTGGATCACTGTGCATTGGCTAATTAGCCGGATTCAATCCCACATTAACCTGGCTGTTGTGATTCTGGACATAAATGTTTCCATTTGACACCGTGCTTTTGTCTGTCAATGGAACAACAAGTTCAGATCTCATTCATAGGCTGTGCAGACATGCTTAATATATCTTTTGCTTTTAAATCAGAGGCTAATAAATAGCCAGTGTGCCTATTAATTAAGTAGCTTAATAAAATGACATGATATTGTTCATGTCATTTATAGCAGATGAAGGGGTTTTCAGCATAAAATAACACCACAAAAATGGACATTCATGGTGAAAATTTTCACACCAAACCAGATCTTGAAGATTGATATAATTCCAAGTTAATCTGGAGCCCAGATGAATTTGGGTAGGGTTGTTTGCTCCTGCTTCTATGAATGAACACAAAATTTCACTCTTCTTTTTTCTCAATGGAGTGCTGTTTATCAATGCAGGAAGTAGTTCAAACATATGAAACAAAATCATTGATCATATTGCTTAAAACCATGTAAGAGGTGATATTTAAAAAAACTTATTTGAAGAGAAATTCTCACTGTGTTTAAATTTACAAGACTCTAATTGAACTAGTTAAACATTTGCCATCACACACCTTACTTAATATGATTCTGTTGCCTTATGTTTTCAAATTGTTAGTGGTATCCTGTGTAGCACAATGACCACATTTTACTTTTTAAAGCTTTGATGGTTATTTCCTTGTGGGTTATTGTATAGAATGCTTTTATATTAATTAGCTTTGCTTTTAATTTTTTGTTTGTTTGGTTTTTTTTTTTTTTACTTATAATATGTGCTTATTTAACCATGTTTGTTAAGGATATGCACTTGAAAATTCTTTCTTTAGTATTCTGTCCCACATTCTGCTCAGACAATTGATTCTTTCTGCGTGACATCATGTTGCTTTTCCTGCTCATATATCAGCTGTTATTTTTTCTTTCTTTCCCCCCCTCCCTCCCTTATTTTTTTCCTTTTCCCTTCTCTTCTATTTTTCTTTTGTCTTCAGCCTGTTCTGCAAACTTGGAGTTCTTGTCAGGCATAGGATTTCACTGTTTGGTAAGGAGACCCTTGACAAATACTAGCATGGCCATCACTTGGTTTTCTTTGCCATTTTTGCATTGTGTTAAGTGCTGCTTTGTTGCATGCTGCATGGCTGAAATGCATGGTCTACACAGACCACCAATTGTTTAGACTGGTAGATCAAAGACTTTTTTAGGTGGAATAAAAATCTTTTGTAGTTTTCAGTTTGGGGTGCGGGGGGTTGGAGCTTTTTAGTTTTCTGTGTGTCTTATCAAATATTTGGGTTTCATTATCGTATCAAAGTATTTTGATGAGTAAATTAAAATTACTAATTTGTAATGTTATTCTGAATAATTTGGGAAAAATATTTGACAATCGAAACTGCACATTTGTACTGGAAAGTCATTAAGGAAAATTAGAAGTTAGATCAGAAGTGGGCTGAAGTGCTTAGTTATGTTCTGTGGAATTCTTGAATATTCCCAGATGTGCTTGACTCCACATACGCATGTGTACTCTCTTTCTGGTATTATGTGACCTTGGCAGGAGCTTGGTGTTTGTCTTATGCCGTGTGAAAATCACTGAATTGAAGTCAAGCTGAAGTCTGTATCAAGTGTATACATTATATGCAATGTGTGGCACAGTCATTTTCTTTGCAATTTTCTCTTACGCCATGGTGCTAGGAGAACTGGAATAGTACATCCTATGCATACATGGCTTCTATGATGGATGCAGTGCAAACTTCAGCATCCGTGAATATACCTAATTGGGTAATTATCTAGTGAATTAGAATTTGATTATGATAACATGCATCTAACTCAAATCCTGCATGTTTCGTTCAATTTGAAGGGAAGGAACTCACTTGCTGCAGCAGTGGGGTGTTTAAAAATTTTACAGACCATTATGAAAACCATTAAACTAAGAAGAAAGATCAGAAGGTTTTATGGCATAATCACTTTTAAATATTTTGGGAGGTGCTGAGTGGATTTGCCTATAAACCCATAAGCTCATAGGAGGAATGGAGTTGTTTCTGCAGCTGTGTGGCATTGTTGCAGCTTTTTCTGGAGGGTGGAATATGTCACAAACCTACACATAAGCTCTGATTTATATCCTAGGTTGTTTCTTCAAAGAATGAGCTAATTCAGGTATACTATTACAATTTTGGAAATATTTTTTGTTATTCGTGCATTTGGTTTTCAGATTTTTTTTTTTTTTTTTTTTCTAAAATGGGTCATGGTTGAAATTAAAAACCTTAGTCAATGTAACTTTCTTCAGTTCTAAAGAAAAGATCTTTTATATTCCACTTCTGGGCTTGCTTATTTCCTGTTGTTTGGCTGGGTTCAAGCACTAGGAGAGAAGTCAGGATCAGCTGATTATTTGTGATGGCTACAGTTTGTTTTTTAACTCTTTTCCTAGACTGCAGGAACTAAAAGATTACAAAATCTTTATGCCAACACGATAGTTTTGGCATGAATTGTGACAAGGCGATCGTGAGACTACGGAGCATGATTGGGTTGTTTACTATGGACTTAATAACGCAAGTCAAAGTCACCTTATAGTTTGCCTTCCCTTGCAAGTGAACTGCATGATGTGAGAAAATCTGATTAAGAGAGTTGTACTTATTCCAGCAAAGACACAGACTGTATAGAATAGGAGAAAATGCTCATAACAAAGTACACCTGGGGCCTAGAAATTTATTTGTGCATTTTGAAGGCATCTTCTGTGACCAAGCATTGCTCAATAATGACTTTCATGGATAGTGTGGAGTTATATATAGTTTTGCTGTATAGGTACTTTATATTACTGTGAATTTGAATGGTGCTTCTCAAAATACAGCTGCATTTATGAAAATCATTAATGAAAGTAATGTAGTTTAAGACGTATATAGGAGTTTGTTAAAATGAAAAATTTTAACAAAATTAAATTAAGCATGCATGTCTTACAGTGTGAACTTAAATAGTCACATTTGATACCTGAGAGTGTCACTGAGATTATGGAATTATCATTCAGCATGGAATCATTATTTCTTTACAATGTGAAAGTAAATTTTGACAACAATAATTTATGGTTTGAGAGCTGTGGCTGTACATGAGGAAGACTGTATTAATTTATTTTCATTAGTATTACTGGGCAGAATTTGAAGGATTTCAGTGAATAATTTTGGTGAATTGAGCATATTAATTTATATTTTCTCAAATTTAAAACCCAAATTTGTATAAGTAGCTTAATTCAATTTTTATACTGTTTAAATTTCTAGTAAGTCATTCTGGAGCAGGTTGCTGAGAATTTTTGCATGCCCCATCCCTGGAAATGTTCAGGCTGGGTTGGATGGGGCTTTGAGCAAGCCTTGTCTAGTGGAAGGTGTCCCTGCCCACAGCAGAAGGTTGGACCTAGATGATCTTTAAGGTCCCTTCCAACCCAAGCCATTCCATGATTCTGTGATGGTCTGACCCACAGTCCAGTGTACTTTGAATACTTCCCTCCATACCTGCTGTCATAAGCACAGTCCTGCGCTCTCTTCATCAGCACAGGCATTCCTATCACCAGAGCATCAAAATAGTAAGGAAAAATGTTTGATCTGGCAAAAAACCTTAATCTTTTGGGATGGTGATTTTGGTAGGATTTTTTAGGTTGCCTCAGCTTTCTTATCTGCTTGCTGTACCATTGCATGATCACACGCGCCAGTGAAAAAAAGGTGAGGCTGCCTGGCTGAGGCAGCTGTGGAAGTTGTGGTTCAGGTTTTTTTAATCTGCTGTGGATAAACATCCTAACGGTATTTCCTAATTTTGGTAGCATAGAACAACTTTCTCAGTGCTGCAATGAGCCTCCCACGCTTTTCTTGCAATTTATCTTTTAAAATATCTAGTTCACTGAAACAATTACTAATTTACTTGAATGTTTGTTTGCTTTTATTTTTAAAAAATAACCACCAGTGAGAAAGTACAGTTCGCTGTATCACTGTATGCAGATTAGAAGTATTTTCAGAATCTTTCTTCAACATTTGATTTGTTTCTACTGTTTTTTTAATCAAGAAAGTTTAAAGGAAAGCAAGAAAAGGCAGTTTTATTTTTGCATAATTTCATTTAAAAAAGTAAATTTAAAAACAGGCTGTGGTTCAAATTTGTATAGCATACATCTGTTCTGGATTTAAAAAGTGATTTTAGAGGAAAGAGGCTTGTACATGGCAGCATTTTGAGACGTACATATGTATAGACGGTTTCTTGTATGTAAGTCCTCTTTCTACATACCTAAATGAGGAAAATAATTACAGAATATGTGTATTATGTCAGGGACTGTTATTCATGTGGACCCAATTAAGTTATAAATGACTGCAGACTATGGGGAACACCAGGGAACGAACTTTTTTAATGACATTTTTTATAAGTGTTCTCTTTTTGCAATAGCAACTTTGGAAAGTTAACAGCTTTTATGTTACTGAGAGGAGGAAGATAAATAATCAGATAAACTTGAATTAATTAAAGCAAAAATTAGAGACATTAAATTAAAACTAGACAATACACTGCAACTCTAATTAACCCCACATTTAAGTGCTTCCATCTTGACTGCCTCAGCTGTTTTATGAGAGATGCTTTCCTGCCTCTAGTTACTGCATTTGTGTAAACAAGGCTAAGACAAAAAGCTGCATGTTTTTAAACTTGAAATTATGCAGAAGTTCAGCTGCTCTTCTGCTATGTCATTTATTCTTCCATTAGATCCAGAGGTACAGTTAGCAGTGTGTCAATAAGCCATGTGCTATGCTCGGCTTAATTGGTGGATAATTTTCCTCCCTCTCTAGGAAATGATGCAACATCAATAGTCAACTGTCTTCACATACTGGGACAGACCTTGGATGCAAGGTAACACTGATTATATTTTCTAAAGTACAAGGAAAATCACTGAAGAAAGTAATGTGCAGTTACATTTGGGCTACCTGTGTAAGGCTACAGAATTTCCACACTTGAGAAGTTACAGTGCTGAAAAGAATTCCGGTTGCAAAACAGCTCAGTTACTAGGATTTGACAGGACAGTATTTGTAGGTTACACTTGAAATTTCATTATGGATCAGTGGTGTCCAGAAACTTCTACTGTTAGTTTATGTGGTTTTAATCATGTGAATTTCTCAAAACCAAAGTAAAGATAGAAATATTTTATTATTTTCCTTACACTGTTTAATCAGAAAATTCAGGAGTTAAATGCGCAATAAATCTGTCTCACAGAGTGTCTTCTTTGCAAAATTAATTCAAGTTCTGATTTTGAAAAAAATCCAAAGCCTTTGCCTAGAATTCAGTGTTACTTTTATCTGAAATTGAGCTGCTTGAACTATTATTTTGAGGTTTATGGATGAGCAACATTGATATATTGGAGGATAATGTAAAGTAAATGCTTTTCATTTACTGTAAAGTCAGCCATCTCTGCTGAGAGCTGATTTTTAGATTTTTTTGGTTTTAAACAAAATATGATAGCTTAAACTGCCTCCATGGAAAATTTAAGGTAAATTTTTTCACTTCGCATTAAGTCTCAAAACAATTGTCTGTTGTATGTGCATATAGTTCTCTTTCTCAATATATTTGCAGTTGCTTTTATGGACAAGTTTTATATTCCATTTGCTAGGGGATAGAATTGTGATCTGGCCATTGATATGGCTCAGCTCTTGAAGGGTGTGCCTTTAGTTTGCAATATCTTGGGGTTTTTTTGTCTTAAATTATCTGTGGTCCATGCAATCACACAGACAGAATACTGATACAAGTGAAGGTCTCTAATGCAGCTCTTGGCAGAGATGTGAAAATAGCTCCAGATGGAGATTAAGGAATTAATGGAGGTAACATCGAAGTTTAAAGATATTGCTCTTGAAACTGTGTATATCCACTCTTAAAATAAACAATCTGACTAAGAGAACTGGACTGATAGTCAATTTACAAAAGAACATCGCCTCAATTTATTTCGTGCATGCCTAAATGCATACTTTCCTTAAACAAAGGATCTTTTTAATTGAGCTAGGTAATATTTGGTAATAATTCTCCTGGATTATGTCTTTACATCATTGATTATGGCGCTATAGTTACATAATAAATGAAGTTTTTGATTGATTAATTAGTTTTTAACATATGTGGTTATTTTTACTTATTCCTTTCTGATGCCATTATTCTGGAGACAGAAATGTGGCTGTTATAATTAGGAAGATTTTTTGAGTTCTAGCTTGAGACAGTTCTTCTCTTCCTAGAGTTAGAAATCACAGACTTACTAATTCTTATTTTTGTTATGTACTTTTTGGTTTTTTTTCTCTCTAAAGGCAAATAATCACTTTATAAATTGTGAAGGACTATTTGCTTGGCAGGAAAACAGATAAAGTATCCTTGTGTTCTGCAGGATACCTATGAAACTTGTTTTCAGTCAGTTTTTCTGCTCTGAGATTTTACAATGTTAAAAGATGAAAGATTTTTCTTCAGATCTCTGTTATCTGTTTCATATAATCCAAGACTAAGCTTTCTTCCATGCTTGTCTAACAGAATATTCTTTTTCATTCTTTTTGCATGCTATAAACAGGACTGTGATGAAAACTGGTCTGGAATCTGTTAGGATGGCATTGAGAGCATTTTTGGACAATGCTGCTGAGGATCTGGAGAAAACAATGGAAAATCTTAAGCAAGGCCAGTTTACACACAGCAGAAACCAGCCAAAAGGAGTTACACAAATCATTAATTATACCACAGTTGCTCTCCTGCCAGTGCTATCTTCATTATTTGAGCATATTGGACAGCACCAGTTTGGGGAAGATTTGATATGTATGTATCATATTGTCATGTATGAATGTAGAAAATCCATGCCATTAAAATATCTGTAATGTCATGTAGGAAGCATTACTAGACTCTCAATTCTATTACAGAAGGACAAATCATATGTCATTTTGACAAATTTTTTATTGATTTAATCAGACATTTGCAGCAATCTACCAAAAACAGTCTGCAGGTTTTAGTGGACCCTGAATAAATATTGAAGCAGATATGTCCATGATTACAAAGTCAGAAGGATCAATTTTGTTTATAACTTTATCATAGATTTACTGTGACTTTCTTATGTTTGAGAATTCACTTTGTGTAAGTTACTTCATCTTTACTCTGTCTATAAATAAGGTTATACTACAAAAATTATGCTACACCATCATACATGCACCTCAGTTTCAGTTAGAGGGAAATCTGGGTGGGTCCTTAAATTCTGAAAATTTAAGGAAGAAGAGAGAAGTAGAAGGAGCTCCTGAAAAATTCAGATGACCAGAGAAGGGAATGTATATGAGAGGCTGTATATCAGATTTCTGTAAAAGTGTAGTAGTGGATTCAGTTCAGAATAAATTCCTTTATTTTCCCAATCTCAAAATTTTGCAGCCAAAATTTTGCAGACTTTGCAGTCTGCACATAAAACTTGAATTTTATATATCTTAGGAACTCACAGAAGTATCACTGTGCAGATGGCACTAAAGGGGGAAATCCTGTCCTGCATAGATAACTCTGTTACTCGGTTATGAAAATCCATGAGAAAGACTTGGAGGAAAAGAATACTGAGTTACATTTTTTATCTTTTTAGAATCTGTAAAAAGTATGATTTAAATTAGCCTTGGAAGAATTCTTCAAAAATTTGGAGTTGTATTAATGGATTTGAAAGTCATGAGATGTTAACACTTTTTTCATTAAACTAATTCTGTGAAATTCCAGAAACTTTAATGGTATCCAGAAAAAATAATTTTTTCATTATAAACCACTTTTTCAGGCATCAACATGTTCATGCCTTGTATAATTTTTGGTCTCTGGTATCCCATGTTTTGAGGCTTAATATTTAGTTTTGAATTCTTTATCACTTCAGTTGGTGTTTTAAATCAGCGATTCTACATACATCACACTGATGTAAAACTCCGAATTTAGAATTCATGAACTGAGAAAGAATAATTATTTAAAACTGGGCCTACTTATTTTCTCTAGAGCGTAGTGGAAAGACTAATTTTTTTACACACAACTGATCTTTACATTTTGTTAAGACTAAGATTTATCTTATTTTAACAAGCACCTTGACCTGGTGCTTGTACCTGAGAGTACTGGTTACGGAGTGTACTCTGTGAGTGGATCTTGTACAAAGATGGGTCAATCTACCTGAGGTTACTATTGTGATGTAAAAACACTTAATTCCAAGATGATTTCAGCTAAAATCACAGTACAATAAAGGGCTGGGCCATGTAGCTTTGATAAAATATCTTGTAGGTTCTCCCAGCTCATGAAATCTTACTCTGTTTTACTCACAATATTTCATTCATTGCATGTTGGGGGATGAAATTAGCACAGTAGGAGAAACTGCAGAAGATATCCATGGCAAGAATGGGAGTGTTGTCCTTGATGGTACTTACACTGTTGCTGCAGAGTGCATTACAAAAGCATTTTTTCAAATAGATTTTAGGATTATTCTTACAGTTTTATGACTGAGTTACTTGATAATTTTTCAACATCCTTTGGTGAAGTATTCATATGGACTAAAGAATTATTTTTTAATCCTTTGTAAGTTTAAAATGTAAATTAAGCACATGCTA
>WBNO01018488.1:0-44262 GCA_013400575.1 Peucedramus taeniatus
AGAATATTCTGTGATTCTGTGAAAATAAATCCCACATTTACCCCCTTTACAAAGTAAACTGGACAGTGAGATCGTTTCAGGTATGAACAATTTTGAAATATGACCTTTCTAGTCAGTGGAAACACAAATCCTGGGATGAATTTGGTTTTAAGACATAATGTTGTCTAAAAGCATTCTCCCTAAGGAGGCAAATCCTATGGGTGCTTACATACAATTTATCTGAATCTCTGGCAAGAAAATTCTCACAGTTTTTCCTTTGTGTAATGTAAAACAACTCAAAGTACTGTGTAACATCCTTTTAATAGCAGTCATGCACTCCATTTTAAACCATCAACAGAACTGTTTGACAGAGCCAGAAGGAGCTTACCTGAAACCTCATGAGTGGATAATGGTATCAGCCAGGCTCATAGTGGGTCAAATAGTGACATTTCAGCATGTCATTATTAAGAAAATGGGAAACTTCAGGAAGTCACTACAACAGCAGGCACTGACAGAGGTACTGTCCTTATCAAGGCAGCCATGTGCTGAATGCACTTTGAGAAGGTACCCTATGCACACCTCCTCTTGCAGTACTAACTCAGCTGGCTTGGGAAGGCACTTCTGTAACCTGGGAAACTAACTGGAGCAGATTATTTGCTCTTTTGTTCATTCATGCAGTACTTTTTGAACCAGTGTTAAACATGATTTATAAAGTATGCTATCCTTGAGAAAATGTTATCACCATATACCTTGGTTTTCCCAAGAATCCAGTTGTCTAGTTTAGATTTCTCCAAAATGGCAAGACAGTTTTCTCTGCTACCAAGGGGAGTCTCGTGTGCCTTGAACGCAAGGTAGTAATACCTGCAAAATGGCAAAGAAAGAATTTAATTGACAATGAATATGTACTTCCACTGTTTTTCTCTAGCTCCAAGCTTTATCTCTAGAATTAATAGGCCAAATTCTTCCTTATACTCATACATACTTCATGACAGCTGTGTCTTCATAAATCATGACATAGCTGTCATGAACGGCTATTCGAACATATAAATGATTAGGATAAGCAATTAATTGGAATGATTACGATCAATTTTAGGAGTCTGGAGCAGACCCATACTAAACAGTATTCTCTTTTTTTTTTGTCCATGTTCCCTTGCAAAGAACAATTATGTTAAATATGTTTATAGCTAGTGAAAAAAGGGATACAAACATGTTTGAACTGAAAAAAGAACCAGTCCCTTCCTACCTATAAAGCCATTATGCACTTATGAAGACTGGTTTTATACTATTTAAGTAAACCTACTTGCAAACAATTACGTTAAGTAACAGCTAGAACATGTGCCAGTTAGTTTACAAATTTAAGTTTACTTTAGTACAAGAACACTTGGATGCAAGCAACTGCCACCTCAGCTCTCACTTATTAACTGCCATGTGTTGTCTTGGTATTAAGTTATACTTCTAAAGGTGCTACTCTATTTACATTGGGATTGAGAGGAACTGGCAGGTTGAGCAAACCATTCTACTAATTATTAGCATGGGGAAGAGCCATCAGATGTTCTTTAAAACATGAAGAGAAGAATGTGATCAGTGAATCTCTAAGACAGATTCCTCTGTAGCCACACAGAGTCAAGAAAATATCCCACCTTATAATTCAGAAAATATGGAAAAGCAATTAGAAAATTTAGAATTCTGCAAGACTTCTTTTAATTTTTTTAAGTCAGCAGAGTATGATTTTCAATTATTAGTTCCAGTTAATCTCTATATATTAGCTCTAGTTTTCACAAGAAAGAAAAAATCCACAAAAATAATCAGTTAAGATCAAACAGGGACAAAATGACATCTGAAGTGAGGAGTACTGGAATAAGTTCTGGACCAGAGACATAGATATTCACCAACTGGAGACACTGCTAATTCTGAATAATGATAGGAGATTATGTATTACTGAGTTATTTTTAATGTAGTGACTTTTTCAGCAATGTGATATTGCAAATTCTTTAGCCAAGTCTTTCAAAATACAAACTCATGTCTTTTAGTAGGTTTAGAGAAACATGGTGTATTCAAAAGAAAAAAGTACATTTCCTCCACCTCATTACTGAAGTTAATGATGCCAGTTTTTACAAAACAGCATTGAGTTGTACTAAAAAAACCTCAGATTTCAAAGATATGTATCACAGATATTTTCTGATGTCATACAATTCCAAAAGATAGCTGACAAATACATGGGGGAAGTTACACTCACAATAAATTGCTGTTTGCTTCAAAAGCCATGAGTTACACATGGAGGGAAGGAAGGAAAGGAGGGAGGGGGGAAGTGACACTGGTTGTTCAAGTTTTTTTTAAGATGGGAATTTTCAAAACCACGGAACACTTTTTAGATAGCATTGATGCAATAAAATATTCAAAGGAAATCTCATAATTATTTTATCTTATCATTGGCATTCCACTTACTGAAAAGTTGACTTATTCATGATAAATATCTGAGTAAAAAGTATTTTTGAATGGTGTGATTTACCTGCCTGACTACACCGTTTTGTTCATGACAAACTTCATTATCTGTCAAAGATAGCACCCTGTCCAATAGCTCTCTTTCATGATCTAGAATGTAGTTGCTTTGGTGCTCCGAAAAACCCATAAATAAAACAATGGTTATTTTTCTTATCAAATCCTGCTTTAACAAATGTTTTTATAAATTTAAATGCATCTATAGTCTAAGAAAGCAAGCTATTCAGAATGAAAAGAACTTTACAAACCATGGAAGTAACTACATGGGAATAACTACAACTGCTGTATGTAAACACATTGTCTCCCAATATTTATTAAAAACTTCCTCTAAATGATGATTTTCCAAACATTTTGATTGATCTAACCACTACACAGAAGACACCTGGTTAAATATACTTACTGTTGCTTTCCAGTTATGTCATAGAATCACAGAATATTCTGAGTTGGAAGGCACCCACAAGTATCATGAAGTCAAACTCTTGGCCTTGCACAGGACATCCCCAAGTGTCACACTATGTGCCCAAAAGCATTGGCAAATGCTTCTTGAACTCTTTCTGGTTTGGTGCTGTGACCAGTTCCATGGGGAGCCTATTCAAGTGCCCAGCCACCCTCTGGGTGAAGAACCTTTTCCTGATATCCAACCTAAGCCTTCCCTGGCACATCTTCAGGCCATTCCCCCATGAAAAGTAAGGCAGAAATGACTGTACTCATCAGAAATAAGGACTACCAATAGGAGACTGACTATTTATTTATAATTATTTCTCCTCCAAAACTCCTTTTGTAGTGTGCATTTGGCACCATAAAAGGTCTTTAGATTTGTGTTCCAAAGCTCAAATCCATATGTTTTGTGGGTGTTTTTAAATACTTTGGTTTAGTGCCTGTTTTCATGACTGAATCACATAACTAGAGACACCCAAGTAGTTTGACATGATGTGCTCAGGATAATTGTATGGCTGCACAGCATGGGCCACACAGGGTCATCCAATTGTTTTATCTAATTTAAAATTTTTGTACAGCAATGGACCCTATGAAAAATTTTGGAGGAAGGTAAAATTTTTCACCCTTATGTATCTGGCAAAAGCATACAAATATTGTACATGGTGAAATGGCAGAGAATACGCCTGGAAAAAAGCTTTGGAGTATGTACAACTGTTCCTTTTTATTTACTGGTCTAACCTAATCTCTGTCATACTTATGTAAATCTACTGTGCAGAGATCACAGAGTGACCTCTACTTGCAACTACCACCAAGAAACCAGAAACTTATTTTCTGAAAAGTAGGGCTACAAATCACATTTGCTTTCAGATGAGATGAAAATTTCACAACTCTAGCTTTTTATTTCCATATATGCACTTGTTATTTCAGCATGAAATACTGTAGCCAGGAATATTTCAGTGTTCTACATTAAACCAATACTTTTATTACTATTTTTAAAATATATATTTATGATGTTTCATGTGCTATTTCATAAACATGCACATATTTGTGCAAAAATATATCCTTTTCCTGGGTTATACATCCTGCTCGAAAATTTCCTACACCTGGCACACACTCATCTACATGTTTCCTAAAAGTACTTGACTAATCACATTCTCAGTAGCAGTAAGACTAAGTAAGAGGAAAGTAATTTTACCTCAGAAGAACTGATTTCTGAAACCTGATGAAACTCTGGAATTCTGCATTTCTTAACTAGCGGTTTTTACTCTGCAATATATACTATTCTTCATGAATGTGAATATTATTTCAGAAAAAAATTTACATTAAAATGGGATTAACTGTATTTGCTAGTCATTAGAAATAAACCAACATTTTAAAAAAGCTGAATTTAACCTCAGAATGCAAAGCTAGGATGTGCAGAAGTAAGGTTAAATGCTAAAGACATCCAAGTATGCTAAGATATGGAAAACTTCAGAAAGATCCTATGCATTAACTATCTGTTTAGGGACCAGGCATTTGTTGGTGGTTTCAGATTAAATAAACTGACTGTAAACAAATGGTTCAATTTCCCACCCCTCCCTAAAGGCTAAACTGTGGAACTGTTCCATAAAATGCATTTAAACAGCACCATTAACTACTATACCAGTGTCTCCTCCTGAAGTTCCCTTCACATTCCAGACTTAAAGGCTACATCAATTCTACATAATTAACTCAAAACAGTAATTATTAACCCTTTTTCTCTTTAAAACAAATCTTTGTACTAAAATGTAATGGCCTGAGGTGGATAATGGATAATGATATGTGAAAAGCATGAGGTGCAAAACCCCTTTCTAGCCAGACCACAAGCAACGGTAGGAAGATTCTCAACATCACAAAATTATTTGTTCCTTCTCAGCCCTGGAACCAGAAAAATTTTTAAAATTACAATTTTTTTTAGAACTACAAGAGCTATAAAATTACTTCCAAAAATTTCTAACTTGTATTGGTTGTATCTCACCTCTTTCAGAAACTTTCAAATTTGAATTCACAAAAATAATTACATTTGACTCCATGTTAAGCGTATAAATAAAAAAACATAAATAAAAACAATACAACATCTAAGATACTCTTGAAATTCAGTCACATATACCTAACACTTATGCTGCAAATCATTTCACAAATACAGAATCACAGAAATACTCTCAGAAAAGCCTAATTTGATGCAATGTGCATATACTATTCATAAGCAGCTAGCAGACTTTCCACTCATAATGTTTTCCTATCATCTCCATTCTGCAACCACTTACCAGTGTTTTGTGAATGGGAAACGTCTAGAAACTGTATATGGAAGGTACAGTAGTTCACCATATTTAAAGTATATGGGAACATTCTATAGTTCTGGTGAAATCTTAAAGTCACTGAAAAAAAATAAACATTTCCATGGATAATAGTAAAATCAAGGTATCAGACAATGTTAAATTTTTTTTTTACAGAAATCACTTATGAACTTTGATATAGTACAGGTTTGGTATTAAAAGTAGGCTTGCATTAAAAATGTATCATTTAAAAAGAAAGCATTTTTTCTCTGTAGTAAGTCTGTTAACTTCTAATTTAATTCAGTGCTTCCTGATTTTGCATAATAAGCAAGTGTATCGCCACCGAATTTTTGATGTTAGAAGCAAGCACTTACTGAGGTTATATGTTTTACAGGATTTTGTAATGTTTGACCAGTTTTAATTCCTAGCTCCACTCCATGCAAAATGTGACTTATTAAGGCCAATGAGGCTTTACGTGGTCATGAGAAATGTAACACTGCTGGTTTAGAAACTCTGTATACCATGTGTATTAATAGTGACCTTATGCAAATTTGTCCTGTGAGATTGAAAAAACAGAACCAGCCACACTGGGATCACTGTTACAGTAATAGCACTGGTATTGCCATGATTGTATGATCAGTAACATCATCTGACTACTGTGGAATAATTAATGCTAATAGTAAAAGTTCATCCTGCATCTTAATGCAGTACAAAAATTTTGATGTCTAACATAAACAGGCATGAAAGAAAAAAGACAATCCTTAAATGAAACTTGTGCAGAAGTTCTCAACACATTCTGATGAAGCAATACAAGTATGACAGCATTTAGTACCATTGGCCTACGGAGTCCCTTATCTTTCAACCCACTGCACAGTATATGGAACATAAAAGGAGGATCCAGCTGCAGGGTATGTGGTGAGGACACAGCTGCACACCACATCATGTCACGTGAAGCTCCAGGGGCACTCAGCAAGAAGTGCTCCATCCAGTGGGACCTTCAGCGCAGGTCCCCCTGAAAAAGCACAACTCCCTTAAACTGCTACGCAGTGCATGGTCACCACATGACCCCACATTTCAGGCACACCTGGTTGACTGATCAACTTAATAACCTGTACCTAAAATCTGAGATTCCAGCCTCAAAGATGGGCCGTGTTGCTTCACAGCAAACACAAGACAGATGCAAGATGTCAATGGGGTGCAAGACAGGGCCGAGGGAGACAAAGTGTCTAAGACTTGAGAGAGATACAGTGTTTACAGGGACTTCAGATTACATTTTTCCTTCTTTAAGTAAAAGAATATGTATATTTATATACATAAAACAGATGGTAATATACTTGGCTAAAGAAACATTGTGTGAATGAGTTACAATTAAGCCCTCTCCTCACCATCTGTTTTTTAACCCAATAAACTACATCCAGGTTTGCAAATAATCTGCTCTACATGGAAACAGAAGACAGTAAAGAGTAACATTAGACAGAGCTTTATCTTTTGTTTACCTCCCACCTGATAAACTCTGAA
Organism: Peucedramus taeniatus; assembly: GCA_013400575.1. Taxonomy (NCBI): domain Eukaryota; kingdom Metazoa; phylum Chordata; class Aves; order Passeriformes; family Fringillidae; genus Peucedramus; species Peucedramus taeniatus. The sequence continues at coordinate 6,729 of WBNO01018488.1, forward strand.
TGGGTCTGTTCCCTGCCTTTGATTGCTTTGTCCTCATATTTCCTGCTAAGAGTTTACAAAACAGCATTATTGAACAGGCAGATAAGAAGCACACCTATTTGTTTAATAACATCAAGGGAGAAAAAATGCTGGCTCATCCATTTTGTTGTTCAGTTGCTCAAAAGGATCAAAATACCAATTAACTTGCTGGCTTAAAAAAAATCTTTGATATCCTCACATTTACTGACATTTTGAAACTCTTCTTCATACTTGCCTAATGTCTTTTTGATTATGAACAAAGAAGTGCCAATCTGTTTAGCATTTGACCTGTTTTCTCAAACATTTTTATGTATTCAACTACTTAGTTCCTAAAAACACTTGACTAGTCATAGCTGTAAATTGAAGAAAAATGTTTCTTGTTCCACTGATAGCTTTATAAAGTATTGTTTGATTTTATTTGCAAGAACAAAAGAGAATAGAATTTGTTTTAAAATAAAGCATGAGCTGAACAAAGGAGCAAGAACATCTCCTCTCCTACCCTCACTTATATTCTGAACTCAGAAGTCTTCTTTGCTGTTGTGGAAATTGCTAAATCTACTCCCCTCTCCTTCCCTTTTCATGTTGACTTTCTTTCCCTAACAAATTACATCAAGTTGGACTACAAACTTGTGGAGTAATTGACAAGATGTTAACCACAACTCTTATCTGCAGAAATGGAAAGCTACAGTCAATGCTGGTTTTATTACCATTAGTTTTCAAGGTTGTACTCAAATTTGGCGCATTTTTGAATGAAAAGGATCTCTTGATAAGAGAAGGCTTAATTTCCTCTCAATTTACACTAATTTCTGTGGAGTTAATCTTAGTTCACTTACGTGTAAATTGAATAAAAGTTGAGGTTAATAATTTTGCTTTCAGCTGCTTCAGGAATTGCGAAGATATATTAATGATCACAAAAATTAATCTGTTAAACGTGCTCTAGAATGGTGTGATCTTACTAAAATTAGTAAGATCACAAATGACCAAGTGACACCAGCTACTCCTCATATGACTCCCCTTCAAGTCTCTTCACCATCTTTGTTGTGCTTTTTGGACACTTCTCTATAGTTTTAATGCCTTATATTGTGGTGGCCAAAACTGCACGTACTATTCAAGGTGAGGCTGCCCCAGAGCAGAGCAGAGTGGGGCAATCCCTCCCTTGCCTGGCTGGTGCCTGATGCCCCCGGGACACACCTGACCCCCCTGGCTGCCAGGGCACTGCTGACTCACGTTCAACTCGCCAGAGACCAGGACCCCCAGGTCCCTCTCTGTGGCACTGCTCTCCAGCACCCCATTCCCCAGTCTGTCTGTACATCCAGGGTTGCCCAATCCCAGGTGCAGAACCTGGCACTTTCTCTTGCTGAACTGTACATGGTTGGTGTTGCCCAGCCCTCTAATTTGTCGAGGTCCCTCTGCAGTCCCTTCCTGACTACAAGGAGTCAACAGCTACTCCCAGTTTTGCATCATCTGTGAACTTACTTAGTATCCCTTCCAGCCTGCATCCAAGCCATTTACAAGGACGCTGAGGAGCACACAGCTGAGGATGGAATCCTGTGGAACCCCATGAGTGGCTGGACACCAGTCTGATGTCACCCCATTCACTATAACCCTTTTATGCCCCGACTATGAGCCAGTTGCTCCCCCATTGCGGTGACGTGTTTATCCAGCTCTGTGCTGGACATTTTGTCCTGAAACTGGTGTGAGAGACAGTATCAACAGCCTTACTGAAATCCAAGAAGATGACATCAACTGGCTTCCCTTGGTCAGCTAGGTGGGTTACTTTGTCACAAAAGGAAATCAGGTTTGATAAGCAAGACTTTCCTCTCATTAAGCTGTGCTGGCTGTGACCAGTGACTGCCTCGTCTTTCAGGTGTTTTTCAATACCACCCAGAATAATCTTCTCCCTAACTTTACCAGGCACTGAAGTGAGACCATTGACTTGCTTTCAGTAGATTCATTAATTCTATATTGTCTAGATAAGCAACCTCCAGTTCAAGAAATATCACACTATGGCTGATCTAGCCATCCATTACTTGTTCCTACTATTCCCTAAACAGTTAATGGTAGTGCTTCTGCTCATTGTTGAATTGCCAGTCCTACACACTGAAAACCAGTAAATACTACACAAAGACACATTTAAAATATAGAGGAAACCATAATTATCATGAAGCTATATTGCCATCATAAAGACAATAGCATTTCCTGAATAAAATTTATAACTTTTTGAGACTGAGAAGATGTACTAAAGCCAGTAATAGTAGCCATGAGAAAGGTGAGGGTGAACAGAGTTCTGATTACAATTCACGATATCTCTAAGAAAAATGATTCTGCAAAGATAAATCTAAAGCTTTTATATCAGTTCATTCTTTAACGTGCACATTCTTGATATGATTGCTGAAGGTCACTGACCTTCCAAAATCCTTGAATTATCTGAGCAGGATGCATAATTTCCACTTGTTGCCTCAACAGAGAGAACCATGGGGACAGGCTTGCTACTTGTGTTCACTGTGGGTTTCACATTTTTCCATTAGAGATTAGATATCTCTTGTACTCTTTATCTCTGAAAGTCCCTGTCCTCATTAGACATTCAGACCACACACCTACGAACAACTTTCGTAGAACTTTCTGTACTTAAACATAGAGTATATCTTACTGAATAGATTATTAGAAAAACAGCCCTATTATACAAGTCTTACCTTTTTACAAACTCTTCAAAGAGGATGCGATGAGAATACCCTTTTTGACGTATTTTGACAGTCTCCAGAATTCCAGTGTATCGTAGCTGCAGCAGAACTCTCTCATGAGAAAACATCAGTGCTTCTCGATCATCGTTAGGTTTAATGCAGCGGATAAAGTGAGGCTGTCCAACAACCATTTTGGATAAAAGATCCATGAGGGAATACTAGTGAGGAAAATAAAAAAAATGCACATACTTGACAAAAATCTGCAATGGAATGACTTAAGCAGGAGATTCATATTTGTAAACAGTTTGTAATGCTTGATTATATTTTAATCTGCAATGTTAATCTCCATTGCCTTTTTATTATTTTTTGAGATTTCAGCTGAAACCTGGAACCTATTAAAAATTTTCAGTTGTAAAAAAAATTTAAATATTTTGAATCTTATTTCTTACACCTTTCTCTTCTCCTTATATCATGTTTCCATAGTTGAAGAAGGTCCATTAAAAAAAAAACAAAAACATTTAAAATTGTCCTAACTATAATTCTACTGTAGACACATTTGACTGATCCAATATCCCCAATAGAAATACAAGCTTTACCATGAAACAATCACTGAAATTCACAGCAAATCATGGGGAAAGGGTTGCAAGAAGTCATCAGTTTAGTAATCTCTCCATAGAGAACACTAGATGTATCTTTAACATTTCAGGTATATTAATTACTCTGTTACATTACTTTTTCAGAATCACTGAGAATACAAACTGCACAGTCTCCATAGAAATCTGTTCAACTGCTATATTATCACGACTATTCATAAAGTTCTTAGCATCTGACATAAATCTTGCCACTGAAATGTAGGTCCATTACTTCTTTTCCTATCCACCCTAGACACACAAAACAATTTACTCCATTTCATTTTAAACTAAAATGAAAAACGATTGATCAGATACATTTGTATTTTTCCACTGACTCCTCTGAATACTGATACTACTGCTCCATATTCACCTCATTAAGCTGTTGTACAATAAGTATGTGTTGTCAACTACATCCAATCTCATATAACCAAATGTGTCTCAAAATCACATACAATTCCAAGCTGACTGTCGTCACCTTGCTGCAGGTTGCACATTTATTACGGTCTACTTCCACACTCATTCCCCCATTACACTTTTTTTTTTTCTTTTTACAGTTCCTACAGAGCTGGCATTTGTGTGGTTCTGTGCGAGAGCACTCTAAGTGCACACCTGTGTGATGAGTCTGAATGTCAGTGTCCTAGCCCTCTCCACACTGGGAAAACATCTCAGTATACAGCATTTTCCTTTATAACATTCCTTACACTATTCTACAAAACAAATTGATCAGGTATTCCTACACAGCTTGAAGCTTTGACTCACATTGGTTGGCACAACTCTGTAAACTTCCCTATTCTGCATGGCACAAGTGCAGCCCAAGAGCCAGCTGCTGAAAACTTTTCCCCTTTGAAATGACGGCAAGAAAAAAACAGTAACCAAGAGTCTTGGACTTGCACTTTCTTGACTCCTAAGCTTTCAGTTCCAACATTCTCAATGCCCTTTCCCTTGATTTAAACACACGAGCAGAATGTGCATTACCTCAGACAGGATTACTACTGATAAAATGGCAACCTGTATGATTTACAACAGCACTTCCAAAAGATAGATTGCTTTTTACTTATTAGCATAAATGAAAAATCTTAATCTTTAAAGGTGTGTATGCCTCAGCTTATAAAAAAATATGAATACTTTAATGATAGCATCTATTTTATTTGCACAAAATTCATGTTCTGTTTATAACTAGACTTGTTCTAGACCTCTAGCATTTTAGACAGAAAATAGTAGAGGCTCTAGATTCTGATATCAATGTATTCAATGAAATTACAAAAATACAAGTATGAGGAAACAAAGAGAAAAAAAAATTAATTAATCTACAGAGGCCTTGTAACAGAATAAAAAATTCTCTTTTAATCTTACTATCCCACAAATATTTTAGATATATCTATTGGACCTATTATCAAAATGCTTGTTTTCATTTTAAGTTTTGTACCCTAAAATAGGAAGCCATAGTTTGCCGCTTCATATTAGTTGTTTCCTCTGGATGCCGCATAACCTCCATTGTGTCAACCTGGAAGACAAAACTCTGATGTTAGGACTGTTCCAGAAACACTGCAGACCCACCCCACCTTGCCTATGAAAGCTGGGTTCAGTTTTTGCTACAGTCATTCCTTCAGGTGTGAGTACTTCAGAGTACTTTATCAGAGGTAGCAAGGCCACTTTCTAACAGATGCAAGATACACACTGATTTTGGAGAGGTCTCTAAGCATTTTGAATTTTTTTTCATAGTGTAAGAGCACTCTAGATTTATGATAGTATAATACTCAGCCAGTGAAACAGCTGTCAATTTCCAATACTTTAGGAACTGATTTCTAAAAAGTATTCCTTTTATTGCCACAACAATGAGCTCCAACAGGACTCGTATCTATAAGAAGAGTCATCATATTTGTAATAGCCAGGAAGTAAATTGAACTGCTTCATTTTGCTCATATATGGAAAAACACTGTAGGATAATGAGTGGTAAACAAAGTAGGTAGTCTCAGAGCATGTAAGTCTGTTGCCTACTCCTAGTATGGTTACTATTACTTTATATTGCCATTTTGATGCCAAGAATCTCAGCAATCTTATCCTGCTGAACTGCCATAGCATACCACTTTTTCAGCATTGCAGAAGAGTTATTTTTAGGGGATATACGTGGACAGTGAACATACTGCTCCTTATAGATTTTAGTTATATTGTTAGTACAGCTGTTCTTATCAAAATGAAACCAGAATTTATGAATGAGTATAACTGTGGTCATCCATAACAAGCAGATTGTGTTGCTGCATTACAGCTCAACAAAATTAAAGAAAATTAACCAGCATCCTGTTTGCATGGAGCATTAACAGCATTTTAGCATTCACTTACTTTGTGGCAGTTTACCATCTGCTCTGACCAGGTGGCATTTGTATAAACCAGATAATGCTGTTGTCAGCACCTGTGCTACACTTCCTGGACTTCGCTCCATACAATCATTTCTAACACTCACTGACTTAAGAACACTCTTCTGGACACTAAAATAATTGCTCAAAGATTACAGTTCTCAATAAAGTAACTGAGACTCTTACCTTCAGGAGATATTTAGGAGACTGCATGCAAAATATAAAGGAAATGAAGCGCTAAGTAATAATAGATAAAAAACCAAATTTTGTGTTGGGGAAGAAATCAAAAGAAATCTAGCGAGGTCAAGATTCAGAACACAGATGGTGCAAATGAAGACAGAGTTCAATAAGGATGACCATAAAAATTTGAATATGTTTTTGTAATCTGTGGTGTTCTGACCCAAAGTGGCATACATGCATTGGTATACATTTAAAAAAAGAATAAAAAAAGAATAAAAAAAGAGAAATGCAGTTTGTTAACTGAACACTCTAATATATTCCAGGAAAAATACCTTATCCACAGGTAACACCAAACATCTTAAGAGGTTATGTGACAAAGTAAATATCAATGAACTAATCAAAACAGCAGGCATGTCCATGGGGAAGGATATGGGACTGTTTCAAGATTATCTTGGAAAGAGATCTAGTTTCTGAGGATTGTTATCTAAATCTCTAGTAAATGTCAGGTAGAAGACAAAGGCCATAACAGTGAGCACTGACAGAAAGTTCAGAATAACTGGTAATATTTTATGTTAAAATACACAATTTACTTATAAATAAAATCAAATAAAGAAAAAGAGCAAATTGTTTGAGGACTCATCTGAGCCCGAATGCTAAGGAATAAGAGGTTCTAAATAGAATTCTTCTCTGTCTAGAAATGCAGAGACTCAGTGATGTTGTTGATTGACCGCTCACAACCTCTTATATCTCATATATCTGCTGGTCAATAAAAGGCAGTATCATCTCCTTTTCAAAGCTGCTTATTTTCACCAAAACTGTACAATCTTACTATCTTGGCACTGCCACTCTATCAAATATGGTTTCCAACAGGCTGCTGGGCTCAAAAGAGTTTTGTTTTGGTTTGAGGTTTTTTTGGGGCAGCAAAGGGAATGAATGCACAGAAGACAGATGGTCAGAAACACTCACAGAGGAGATGTAAAACACTTTTTCTCAGATAGTTAGGCTGAAAGCAGTATTGTTAGATTTCTCTTCATATGAATTAAGTTGTAAATTCAGATCTGTGCAATATGTAAGAACTAGAATCAATTTTCAAATCTTTTTGTCAAGGAATGTTTGGAGTTTTCATTTGAAAAATTCTTATAAACCCTGAAGCTGAGGGGATTTACTTTTAAGACTTTTTAAGAAGTTTTGTCTCTCATTAATGTACAACACTGCTTGTCTATGAAGTCACAAAATTTTATGGTAGGGCAACAACCTCATGTACAACAGACAATAGGCTTTCTCACAACTGGCTTGCTAGAAAATGTCAACATAAAAAGAATGTCATGATATAAGAATAAGAATGTCATGGTACCTTATATTTTAAATCACTAGCTTCTCTTTTTAAACAAAAATGAAGATATTTCAACGATTAAGTCACATTTTTACATGACAGCCATAGTGACCTACAGTATGAATTCATATAATTACAGCTGTAATGGAAAACAGCCTGACCTACAAAAGTCAAACTGTTTCATCACTAAAAAGATTCTTTCTAACGGTATTGAAACAATATTAAAAGAACGATTTATGACATCATGTCACCTTATGAAGTCACTTGAAATTATGACTTTCCACATATTGATCACACCTGCTGCTGGCATGGTATGAAATACCGTAAAACCAAAAAATATGTTAAGCAAAAAAGTCTCTTAAATTAAATAATGATAAAAAAATTTCCAAACTTCCAAACAAAATTATTATACTTGGATTTTTAAAAAAAAAATTAAAAATAATAATTTAAAATGTTTCCTGAAGTTGTTTTAATTAGGTGCTTAAAAAAATTCTAAGATATAGTTTTTTAATCTGAAAGTATTTAAATTAACATTTTCTGAATAGTGTTACACTTCTGCATATCTTTTCTTTTAGCTTCTTTTAAAAAGTTTGAAGGGTGAGTAAAGCCCACTTAAACAGTACTTATTAACTGATTGTGTTTAGTAAAGCTCTAGAAGTGAACCACTCTATTACAATTCTGCTATATCAATAAAATGTGTGCTTAGAAAGCTTGTGCTGAATATCACTGGTTGTAGAACACAATGTGTATGTACCACAAGAAAATTGGAAAGGCCACCCTTCAGCAATGAAAGGATTTACACCAGACAGGAAATAATAGTCTGAAATCCACATCTGTATTTGCAGGTACAGTGAAGGATATAGACATCTGGATGACATATATCACCACAATGATGTTTGAGCCTGAGCTCCAAATACCAGAAGATAACAAAAAGAAATAGAAAATCCAAAACATAAAATTTTGTAGACTTTTGAGCAGTTGCTGTTACCACTCTTGTTTTAAAAATTTATTACTGTTTGCTTTGAAAAAAACCCAAACCTTAACTAAGCTAACTCTAACAATTACCACTTAGGAAGCAGGGAGGGGGTGTACATACCAGCAGCTTCAAGGGACAACAGGTTTCCTCACAAATTAAGTGTACTCAGTTGCAATCCTACTAACTGCCATAAAATTATCCCATCTTTTTGCAGTTATGCCACATACTTTCATGGCAAAATTCAGCAGCATTTAAATTCCACAGTTCTTTTTACAGAATAGTGGTTTTGCTGAGTAATTTTTTTCCAGTTATCTACCAGTCACAAACATCTCCTGGTTTTTCACTTCCAAGTTGAATAAAAAAGAAATAGATTTTTTAAAAAATTATTTTGCCTTTTATACTGTTAAATAAACTATTCAAATTTTACCTAATAAGACCTCTTTCTAGGTCAAAATTGTCAGAAGAAAACCTTGACCCCTTTGGAATAAAGAGGCCTATTGATATTAATGTAACAGATTTCACCTCAAAGGTTTCAAGATTAATCAGTAGTAAATTGATTCTTCACTGAATTCTACAATAGGTTCGTCACTAAAACTGGAAACCATGCTCCAAGACAAGGTGAATGTTACTGTTAGTAAAGGCAGACTCTTATTTGGTAAGAACCTCACTCTATACCCACATCAGCTAACAATTGTGTACATAGTCTCACTGTAGTATTTTATAAACAACTGCCTGTCCTCAAAGGGAACACTACTGACCTTGATACGCCCAGCACTGAGCTGCGGAGGCAAAGACCGAGATGCTGCTGTCACTCTGGCTCTTGCTTGTGCCAAATTACCTGTTCAGAGAGAAAGAAATTCATACTGCAAAAACTATTCAAGAAGCTTAGAAGGGAAAAAATTTACTGTGTAAAATGAGTTTGGACAATAGTATTAAAAATAGCAGACACCACCACACTTCTTCCACACCCCTCTCATTACCAATTGTGCCTGCAGAGCATTCAGCACAGGCATGACAGAGTGCAGTGTTGATTTAGAGGGGAGGAAAAAGTCAGTGATAAGGTGGTATGTCACTGACCTTAGCTACTGAGCTGATGAAAACGACAGCACAAAGGCATACAGCTCAATCACTAGTAATCAATTTCTCTGTGACTCATTGAGAGATTTCAAAGAGCAAAAAGACTTCAGAATCAATCTTGTTTACATGGAATCACGTGGGTCCTCAAGTGTTAAGACAGTATCTTAAACTCACAAACTAACGAGAGAGATGAGAAAATGATAAGATAGCATCATTTTTTGACCTTTTGACATATTCTTAATTATATAATTCTCAATCTTACTGTAACTCAGGGTTTTTAAAGACTGACTCAATTTCCCTGGCAAAAATATATTTTGGTGTCAAGCAAAAGACTAGTGCCTTTTTTTAAATGTAAAGTATGACGTGTCCTAAACTTTTTCTTCTGTACTTGTAGAAAGCCAAAGTCATCACAAAATAGCTTTTCAAAATAAAGCCTAGGAGAAGAGAGAGGAAGTGATATCGGACTTGCATATGCAAGACACTCTGTATATTTCAAAGTTTTAGCAAGTCTAGCACAAGATGTCCAAATGTTTTCTCTGGCTATATCTTCAGAGGCTAAACTGTGATTAATAGCATTGAAAGAACCCTTTGAAGCAGGATTGGTGACATCAAAGCCCTAATCCATGGGTGGCAGGATTTTTATAATGAGTGGGAAGCATTTTAACACATTTCAAAGGATTTACAGCATGAATAAACAATAGGCCTCTGCAGATGTACCACACACCTTTCAGAACCAGAACACATAAATAAGTGTCTATTTTAATTTAAATGTAAATAAAGTGTTAACACTTCTTTCAGATGCTAAATGACTTGTTTGCATCAACTCCGGTGTTTAGCTGTTAGCTTTACAGAAAGGCAGTAACTCTAAACAGTCTTCAGAGTTTTGCTAAACTGTGCATTACATAACTAGTAAGGAGGCACTATGGGAAAAACGAAAACCAAGAACACCAAATGGCTGGTAAAGAAACCAAATGCTGGTAATAATTCTCTAAGAGAGCCGAGCAAATCCAGTGTCCACTGTAACACCGAAACCAACTCTTGCTCTTACTTTCCTCTGAGCTAGGAAAATACCAAACTCCTGAAAATAATCTGCAGGCCAGCACTCCAACACAGCACTCTTCATTCCAACATTCTGAATTCATTTAAAGAAGTATTCATCTTTTAAGCTGCTGGCACTGGTATTGACACAATACTGCAAAACTGGCACGTCATTTCCAGTTCTAACATGGTATGTTACCTGACAGTTTAAATCATGAGCCAGAACACAAGGTATGTCCACTATTTTGGAAACAGCTTTAAGCTATTATGCTGTGTATGTTAATGAGAACCACAACTGTTTGGGAAATCTTGAATATCGATGCACATGCATGGTACATACTGTAAATACATGTATCTCTCCAAAGTTAAAGTAAGGACTTTAATGAACAAGTAGATGGTGAAATAATTTTTCTCCCAGTTGCAATTCTGCTATTTTTATATGTTAGAAATTACTCTTTTGGGCCTTCTTTGGCTAAAATAGGTTGGAAAGGCTGTTTTTGGCTAAATTTCAGATTAGCAAGTCTAAAGCTAAAAAGCCTTGCACTGAAGAATTGATAACACATGATAAAAGAGGAGAGTTGGGAGAAGAAAGGACTTTGAATCAGACTGTTTAAAATGACTAAAATTTTGTTGCATTTCTTAACAACTTAAAAAACTCTAATAAAGAAATAAAATTTAGAATGGCTCTATAGCTGCTCAAGGTTCACCATGCTCACTGCTGGCATTAGGCTTCTAGGGTTCATAATTAATACCCCTGAGGTCGCCCTTAGTTTCTCATGCAAAACTAAAACTAAACATTTCTGATATGGTAAGCCAAGCAAATAAATAAACCTTTTAATTAATCACAAATCTTTAATGACTTCACAAACAAACAAACAAACAAACAAGTTAAAACCAAACCCCAAAGTGTTCAGTGCCCACTTAACATAAGAAATGCTTTACCTATCATGCCTTTGTTCAGTAGTTACTTCCTTCTAGGAATGAATTCTTACCGGTGCTTATTTCATGTGTCAAGTGAATTCTTATGTAATTACTTGTAGCATTACATTGAATCCATGGAAAAAATATTACTAGGATTTTCTTTTTCAACTGAAACACAAAATGATACTTCAATAAAAATTTCTGAATTGCTCATCTTGTGTAGCTCACGCTCAGGAAAAATAGCTACCAATCTTTAACATATCTAAGCCATTAAAACTAATGAACAGAATTAATGTGGTTTGAAAATTAGTCTACATAATAAGAAATGTTTCACCCAGGGTTAGCATGGTGTTCACAGTCAATAAAATTTCGTACCTATCCCTGCATTTGATTTTCTTTTACAAGGTAATTTATACCTTAAGACATCAAAAATAATTAAATGTTAATCCACTTTGTGAAAAGCATCAATACTTTAAGAACAAATGTTTATAGATATTAACATGGGTAGCTAGAACTGCCATGGGTTCCTTGAAAGGTTAAACTGGTTAAAGGTTGGAAAATTGCACTGTGCTTTTCAGAAATCCAGCTTCACATCAATCATACAGTAAAACTTTAGACGAAATACAAATTACACCCCTGTAGACCAAATGCTACCTACATTAAATCAAAGTCCATAAAATGGACTAAGTCATATAAAACCCTCTCAAAATTGTCTTAGGTTTTGGGGACTTCATTTTTTGTGCATTTTTTTTGAGGGAGGGGAAAGAAAGTTAATGGTGAAAGTTAGGATTAATCTTTTAAGCATATACAAGTTTAATTGCACTCACATGCACTTCAGTTCAACAGGACTGCCCATCTGAACTATTAAGGCTCCTACCTATGCACGCGGATCAGAGACTAAGGTCTCTGGGTTTCATTGTGACAATGAAGGAGGCAGTCAGACCTTCTCTTTTCCTCCTCTGTTCAATAAAGTTAAGAATTAAGTTAAAGCATTCTTTTTAATGCTTTCAGAAGTTTCAGACATTAAAGTTTGTGAAATGGTCTTAGAGTTTTCAAGAGAGAAAGAAGGAGCAGTGCAAAATCTATGCACTCACTGGCTAAGCTCAGTGTCAATGCTCAGCAAACCTTCCTTTGTCTTGAAGCTGTTCAGAAGATCTCACATCTCTGCAAAAATGTTCTTCACTGATGCCTCATTTCAGCTAGGTGAGAAAGACCATATTATCAAAGAACTGCATCTCTTCTATTATGCAAAGCCAAGCAAGAGAAGGTTTGAAAGTATTTACACCATACATAAAGAAGAAACGTGTTTTTTTTTCTTTTTCAAGTTGGACTTTGGAAGTGGTCTCCAGATCTCAAAAAGGACTAGTCAGCATTCCTGGCTTCTCATTTGCATTCCTGGTAGTTACTCACTGTGTGATCTGGCTGAATTAATGATTTGTCCAGCTGTTGGCTTTATGTACTAATTAAGAAAAGCACACACTCTGGCTGGATGTTCTGATGTTACCTATGGTTTGTGCTTAATTTATTCTTAGGTGATTGGTTCTGTAAGCAGTACCAAGCAAATATTAGTAATATCAGCACTGTATTTATAATCTCATTTTGGTTATGCCTGCAATAGATCACTCCTCCCAAAGTAAGAGCATGCCAGGTAAGAAACATGTTAAGCTTTGATACAATATTCAGTTTGTGAAGTGTAAATGACTTACCGAGAAAAAGCCTAATGACAATGTCACCTTACTGTATGTGTTGCACCAGGGATATTACTATTATATAAAGGGCATATATATATATCTATTATATAAAGGGCAAGTACAAGCTCTTTCCTTATCCTCATATATTTTATTACTTTCTTTCATGCTTCCAGTTTAGATAAAGAGGGGTTACTTCAAACACTAGGTAGATACAGTATATAATACTGTCAGAAATGCTACAATGCATTCATATTTAACTGATGTTACCTCTAATCACAGCTAAGCACTCACACTCCAGAAGAGGTACAGGGCCAGACAACGTCTTTGACATACACAGACTCTTCTCTGTCTTTCCTTTCAGTACATTTTATCTGGCCAAAGGAAGTCGACTGCTTATCTCCATAATGCATTTTCATCTTCTGCTACCATAAGACTAAGCTTTTAGCTCAACTACAAATGAATACATGTACTTTTTTTATTGGGTACTAATTTGAATCTGTCTATCAAAACTCTGTTCTTTTGAGTCATTGAGAGTCATTGAAGTCATTCAAGCTAATCTTGTGCAATGAAAAAGCTAAGAATCCAATTTTCTCATATATTACACATTTTAGACAAGAATGTATTTATAAAAATACTGTCTGTAGAGCACAACTACCAATACAGATAGACCTCAACTACTACTTCTTCTGAAAAGACAATTACTTTGCTTTCTATTCAAAATAAAACCAAGAAATAGTATTTCCAAAATCAGATCCATATTACCAAACAGAATCTAATCAGCATAAATGCTTAGTAATAGTGAAGCCCACCTGGGAATAAACTAATTATGAATATTTGCTTCAGGAGCAAAAATATGCATGTTTTTGGCCCAGATTATTTGAAATTAAAAATCCACGTCATAGTGAACTAAGGAATTCTTATACTGATTCTCAATTAGATTAAGAATTTATTGAGTCTTTTTAGCATGAAGTAGACACCAATCATATTTACAGATACCTAAAAACTTTACATTGCTGGATCGGGATTGGAGAACCCGAGTATAAATTCAGTGCTGCTATGCTTTCTATCGCATACATTGCAGGCACTTCAGTGGTCACTTCCTACATTAGGAAGGCACACACTGGCAAATACACAGCATCATGTCTACAGCAACAGATAACACTTTGCTTGTAAGCATCATTGCTGCCATGTTAAAGTATGGTTTTAACACAGTAGGTTAGTAGGCTTCATGTAGAATGGAAGGGAACAGAGACACTGACAGCAGCTGAGACGAAACAAAGGTCAAATGGCCTACTGTATTCTGTACATATCTACATACATAGTATCTATACTATAGATCTATCTATACTATAGATCTGTGAATGTATGATGTCATTAAAACGTCAACTTTTATCCTTACCTACTAAAGAAGAACAAATTATGGTACTAATTAAATTAGTTAAGGTATTTTTCTAACACAACCTTGAGTACTAACTGCTGCTTTAAGCAACATGTCCAATTTTCCAGCTAAATTGAACCAAACGTGTATTCATCTACTCAACTGGGAGTATGTTCACTGAAACACAGACCTTTCCTGAATTATCATGGGCACAGTATGTGGTCATAGGACATACAAGCAAACCTTATGCGATTCTCATAGTCCTCTGACATGACCAAACTTACAGACAGTAGGCAAAACATGTATGGTATAGCCTGACAGCATCCTGGGCATAGGCCAAGGGATGATCGTGTGGTTCTGGAAAAGAGAGAGGCAGAGCAGGGACTAGATTGCCACAGCCAGGAGGGCATAGGTTCGGCACCTCTGTCCAAACACAAGACTAATGATAGGAGTGGCACACTAAGTACAGTGAGTGCTAACTATCTGAAGCTGCATCTAGACAAAAATAAAACACCCTTTAAACGTTTGGAAAAAGAAAAGTTCTTGTATAAACAATACTGCAATTTTCTACTGTTTCATGTTCACCATTTTCTTTAATCAGGTCTGTAGCCTGACTAGCTGGAGACCTGATCAACTGGCTGGCTGAAGAGAGGCTGGTCACAGCTTGATCCAGTCAGGCTTCCAGCTGCTGCATTACAGAACAAATTGGCTCCACTTTTTATGATTTATATGTTGTCAGAAGACATGGGCCATTTCTTTCAGATATGGTCCTTAGCAATTTCCTTACATATCTCTTGTAGTATACAGTTTGATGCTGTTGTATGTAATCAGCTCAGTACAAAAACTCTTGAATTCTCTGGGGAACAGCAAACAGGACAGAGCACTGCTGCTGTCATGACAGCATCCACCTCACCATCCATATGAGTACCTCACCATCCATATGAGGATTTCTGCTGCCCCAGCAGACTGCCCTGCTACCTGTACCACATCTGTAACTGAGATTAGAAGAAAACTACAGAGGTGAATTTTCTGTGAAACTTCTCTGTTGAGGAATTCTTCACTGATTCTAAGCATTGGTCAAAATAACCTTGTTCTACTTACATCTACTCAGGCTGGACAAGTTTACTTCTTCTTCTAGAGGTATGTGGAAGAATAGCTCTAAAACCATACACAGATTGGAAATATAGTTATCCTATACTCTGATTCAGCTCTAGTCTCCCTCATTGTTTTATGTAGTTAATATATTTTCTCTTGCATGTTATGTAAGAAATGTTCCCCCCCAAATCATATATGCTTTATCCAGAAAAGTAGAAGTATGATTATAAAGAACATGGTAGGTAGATGTTTCGATCCATAAAGCTTCATAGTGCTCAGTTTAACTTTAGGCCAAAGTAAGTTTCTGCAACAACAGTAAATAAACAGGAAATCCAGAAGTCAAGAACTGTGATTTCTAGCCCTTTGCTTGTATACCCAGAGTATGTTAATCCTCCATATAATGTTTAAAAATTTTACAGTATATATTCCATCACTCAGGACCTGCTGCTGAAGCTGCTCCATACATACACCGTTTGGTCAAAATCCTACTAAAGCCAGTGAAGTTTCCCAATTAATTCAGTGACAAAAATTCTGGTGCAAAGATGCAACTGAGACCACATGGAGAAAAATTATGGAATGTTTTCCCTGACCTCACAATGACTATCACTATCCCCAGTCATCAAGATCCTAAGGTTAGACAGGCTAAAAAAATGGTGTCAAAGCCAGGATTTGAAACTTCAAGGCAAGAACTGTCTTTTTAAAGTATTAATTTAAGATGAAAAAAGGTTACAGAACTTTTATAAAATTCCCAGACCTTCCCACTTCTGAAATCTAGGCATTATTGATGTTGACAACTAATTTAATCAAGGCTCAAAGGCTTCTCAACTGAATCATTGCTCCCCTGGATGTGAGCACTTCTGCATATTATCACAGTTGACACAAAATCAGTTACTTCTGTGGTAAAACAAAACATTAATTATATTTGTATCTCCGCTCTTAATGAAACAAATACCCATTCATACAAATACCATACAAACACAATATTCATACAAACACATTTTCTTTGTCACACACTGTGACCTGCTATCCAGGCAGCTCAATTAACTACTCCTGCATCTAGACAAGTCAGGTTGGAATAAGGAAGACAAAGTCAAGTAATAGTAGATAATGCTGGTTCAGTAAAGTACTGGCCTTTACAGCTTGCTGTAAGGTGAAGGAATAAAGAAAACTTATAAAAGTACAAAATCATAGTAAGACTGCATGAAATACTCTGAAATGAATATACAAGCTCTAGCACAGACTCAGAGATTTATTTTCCACCCACTACATTCATCCTTTAGATATATTAATCCCTTAATGCAATTATTTTGAAGGAGTGGGAAATATAAGCACATTCTTTGTTAAGGACACACCAAAAAAACATCATGGATATTCATATGAGTAAGATTATCTGAACATTCAAGAAAGTTATCTGCTCTGAAAATTCACTAGGAAATTTAAAAATAATGCTCTTCTAGGATTTGATCTTCAGAGCTATTGAATGCTTCCAATGACATACTGAGCATCTTTGACACAGTTTGTTTGACCTTATAGCACACAGTGCCTATCGAAACTGTCAAGTAAACTACTCATTAAAACAATGGTATAATGTTCTCTGAATATTTCTCTATTTAAGTTCTGTATATGGTGCACTGTGAAATCCCACAGTCTACGAGTTAATATTAAAAACAGGAACATCTTTTATGTGATATATCTTTTGTTTCCTCAATATCAATAGATTTTGAATTTAGTTAGTATACAATGCAGTTTTAAGATTAATTATTATGCACTACCGGGAAATCATGTTCATTATAGGATTGAGAAGTTAGGCCAGAAACATGAAAACTGGGAAAGGTATCTCTTCTGAGAAAAAGGTAAAGAAAAACTATTCTCAAGATTTTTTCTACAGAGATTGGTTTATTATAAATCAAATTGGTAAATTAATTAAGATCTATTCTTAAACTTGTCTGCTTCTACTTTTATTAGAGTTCAATTTGCAAGTACTTGGAGACCAAAAAAAAAAAAAACAACTATGCCCCCTTGCTCATTTTTAGTACAATATAATCTGTGAAGTTTCAGATTAAAAACCAGCATAATTCTGTTTGGGCAACAACCTTTACCAAATACAATTGTGGTAAATCTAGCTTGACAATTCTCAGCTGTTGTGCTTACTGCCATGTGCAATTCCAGAGATTCACTGACACTATTTATAGGAAGTTATTCTCAACAGTAAATAATTGTTATGCTTTATATAAAGCTTTAGCAGGACTGAGACCTTAACTTTGATCTGATAGATGGTTCTGTTTCTAGATGAGTTCCATTTTTAGGGCTATTTCAGAGCACTTTTTGGATCCTATTGCTAGCAAGTTTTATGAGTATCTGTACTGCATTTGTCCTATGATGCAAAACCTTAGGACATGAAGAAAAATAAACACTGAGCTGTAAAATGCACAAGTGCAGAACTCTAAAAAGTAATTCATCATTCTACCTCCCAAAATCAGTTAAGCTACCATTAATTGAGTTTACTGATGTTCCACATCTGCAACCCAGTAAAGTTCATGACTGTTACACTGCACAGCTGTGGTTTAAAGCCTCTCTTTGCACACAACTCACTGGCAGCAGAGCAAAAACTATTTTTGTGTTTGTAACACACAGACCAGTTAGAAGTAGGAAAGCCTTCATGTCCTGAGTGAAATACACAGCTTTCATTAACTTAACCAAAATTCTTACAACATATAAATTCTGATTAATTTTTAAGTAGAGATATTGTAATTACAATGACTTTTGACTTTGTTTCCAACTCATTTGACTTAAGAGTGCCTGATGTCTTAAAGATGAAAATACTAACACAAAAGTACCATTATAAGATTTTATTGTGGAATAAATTAGTAAAATTAAAATGTATTTGAGCCTTTGGTTCTATTGTGATGTATGGAACTAAGAGGAAAAAAATACACTAAACCCAAATGGAAACATGCTGTATTTCAATGAATGACACACACCAAACCAAAAGACCTACCACTACTTATTGCTGGAGGAAAGGCCTGTGCTCATTAGGAGTGCACAGTGACAAACATGACAGCTCAAAACACGGTTCTACTGAAAACAGTGGCAAAGCAGCTATGATTTTGACTTGCCAACATCACACTCCATGTATGCCCAGTAGTACCTGTTCATGGGACTGAAATGCAAGAAAATCTCTTTCCTTCACTTTCTGACTCATCATGAGGAATCACATGCTATCACAGTTACACACAAGTTAAACTGAAGATAGTAAGTACTCTTGTCACCAAGAAGTGGTGAAAAGCAGTTCTCTGAAGTGATTTTGCAAAAGGCCATAGTTCTTTTGTTCTTCAGTGTGCATAAAGCTAGCCTGAAACATTTTTTTCACATTCTCTCTTAGCACATGGTCTGTTAGTTGTTTGTTTTGGTTTGGTTTGGTAAACAAACATACACTATTTATAATTACCTTTCATCTAAGGTTTGTAAGCAAGATTAGAGACTCAAAGGCAGAAAGTACACAGACTAAGAATCAATACTGAGGAGGGGAAATGACCTTTAGACAGGTGAATTATAAATAACTTATGTCTGGAGAAAAATTCTACTTTGGACAAAAAAATTACCTTGTTAAAACATGACTAACCAAACCCTTCATCACAGTTGTGAAAACTCTCATCCCAATTCTCTTTGACAGAGAATTATATTTATGCTTAGATGTATATTATATTTACGCTTAAATATATAGGCACCACATACATAAGGAGTGTTTTTAAGCAATGATATATTGATACTCCATTACCCTAATGCATGAGCAATACCCAATGCTACTAAAATTATTAGGTATGATGTTGCTGTAGTGGTACTCAGCTTTGTATTTCTCCTCTGTAGCCATGCAAAACCCCTATTGATCCTCAGAGCAAGGACAAGGATGTTTTGCAGTATCTCTACTCTTCTGGTGGGAAGGCTGGAGGATATCCCTTTCCCCTCCCTGCAGAAGATAACTTTCTTGATGTTCTAAAGGTCTGTGAGTCATGGCAAGGACAAAAGTCTGCAGAGATTGTGTTTCAAGAGTAGAAGATCTTGTTGTGATGCAGCTTTTCTAAGAAGATAAAAACCTTGCAGTCTCAAAAAACCCCAGGGGAGCTTTGCCCAAGCAATCCAACAGTACTACCCCTTATAGGTGATGCTGCAAAAATTCTTTAATATCAGTCTAGTGAGTAAAATGGTCTGACTCCTCAATGCTGAATGTACCAAGGCTTTCCTTAATTTTTCCAACAAAAATCCTCTCTTCTTACAAGGGACTCTATTTTCTACTTAATGTGATTCCTTTTCTCTCTGATGCTTTACCAGCAACAGTGCTAAACTAAACCCAGAGACAATCAGGAATATATTCTATCTAAATGGAAACATCCATATTTATCTACAGTAGTGGCAGCACAAGAAGCTGTGTCTACAGAAAAAAAGGGACAGATATGGAAGCAAGTAGGAGAACTCTTAGGTTAAATCAGAATACTTTCATTCAATTTTGAAGTTAAAGGTCCCTAGAAAGTGCAGACTTCAAAACACACTGAACGTGACTAAGTTTCCACTGAAAGATGACAAAGCAAGCTGTATATGCTACAAAATTAGTTCCAGAATGTTTAAGTTCCAATGTCTTATATGAGTAGTTGCATAATCTATTAATGATAAATTACTATTAAAAATGTGTATTTAACGTCCTGCTGTTAATTTCTGGCCCTTTAAACTGCACAGACTGCTACTGTGAAATAGAAGCATTTGTTGAGAGGGGATAAGTGTACGTGATAAATTACAGGGATTAGCATGATCTTAAATTAGTAAAAGAATTTAGCTTTTTAGTATTTATTTTCTTGATGCTGCTCAGTTTTTGACAGGGGAAGATATGACAGTTATATAAATATACTTCAAACAGAGGATCATCTCAGGGTGGGAAAGGCATCTTTTTGTTCTTTTTGGTATTTAAAGAACATCATTCTCAGTCCTTGTCAGACTCACGATTCCAGTCTCGCACTCCCTCTCGGCTCTGGGATAGCACCACCCAGTGGCTGCGACACGTACGGGAGACTGCTGCATGGCAAAACCCACCTACACTGCTCATTCCAGAGATAGATGCCAGCAGATGTGAGAATGTGCTATCACGCATCTCCAAACAAAACACCACGCATACTGTCAGAAAGCCCATTTGAAGTCAGGGTTACCAGGAAAGATGGAATATGGCTTTCATGTAAATTACTAACTTTTGCATTAGTCAGTAATTGAGAAAAGCTGTACCAAGATTATGAATCTTAATCTGTATTTTTTTCTGGTTTGCTTTAGGAATTAAGCACATGTTGAGTGGAAGCAAGACGCTAAGAGACAGGGACAGAGTACAATGGGACACATACACACTCACTATTCTCTTGTTTACAAAAGCATCTTTGTAGAAAGTTAAAAGAATAGCATTATCTTTCTTCACTGAGCAGATGAAGCAGCATTGCCAGCAATGCCTTCTGTTCTCAGCCAAACCTTTCATTTATCTTGCAAGCTGCCAAAACTAAACCTGGCAACAATCTGATTTCAGAACACAGAGGCCCTAACACAGGATGTGAATGTCAATTATATCAGACAGCTGGAAAAAAAGAGCAAAATCACAAAGGCTTTTAAAAAATAAAAATGACATAAGAGCTTTAAGCTATTCTTATAATAACATGCACAGAAGCACATGCACAATAATTTTTTATGAGGATGTCCTGTACCAACTTGACAAATACAGAAAACACTTAACGTGCTGTGTGCTCTTCACAGAAAGGTGAATGAAGGGAGAAAGCATTCAATTAATGTAAATAGGAAACAAGGAAAGAATGTAAGAGACCTAAAAAAGTACATAAAATACACCAGCACGGTAACTGTACATTAACTGCTGTGAGAAGTATCTTTTACTGAACCTTCTATGCATCTTAGGCAAAATACTCAAGTGCGGCTGCTACTGAAAATAACTCTATAAGGCCAGAAAAAGATGAATTTGCATGAAGGCATCAGCATTCTGATTTAAAAATAGCAATTAAATAAAAAGTATATTGGCAATAATTTGGACTGATAAGTGGGACAAAGCACCTAATTGATTTCATTCTGACAATAGCTCCAAGGTATAAAACAGCTTGTAAAGAGGAGTGTGGAGGCACATTTGACCATGTATGAGCTTTCTTGCTTGCTTTGCTTGATCAGAATCTCTTTTATCAATTTAACACAGACTCAAATGTAAAGCAGTAATAGACAGAAAGGTCCTTTGTTCCCCACTTGGGCACAAACCAATCCTCCATCATAAACTATATTCCTTTCCATCTAAACTCATTACAGCTGAAAGGAGAAGCAGATTCCTCACTGGATCCTCACCTCTCAGGAACCTCTAAAAGTGTAATTTGAGGTGGGGTAGTTGAAAGCCTTTCAATCACAGGAATAATTACCCTGTAACAGGAACCTATCCTCTGTAGTATATAATCAGATATTATGATATCAATTTTACATGGGCAAAAAAGCTCAATATAATTTTTTCTCCAGATGTTCTTTTTCTACACAGAAATGTCAAGAGAGGTTATATGAATCACCACATGCTACAACTGGGTTACTGACAGTCAAGAAATTCAAGGCAGAGAGCTGCTGTACAGGCATAGGATAGCATCTACAGCCAATGTGCAATAAGCCAACACAGCACTATCTAATGCATCTACCAAGTATTTCTACCTAAACATATAACCTCATCTCCGTATGCTGGCTCACAATAATTTTGCAATCTAGTACAATCCACTGTATTTAGATTTATTACATATTTTTCTCACCCATTATGAAAAAGATGCTTTAAAAGTATTGAGAGAAGTATTCATCTGCTGGCTTGTTTGCATGGATACTGCAGAACTATCATTTGCATATGGTACTGGCATTCTGGCATCTATCCATGGAGTAATCAAACTTCATCTTGCTGTTTTATTTAGCTACAGATCTGGCACTTTCATGTAAGTCAAAGTCAACAAGCTTTAAATCAACGGAATTACTTCTAGCCTATTAGTATATGGCTTTTATAATTTGAGAGAAACTGTGTATTACATCAGTGTTTCTAAATAGATGGATATTACCTCCAAAACACCTTGATCTACATCCCGTGATTTATGAACTGTAAGACATGGTACACAAGAATCTACCAACTGAGTACTGATCTTAGCAAAGGCCTAAGAACTAGAAACTGCCATATTTTATCCTGCTCTGAGAATGAGCTCTTGCCCTACGCATCTGATAATCTCCCTTTCTCTGGAGTCAGGGAAGAATCTTCCTGCACAAGATTCATGAAAGGAAATGAAATCTTGAAATCAGAGAACAAACACTCTGGAAAGGAGATATGATAAAATAATTGAAAAAAAAGTGCCCAGAATCAAGTAAGAATTTGAGAGGAACAGGTAGCTGAAGAAGTTACAATGTTAGCAAAGCTGTGCAGATCATACCTGTTTTTGTTAATGGGCTAGAGAACAGCTGCTGAAGAAGTTTGTTCTCTGAAGTTCGCAATACCACCACTATGTCAGCAGGAAGAGTGTCTCTGTTCTTCTCAAGGAATGCAGAGGCATCATATAATACCTAGTGTGGGAAAACAGAATCAGAAATTTTGACAAAAAGGGTTACCCAAAATCTACTATGTTCTTTAAAATGTGAACAGTCAGGATGATCAAGTAGACCAGCTAGCTCGGTCTAACAAGCAAATGAATTACCTGCAAAGGACTTGGAAGTGAACTACAGCAGTGTGTTCAGAATGTAAATTGGCTAAACAGAGTATCTATATTCATAGAATGCCATTGCATATCAAATTGGGTTAGATGGCTTAAATCCTGTTGTGCTATGCTCAGCCATGTCAAACAATTCTATGCATGATGCAATACAACAGAGATACTTCATTAAAACTTAAGTTGATAATTTACGAGTGATGTAAGAAATGGTTCTCAGGTGGTCACTTTCTATTGGTTGTCTCCATCAAACCTGTGATCTATAAGTAGACCTGCTGGAAGAACAGTAATAAGTTGGACACAATGTATGTACATTAAATCAGCTTCTCATGGCACTGAAAACCATATTAGGACAACAAAACATTCCTCTATTTCAATTATTTTAACGGGTTTGATTAGAAATTAATGCCTGGATATTTGTATTAATGTAAGAATCAGTTAATTTTTCATTTTGTTTAATTTCAGTAATTTTTTTAGAGCTGTTTTATTATCACTAGCAATATTCCTCTCTAGCCCAATTTCCCTGGAATCCATTAATTTACACAGAAATTGAATGTTCTCTGGCAATAGAAAACTGGCCAGAATTGTTTTTATTATTTGCCCATGTGGGTACAAAGAACTAACTAACTAAAACTGTGTGAATTTTAATAGTTATTCTTAACAAGACAGAAAGCCTGACTGAAGTAGAACACATCTTAAAATTTTGGAGTCTTATAATGATCCAGAGATGAGACTTAACCAATAACTATATAAAACATGGCTACTTCAATTTTGTCTATGAACAAATATTTGGGCCTGAAACTGCAAGCAAAGTTCATGTTATGGTGAAAACTGGACTGTTACTCCCCATATAAAATAATACGTGAATGTGAACCTCTGAGAACAAAAGATACAGAGTACAAGAAAACACCTCTACTAGCAAGTCCCAATCTTTCCAATGCACTCTATAGTATTTTAAGTTCTGTTACAGATACTGGTTTACATTGCTTTTCATGCATATACTTTGCATGACACTCTGCAAGACACTCTCACACAGAACTACTGTGGCATTCACATGCTGTCACCACACACACGGCCTGCCCTGGCTCCACAGAGTTGCTCCTTTGAAATGACTGAAGTACTGGCATTTCTGAGGCCAGGTTTATTGCAGAAAAAAAAGATGCTTAGTGTCTACAGAATCTGTCTAAGAGCCCTAAGGACAGGCTCCAAAATGGACTGCTACACACGAAAATTTCATTGTAGAGTGCATGTTTGCATAAACTTTATATTTTTTCTATTAAAATGAGGGAAAAAAACCCATAAATCAGAAACTCTGGATAAAAACAAGTAATGACCCCATACCACTATTATTTGAACTAAATAAAAATCACATGACCTTACCTTTCCAGCATAGTGCTGAATTCCAAATGACAGTTCCACTCCTTTGGGTCTCCAAAAGTATTTGCATCGTAAATTATCTTCAAACTTATCTAGACATTGAGAAAAGATGTTGATTTAAGTGACAGAGGGATTAACTACAATCTTCATCCTAATTAGCTTGCTAAATTGCTGCTCAAGAAGTCAGAACTGTTATAAACGCATATTATCAGATTGCTCAGAAATACCAAGCTGTCACATCTGAATGGAACAGTTCATTTTAAACTAGCCCAGTAAGACTGTCTTTCAAAAATCACTGTTTGTGGATATCTTTGTACATGGAAAAATATTAAGTAGGAAGACCCAATGAGAAGATGTGATGGTTTCTCCTATTTTGCAATGAATTTACTTATGTATATGCAGGGTTTGGGATGAGTTTACTTCTTATACATACATACACTCAAAATTTAAATGGTCACTTATATGCCTACTATTTGTATTTTCTCTATCGTCCTTTCTACATTCATTTAACTTTGTGCGTCAGGTTTTAAGGATATGTTTATGTGCTCAGTCTGGAACTGCCTCTCATGTACCTCTGGACTTCTAAGGAAAAAAAGAAGCTTCTCTATAAAACCTGTTCTAAGGAGACTTTCTGTTTCGTGTGATTACCTCTAAAGAGCTGAAAGAAGAGGGAACACAGGTTTCTAAGAAAAATGTCTTTTATGCCCTGTGATATTTTGTAGGCTCTTTAATATTTTGTAATGAAATTAGAGCTGTCTGTCCAACACTGAGGGCCCAGGTAGCAACTCCTGCCTGCTGAGCCAAGGAAACATCCCTGGAAAGCAGCAGGATCCAAAGGAAGGCATGTTAATATGAATTAGTGTTTATACCATGAAACCTGCTATTATACTAATTTACCTGAACAAGCAATTAGAGTCCTGAGACCAGAATCAATTGATAACATTCTCTGTCATGCTGTGTACTCAGAAAATATTATCAAAATGTTTTTTTCTAATGTTAGAATCCATTAATATTATTGTTAGTTTTTTCTTTCCATTACCACTTTATTGAGCTTGTATTTAAAGCAAAAATAACTAAGTCTGGAATTTCCAGA
Source organism: Peucedramus taeniatus (assembly GCA_013400575.1). Lineage (NCBI taxonomy): Eukaryota > Metazoa > Chordata > Aves > Passeriformes > Fringillidae > Peucedramus > Peucedramus taeniatus. The sequence goes on from WBNO01018488.1 coordinate 32,315, forward strand.
GGCTGGGATGGAGTTGTGGAATTACTGATTGTCTGGCACACCTGGACAGGGCAAAATATCCCACTTTGCTGCTTTAGGGATTTGTTGCTTCGTCTGCTTGAGGGATCCTGCTGTGCTGTGCACAGATCAGCAGTAAGGCTGATCAGCATTGGACAAGGGAAAGTACCTCTGGAGTAGAAGTTCAACATTCGGTATTAACTGATTCATATAACCCCACAGAGAGGCAGACAACTTAAGCACACAAAGGAGGAGTGCTGGAGGTCCACCCTGGAGCGTGCCCATCTCTGCAGTTCCAGCCGCCGCTCCGAGGTTCCTGCTGCAGCCCATTCCGCCGTCCAGCCCGCCGCCATTACCCCATGAGGGAGACGCGGCCGAGCTCGCNAGCCCCTTAATTTCAAAGTTATAATAATAATTCAGAGAGAAAGTGGTCATATTTTCCATTCCAAAGGAGGTTCCTGCCTTCCTTGGCAGACACCTACGTTTCAAACCAAGACAAGGAGCAGAACAAAATCATAGTACCTCATTCTGTCTGTGACCTGAATTCCAGTTATAGCTCAGCCTAGCAGTAGTGAAAAATCTGTACATGTGTTGTGCAATTTAACTGGAAACTGTTGTTTTTCTCTAACAGTTTGGGTCTCTGCAGCACAATTCATTGAAGGAAATGGAACTCTGTTTCATATCGCAGGGAAAAATTCAGCTCTAGTAAATAAATACACGACAACAGCTTTAAACATGGCATATGCTGCATATTTAAAGCTGGCACCAAAATTTGTCAAAATATATGTAAAATATGTATGAAGACAAGGAAATACTCAGCCAGATGGCACACCAGAAATAACACACACTTTCCTGTTTATGATGAGATAATCTGGAGTGAAGCAGTATCTTCTATTTGAATAAAACGGGCCTAGGAGCCTGGGAGGTCTAAATTTTACATTCAACACTAATGTTACAGGGACAAGACACAGGGTATTTCCTTGTAACATTGGAAAAGCAATACGCTCTTGCCACCTGATACTTAAGACAACTTTTACAATTTGAAAAGGGCAGAAAACACGTAAGCAGAGAAAAATGATGAAGCACAATGAAAAATATACTTAGAATGTCAAATGAAATGACACAGCCTCAGGACAACTAGGGTAGGAAAACTTGAATAAAGATGAAACTGCACTTATAATACATTTGTCATTTCCCAGATATTTCCCAGAGCTTTATTTGCACATACCAACTAAAGTTAGGTCTGTTGCCTGAGGAAATCGACTTTCTTCATCTAGCAGAGACAGGAGACCCATGGGTTTCTGAAGGAACATATCTAGAAGTGGACGGTTGTCTTCATACTCCACTGTAGTGGCATCAATTCCCTCACTCTGATATTCCATCTACAAAAGTCACCAGCACAGTTTTAACACCAAAACAGTAAAAGCAACATCATCATTAGGGCATTTACAATGCACAGCAATGCTCTACAGGCCTCAAAAACATTATTTACAAAACTTCAACAGAACGATGTCATTATCTCACATTTAAATCACATACTCATTTTATAACGTACTCCTGAAAATGATTATGGTGTAGGACACTGAATTCAGCTAGACCTCAACAGAGTTGAATTTACCTGCTCCAGTGCAAAGATATGCTGATTGAAATAAAACTGGATCTGTTCATTAGCAATATTTATGCACAGCTGCTCAAAAGAATTTCTTGCGAAGTTCTCAAATCCAAATATGTCTAGTATCCCAACATTCATCCCACTTTCAGCATTGCTGCATGTGAAGATACAAACAAAATTCAGTATAGGCAACACCAAGTTAAAATAAAAATAAATTTGGTAACTAAGATTGCATAACTGATTCACTCTACTGCAAAAATAAAGGAGGAAAAGTATGTCTGAACCTAAGATAACTTGTGCATTTGTTCAGCATTGCTAAGACTTCTGTTTTTCACTTCCTTCTTGCAAATTTCCATGAAGAAGGCAGGAAAATCATAGGTACAGACACTTAGCAGCCATATTGAAACAAGGGGTTTCAGTAGGCAGATCCCAAATAAAATCTACTGTCCGCTCCTCCAGGCAGAGAAAAGGTGTCAAGGTTTACTGTTACATTTTTGCTACACTCAATCAGAAGGGTAATTACCAAATCTGCTGCTGCTACAAGCGGGACTGTTAAAAGTCCATGTGCTAACTCAAGTACACCCAGTCACTAACGGGACTGCATGAAATGGGTAAGAGTATGTCTGTACGACACAGTGAAGTAGCAAGCAGAGATCTCAGATCAGAGGCATTTTCACATCATCTAAGGAGCTCCCTTGTTTCTAAAATCTCTACAGCTTCTTCAAAAGATCAACCCAGCCAGATCAGTGCCTGGCAATGAAATCATAAGGATGCACAATATAATGTTTCTGTAATTATAAAAAAATAAAAAATAATCACATCTCATGTAGCAGCACAATAATAATCTGAAATCGGCATTTATTAGTTGCTTACAAAAGCAGGGGGACTATAAGGACTTTGTACTGAATTTTTTCAGTTTATTTCCATTATTTATTAGCCTTTTGTATGATTTTCATGTTCACCACATAGGAAGCATCTTTCAAAAAAATTGTACAGCACTTAAACCACCCAATTTCCATTGACTTCAGTAGCTAAATTCTATTCTGCTCTTTGAAAATGATGGGCTTAATGTCCTGGAAACAGGATTCAGTATCACAGCATGAAAGCCATTTTGAAGCCTTAGCCAAAATAAACACAGCACTTTTTCTGCAAAATCAAATATATACAAACGGATGAACCCATCAGACACATGCACAGTAAGTACACATGATTCAGTGATGGGTAACTTGCCATATATTTTTATCTGGCTGAAGCAGCGTGTTGATACGATTCACGATCCAGCTGAAGAGCCGGCCATAGAGCGCTTTAGACATGGCGTCCCGCACGTCCGCCGCCTTGTCCACCGTGTTCGTTCGGATAATAGTCTCCCCCCGCGTTACAACGCAATGCGAGGTTAGGGCTTCTTGAAGTTCTTCTGACCCAATGCTTAGTAGAGCAGCAGCTAAAAGACAGTGGAAAAAGACACACAACTGTGATTATGCAGTGGAAATCACCAGCATTGACCAGCTGCTACCATGAGCTAGAGACTACCACAAATAGAGTCAAATTGCATACACAGAACTGACAATGTTAAAATGCACATACCATTATCCAAGGCTTCTGGGTTAGGAACCTCACTTTTATCTGTTTGGTGTTGTGAAGAAATAGCAGCAAACTCAATATTTCCAGTATTTAAGATTCCAGTCAGTATTCTGTACACTGAATACACTTCCTGTAAAAGATGACAAGAAGTGTTGTAAAAAATCAGCCCCTTCGTGGCAGAGAAGAATGATGCTCTGACTCCATGTTATCAGAAGGTTATTTTATTTTATAATACTATATTATGTTAAAGAAAACTATACTAAACTATACTAAAGAATCGAGAAAGGATACTTACAGAAGGCTAAAAAGATAATAATGAAAACTTGTGACTCTTTTTAGAGTCCCGACACAGTTCTTGTGACCATTGGCCAAGAAACCAAAACAACTCACATCAGAGCCCAATCGAGGCTCATCACTTTAGGTAAACAATTCCTAACACATTCCACGTGAGCAAAACACAGGAGAAGCGAATGAGATAAGGATTATTTTCCCATCTTTGGGCCTCTCTCTGCCTTTTCAGCTTCCCAGGATAAAAATCCTGAGTGAAGGAATTATGTTCAGTGAAATGTGAGGACCACAAAGAAGCACTTTTAAGGAATTCAGCTAAATACACACATCATATTTAGTCTATGAAAGAAAAACATAATGGTTAATGAAATGGATATTAGAGCTTGTAGCTTTCTCTGAAACCAAGTTCTACAAGTTCAAGTAAGCTTCTATTTACACAAGAAATAGTGCAACAGAATTGCCTGAGTACTAGCTGGGACCTCAGGCTAGTCTTGCCTTCTGAGGGGGGGGTTATGCTTTCACAGTTCACTCCTGTCATAACAGAGATTTTGTGGCTCACAAAATTTTGTACATCCACAAAACCAAAGGGCAGCACTGGAAGTGGTTTTCCTAGATAAGGTCAATAATGGTTTAGCAACTGAATCTCTTACCTCATCAGTAAATCCTATAATTCTAAAACAATGCTGAATTGCTTCAAATTGTCTTCCATAGGAATCTTTAGTAACGATATCATGCATTACTCTTCCAGTTTCATTATCAATATATCTAAACAGAGTGGGAGAAAGTCACACTACCACATATGTCAATACAAGCTCCAGTGACTTAAATGCAAGTACCTCAGTAACTGGAAAGAACATTTACCTCAATAACTTTCAATTATATAGTTTGATGCTAATTCACAAGAAGCTTTTGTTTCTGTTGCATTAACATCTGTTTATTCTTTGTTAATGTCTAATAATGTTACCAACATCTCACACACATCCCCTCACCCAGTACAGATCAGATGCACTCAAAGTACAAAAATCAATTAAAACCTCCAAAGCATATTCCGGGTTCTTCCTGAACCTGAAGCATTACAAAAAGGAATCATAAGGAGGGTTATTTTGTCTGCATTTGAAAGTATGACAAAATATCTACATAATGAGCTTGGTTCTTCCTCCTCCTGTTTTAATAGTTCAACTTCTCAAACAAATGCAAATAATTTAATGCCTTAGTGTCCATCTTCTTCCCACCTTGGGAGGATTAAAAAAGATCCTTAAGGAATGGAAAAGGATTAAGAGAGATTTGAAGGCATCATACTGAAAGCAAGTGCTGATCAATAACTAATTACAATGAGCAGTTAAAACAAGTGAGCAATAGTTACCTAGGAGGCTTTTTATCAGGAAGTCTATATTCAGAAAGTTTCTTCTGATGATAAAGGCCAGCATAAATATAATAAAATATATGGAAATTTTTTTCTCCCCTGGAAAAAAAAAAGTATCCTTTTAAAGCACCTGTGTTTATTCTTGTGGCATCTTGTACAATGAACGTAAAAGTAGTTTTTATATTGAGCTCTCTGAAGCAAGGTAGCAAATCTCCCACTTGTTTTAATAATGTAGTATTAGCAGCTGTGAAACACAGAAAACCCAGTGAACACAACATTTCCCCAAAGAATTAGGTGTCTCTGGCTTCTACTCCAAAAATACAGGACTACTCTTGTTGTCATAGCACTGGTACAAAGGATTTTTTTAGCAGAAGACAGAAAATATCTAAACCACAGAATTTTTGATAATTAAATCAATTCAAATACTACATAAATGCTATAGGACAGACAACTAATATACCTACACAGCCTGTTTTATGACCCTTGATTTTTCAAGTAGATATTCAGAAATCTTTGCCCCCATTACAGCTCCTGTAGGTGTAAACATCATTTCCAGATATTTTCCAAAGCGACTTGAGTTGTCATTGATGGCAGTGCAGGCATTTCCAAAGGCTTCAACCAGAGGATTCACCTGAAGAATTTTCTCACGCAAAGCACGGTTATTGGCCTTGACAGGAGAGATACAAATCAGAAGGATAACTAAAAGAATACAATGCTTACCCTCAATCCAATTCTTGCTCCAGAGGCAAGGAATCCCTTTCTCATGCTTGTATGGAATTAGGGACTGTGCTAACCTTTCTATTTATACAACAAGAGGTCCGACAAACTGATAAAATGTCCCACAGGTAGCAAAATGCAGATTCTTCTTTCTCTGCAGTTGTTCCACCTTTGTCTTGTTTTATAATTAGTTAAGAGTACCAAAACCACAGTGGACTAAAGATGCCTACTTAGGGTTAAGATGACATGGCTAATTTTCCCATTATTTTGTGCTAACAGCATCACTCATAACACTTAAATGTGTAAGAACTTCTAAGATTAGAGCCACAATAATATTTGTCATTCTTTATTGTATAAATAATGTTATATGTGATAAACACTGTACATACCTACAGGTACTGAACACTCAGAATCTGGCACCTTCTCTTTAAGAAACTACTGACTGTCTTGGTGTGAGTCACACTTTTGCATCTTAATTCAATACTCTCACATGCATGATTACTATGTTCCTAAATCAAGTGTGACAATTCATATAAACAGCTTTAAGTATTACATTTTAAATAAAGTGAACATTGGGGTAGGGTTGGGAGGAGTTCTTCATAAGTTTACATAATTGGCTAGGAAATACCTTTCCCAAGAAGGTCAAATGTTGGACGATCAGATGGGCACTTTCTGTCTTTCCAGCACCACTTTCCCCACTGATGATAATGCACTGAACACACAAAACAAAATATTTAAGTGCGTGGTTCACCATATGGTTGCTTTCTGCTATTACTACTCCTACCTGTTATTTCATGTTTAGTACCAAAACTATAGAATACTTTAAGGGTCAACTTCCTTCTGAAAGAAGAGCTCAGCAAAGGCTCAGTGTAGTAATTTATTCCCTAGATTACTAAAATGCATCTTGCAACGGTCAAGGTGCATGTGTGAAGCAGTGACTGAATTCTGAAGGGCTAGAACACATAAACAAGTGACCATGTCTGAGCTCACTGCATTGACTTCATATAAACTAACGTGAATCACAGCGTACAGCTGTTTTTGATACAATGGCCAAAAGCTTGTTCTGAAAAAATATCTTAAATAATACGTCCTGTGTAGAGAGGCTATTTTGTAGGTGATGCTGATATTCAAGCCAGAACAGCAAAATAGCACTTAACATTTCAGAAAAATGTGCATCTGTTCACTGGGTGATTCTGGGAGGACATATCCACCTTCTTCCTGCGTCAGCAGTCCCTAACACATGGTATTTTATAGGCTCTTCAAAAGGCTTCCACACTCAAGAGGCTACCTATAATGTTGTAAATCCCTTTCCTTCTCTCTGCTCTAATGCTTAATGGGCAAAATGGAAGTTGAAAACCAGTTCCCACCTGAACACTGAAGAATGCAGATCAAATAAAGTTTGAATTCTAACAGCATTCATTATTTACCCTTTTCCCCCCATGTATTCTACAGAACATCAGTACAAATATTATTCTACTTAAGGTACAGTATCAACTGACATACAATTAAAATGTTAACACTGAGCAGGTACATAGATTCACAGGTTTTTATGCAAGCATCTGAAAACTATTTGCATGATACTGTGAATACACAAGATTCTTGCCTGGTACAAGATACAAGGTCCTAAAATACTTGATGCAATGCCCCTTCATATAGAATTATGAGCTTTGTGAAAAGGTTTGAAAGACGCAGCAGTTATCTGGTCTTATCTGGTGGTACCTAGTGGTGCTTGACAGCAGGTACGGGACCAACTCTACGTAATGTATGCAATATGACATTTGCAGCTCATTTATTTGCTTCCTGTCAGTTATTTTTGCTCTAGGAAATAGGTACCACATTGATTACACTACCTACCTGTCCTAGGGTGACCAATATGTTTCCTCAGATAACCAATTCTCACATAAGATACTTTAACATGAGTACTTGTTTTCTTTAATACTTCCATCAAAGAACATGTAAGTCATTAAAGAAGTATTAACCATCTCCCAGGCCAGTGTACTTTCACATAATCAGTAAAACTCCTGTTTTCTTCCTCTTCAACATCCCTTTTATTTGTCCTTTTTTCTTGGCATTTTCTGATTTCAGGCTTTTTTATTATTTTATTATGGTTTTGTGATTTTAAGAGAATGTTTTCTATTAATTATTGTGTGATGTGCGGGGAAAAATCAGAAGGATTTTATAAACAAAATAATTATCAGCCGTCAATATTAATGTACACAGAGCACATCAAATTAGAAAGAGTATGAAGTTATAATCTTAAGAATGTAGTAAAATCTTCTACAGCATGGTATTTTCTTCTCATTAAAATCACTGGTATATAATTGGATTTGTGTCCTTGTTACATTTATAATAGAACCATACTTAATTTATTTTACAAAAAAATTCGCTAATGGTTCCTATTTTTTTTGACTTAGTGTCTTTTTGCAACAGGAAAGTGGTTCAAACTCTGTTAATCTGCTATGGCATTTAGAACCCTCTATTTAACAGAAGTGTAAATTATTGAAATGCCTAAGTCAAGACAGGCCTAGAATAAGAACGTGCAGCAATACTTTGCTGCTGGAGTCAACAGCCAGGACCTCATGGGTGTCCAAGAAGCTATATTGGTCAGGTACCTCCATCACCTTATTTGTACCCTTCAGTCCCTCTCATATCACTGTGTCCTCCTCAGAACTCTCAAATCTGACCAGAGTTCTACTCTGGTTTTGCTGATTTAGGAAAAAAAGGCTTAAAGAAAATATTTCCCAAAATACAATATAACAGAATATTATTCACAGCCCTGTAACACAGTGTCAGTATGATTAATATAAAAACTAAACCAAAATGAACAGATTCTTACCTGATCCTTGCTGAATGTAACCATGCTTTGGTAGGCAGCATCTGCAGAGGCAAATATGTGGGGGGGATTTGATGAACGCTTCACACCATGGTAAAGCTTGGAGAACTAAATTCAAAGAAATACACACAATAGTCAAAATATTCAACTTAGCTACATAATGAAGAACTGAGAAGACAGTGACTATCATCTGTTCAACAGAAAGAAGTTGCCTGTTATACCACACCATTTTTCACTGAATCACCTGGAACAGAAGTCTAATTCTTGGCACTGCCCAGTTTCCAGAACACAAATTACAATACCTAGAACACACTCTGATGTTTCCCGCACAAGACAATGAAGAGAACTGTATCACAAGGAAGAGAATTTCAAACACAAGCCTCCAATCAAGGAAGTAACAAGTTTATACAAAAGAAACTTAGAGTGAATCTGAATTCTGCCCCCCTATCTGAAGCCCTGAACTAGAGACTAAGTTATTTCTAGCTCCACTTCTCTTCCTATTTGTAGGGAATTAAACTGGCCTTTATGCTTACAGTATTTGATTCATTTGTTTCTTTTAAGGCAGAGCTGATGGCACAGGACATGTAATAAGCCTCAGTCAGAGCAATTCTTCGGCAAGCAAAAAACTCAGCATGAGGAGGTTCATAAAACCATCTTCTGTTTCCAAGAAGAAAGCCCAAAATGCTAGACAAGAGGCACAGCTGTGCCTGGGGTAATCTCTGTCCCTCCTGTGGAATTAGTGCCTCCAAGAAGTGAATAAAATCAAACAAAACCAAATTTAACAAACAAAACAAAATAAAATGAAATAAATTTTTAGCCACGCTGTTCTGGAAAAAGAGAAGGCTGAGGTTTAGTCTCTGCTCCTAACTTCCAGCATCACTTAAGTATTTTAGCTAGTGGTGTTAATATAAAATGTAAAGCAACTTCCATCTTCAGATTGGAATCTCTCTTACCTGGGGAGAATAAATGCTGAGATTCTGGAAGGGGTTCAAAGCTATTAAAATGTCTCCAACATAAGTATAAATCTGTAAGTCAGCATAACGTTTTTGCAGCTGATGGATAATTGTGTCCTGAGAAGATTACAGAAAGTTTGATAGTTATACAGTATTTTCCCATTTAGGAAGATTTTTTGTAAATATACTGAGAACACTGTTTAAGAAATACTTACTGTAAGTTTTTCTAATTATATTTTTAATGCCAAATCCACAAAATCAAATATTTTCAAAATTCTTGCTAATGTCATAAAACTAAGTTAAATGGCAGCTCCTAATTGCAAATTAGACTATTTTCTTATATCAGCCTGAGAAGTAAATCTTCTGAAGAGAAAATAGTGGTACACATTATTGCTGCACTTCATAGTACACGTCCATTTAATTATTTTTCATTTGGCCATGAAATAAGGATAATTGTTTTTCAAGGATTAAATAATAAGTAGTGGTAAAAGAATGTTTAAACAGGACAATAGCACAATTTAGTATTATGTCTTTTTCTTGCTGGCATGTAATTTAGGGATTATCAATACAAAAATTTACAGATACTGTGCAAATAGGTGGTACAGTGAAATATGAAACTGATAGTTTTGTCATTTTTAGCCAGAAGCAGTAGATAATATGTTATTCTATGTAAATCAATTATTTTACAAAAAAATCACTTAAATCTAGATCTTTATGACTAAACTTTGCATTTTAGGAAACTCACAAAAATAATTTGAACTAGCATCATTCATAATTAAGTTTTTCCACATTATAGTATTCACTGCTACTACTTTTAAGCAACTATACAGATTAACAAAGTGAGGGCAGCAGACCAGTCATGTGCGAATTCTTTTGCCTTGGAGGGACAAAAATATTGCAAGAAGGAAATATTCTGCTAAGAGATGCCTAAAAAGCAGAAAAAGACAAGAACGTGAAGAACAGTTGTCAGAAGCTGCTACTCAGACAGTACAGTACCTCATTGAGAACTTCTAGATTTACCAGATCATCATCTAGAGAGCTCTTGTCAGCTCTGTCCACATGGTAAGGTCTTCTAGTATGTATTCGTTCATGCCTGGAAGTTGTTAGCAGAGCACCAGTGTTATAAAAGTTATTAGAGACAGCAAACATTAAGATGCAAAGGGAAGTCACAGGTGAATGTTTTTGTCATGCAGAAACACAGACATGCTCTCTGAAATGCAGAATTTTGCTTGTGGTATCTTTTTACAAAAGCAATAGATCAGCTTGCTGTCCAGTGTACTACCTGTTTTCTCTTTCACAATATATAACCCTACCTATTTATCAATGCTCAGCAAAGATTTACTACTTACAGACTTACTACTCCTCACTCACACCCAGTAAGTTAAAAAAAATTCTTCCTCTTTTCCCTTCCCTCCTTGCTCTAAGTTAATAAACTACCACTCAGTTTAATTAAATGCTACCCCCACATGCCCAGCCATAGTATTGTCATCTAAAGAAGATATAAGAAGCAGTAAGTAGGATAAAATCCTACTGTTACCTTGATGTATGCCAAAGTGCCTCCTCAGATGACCCTAGATGTGGCCCAAAACAATGTTTTTGAACCACAGCTGCCATCAGACTCTAAATTATATGGATGTTCAGTCGGCTTGTCTCCAGAGATTTAAGCCACACAAGCAGCAGAGACAAACTGTCACATAACCCCTTTATAATCAGATTATACTGAAGGAATCTTTGAAAATGTGGTGTATATGTTTTTAAAGAACACATCACGTTGAAACGGGAACAAATTAAGAGGCTGTAACATGTCTTCCACAGAGGGTGTGAAATATGAATGCTGTAAGCGCAACTAGGCTTTTCTTTACAACAAACATAATCAAAGCATAGTAGAAGGACACCCACCGAGATACAGTCTGCATCCTGCTGAGTAACATTTAGCATTGATCCTCAATGACAGTCCTTGACAGATTGTTTTTGCATTGGTTGCCATGTAGAAAGTAAGAGTCACATGATCAAGCATCCCAAAATAAGGCTAAATATTATACCAAGCACTAACAGAACAGTACCGTAACTTGACAGGAAACACTTGTTTATCTATAATGTTCAAGGTTAATATGAAGATGTAGCAGATTTCTTTAATCATATTCCCATATGCTCTTGGAATCCTTTTTTAAAAATTAACATTGAGGCATTTGCATTTCCCCCCTTTATGTACACTTCTATATTTCAAGTTAATCAGCTTTCATTCAGTAAAGAGAATGTTTTCATACCCAAGAGCTATTACATCATCAGAAGAATTATTGCAAGGAAAGCTTCTACTAAAGAGGAAGAAGAAGAGTGTTAGTCATGAATACAGCTTCCCTGAATAACTGTGAATCACATTGAATGATCATATTTTTCTGTCTATTTTTATTCATTTTCCTCATTTCCTTTTGGCTACTCAATGAGTTCTAGAAAACTATAATGGTTTATTTGAATTGTAACTAAATAAAACCATGCAAACTCTTTTGTCAGCTAGGAAATAAAACAGTGGGAAGACAGCAGGTTTTGCTGACAGTCCTATTACATTCACACAGATGACAGTTTGCTTTATGTTGTACATATGAA
>WBNO01018494.1:0-40306 GCA_013400575.1 Peucedramus taeniatus
TTTCCTCTTGACCCAGTTGTCATGCCTTATTCCACAATAGGCAACCTGTGAAGCCTTTCTCCTTTACTCAAATCTGTGACCTGTATTCCAGACTATCTTCTCCACTTTTGTACTGTTGAAACCATCTCTAAATTTGTTTTACTTACTTCTGCTGAACACTTAGTTCTTGCCATCACAATTACTGCCAATGCTTCTTTATTGCTGAGTTCAGTTGTCTTTCTCTGACTTCCCTTCAGATCCCAAAGTTAAACATCTCTGGTTCCAAGTCAATTCTGCTAACATTGCAGATGGAATCACAGTTCTCTCCCCACTTTCACTCACCCTAGAAGAATGTTTTTACTGGAAAGTAGGACCTTGTCCTTGGAGGTGAAAGTTGAGTTTAATCTTTCATGTGAAGGACTGTTGCTTTTGCAGATTTTACTCACATTATTAGGCACATATTCCCACAAAGACTCAGGTATCTCCTTGTGCCACCTGATTGACTATATTTATTTTTTCCCCTGCACCTTCCCTTCCCCTTTCTCATGCTGCAGAAAACGTTATACTTTGTACATCTTTTTTTCCCAACATCTTGCCTAACGGTGAACCTCTAAGATTCTAAGTTTTGTCTTCATATTGCTACTGTATGTCATTTGCAAAAGATGTCTTTCTCAACAATTCATTCTTTTTGGCTGATAGAGTCATGTCCATACATTCTGTCTCCATGTTGCAAAACCTTTTTTGGGTTGGTTCATAGGGCCACTCCCTGTTGAGGAAGTTTTGCAACACATTTATGATTTTCAGAAATAAAGATCAACTCTTGTACTCTTTGATCATCTCTCAGTCTTTTCTGCAGCTCTCTTATCCAGGACACATGCTGTTTTGAGACAGAAGTGGCCCTTTGGAAAGTACACTTTAAATATGGGTAGCATAGCATTATATACCCACTGTATTTTGCCTCATGGAAAACTGCCTTTTATTCAAAATACATATTTCCTTGCCTGAAAGTTATTAATAGAAATATTAATTAGAAAAAATTATTCTCATGCAAAGTAAACAATTAATGGAAAGTAAAATTATATAAATACATCAAGCTCAGATTTCAACTGACGTCAGCTCAGCAAATTCAGTGTGTGAAAGGAGTCATCTGTGCTTTAGCCCAGACAGAAGGCTCATGGCTGCTTCCTTTAAGAAAGGTCATTTGAGCATTTGATTGTCCCCTTAGAGGCTGGGAAGTGATTGACCTGTTTAAGGAGTGATGGGTCCAGCCAGGCAAATTACCCCTCTGGGTCTCCTTGTCTTGCCACCTTTTATCTTTGTGCTTTTGTAAGGTCTTTTGAGCAATGTTTGTCTTGTATGCACAGGTGCAGGGCTTTGCCCATGCTGTTCCTATCCAAGCTGTGACTCTGTCCTGGAAGGCACTATCAGCTGCAAGAACCATGTGCATTGGAGCAAGTCACCCATGTTCACTGGATCCTGAAACTGCTCAACCTATGCTAGTGAAAAAATCTCTGATTTGGTGTGCTTTAGCAGGGGTTCCTTCTCCCTTTACTTCTCCCTTTGTTCAGTTTGAAAGCCATGGTAGGTAATATATCAGTAGCATCTTTCGGGTCTTCTAGTATGTGTTCAAACTATGAAACTTTGAGTAAAATCCCAGAAGGGTGTATGCTGAGAGTTGTCAATTTAGGCTTGGTTAGTGGTAGAGTAATAAACAAGCAGAGAGTACTGAAAAGCTAGATTAGTTGGTCATCAGCATTAATATAAACTCACAATGTTTTTTATCCATTCTATGTAAGCAATTACTTTATAAGTCTTGGGATAGATTCTAGGACATTAGCTTGTTGTTTTGTTTATCATTTGCTACAAATCTATCTGCTGTGTTCTGACAAGAGATAATGGTATATGACTCATCTATTTCTGGAAATATTTCTTCAGTGTACACAGATGGTGTTTATAGATCCAATGTGAGGGGTGAGCTATTCAAGAAGAGAGATCTACAATGTCAAATATTTGTCATATATATTGTTCTCTATACTGAACAGAAAAACTATCCATTCTATCTGGTTCTGAGGTGTTTGTATCCATGAAGTTCAGAAGACAGAGGCCATTTACTATTCTTTTGTCTGTGCTAACACATAACTCATCCTTTATGTGGAATGTAGAATTCTCTTTTGTCAATATCTCTCGCTTCAGCTGTTGTCATGGCAACAAGTAGCATCTTTGCTGAAATTCAACTAAAGTTTAACATGGACTTCAACTGTTGCAATACATTGCTGAAATTTTAACCCACTCTATCACCCTTTTAAGTCAAGTTTTGTCTTACAAGCAAGCATGTTCTGTTCTTGCATCTAAGCAGCCCATGGAAAGTAGTAAGCTGTACATTGTTGTACAGCTTGTAGCAGCAACAGGTTTAATTAAAGGACGCCAGTTATTCTTTGATATTCATATTTTATGGCATTCAGTTCATGTGTTTCAGTGCATAAGAGTCTCCAAGTCTTTTCTCTGTCATTCATTATTCTGCATTTTAGCTGTGGTACCATCAATCTATTCTTTTGTCTCATGTATATGCAATGCTAATGTGTGTAATGCCCAGGTTACAGGAAAATGGCATAGAATTTTCAAACTGAAAATGTTACATTATACATGCTCTCCTCAGACTATGGAGATAAAAAGTATTGTTTAATTCATAACTCTTCACTGCTTGTGCATTTTACTGTGCGACCTTTCTGACAGAGTATTGTTTACAAGCAGAAATAAATTCCAGTTAAACATTTATTGTTCTGAAAATTAGTCTCTGGAGATATAGAACAGCAATAATGTCACTGGGGAATTTACTGAATTTTGGGGTATTTTCTTATTGTTTGAGAGATCATAAAATATTCTGCTATTTCAAAGTTTACTTCATTTGATTTAAAATATGAAAATCCAGCCATATATTGAAATATTTGTTGCTTTGATCACTGCAAAGATAATTTTTTGAAAGTTTAAAGTGAAATGGAAGGAAAAAGTTGCATGGCTTTTGCTAGCATTTTGATTTTTCTGATATAAGGGATTGTAAGTTGATCAGATTGTCAGTTCATGCCATTTTACAGTCTCTTCTACTGCCTTTCTAAACGGAATGGTATGAAAGCCAAGACAGATTAGTTCAGAATTTCTGGAAAAAGAGCAGCAATTGCCCACTGTGCTTCATTCAATATGGTCCAAGTGAAGTATGTTTTGATATGTTAGGATGAAGTTGCACAAGATAACTTAATGGCATACGTTGAGTTAACAGTTCAAGAAAATTTTCAGTATTCTTTTCCTTGCTATCTTCTTTTTCTGTCCTCCTTCCAGGACCAGATTTCCCTGCTTCTCTTGTGCTGGTTGCATGGTAAATGAGACAGATTATTAAATTTCCCTTTTTAACTACCAGGATAGAGTTCTACCATTTTCCTGAGACTGATCCAGAAGTTAGAGTATAGGAGAGGGGTGAAAGGAGAGGGTCAGAACCTCCTCTTTCACACTCAGCAAACCTCAGATAAACTGAAATATCTGATGTCGTCTCTGATAAGCCCAGCTGCCTCTTAGCACATAGGAAGTGAAAGAAACATGTTTACATGTCTTGGAGGAGTATTAAATAGCTGCTGAGAAGGAGTTATTTAGAGATTGTTCCTGGAGTGTAAGATAAGAAAAATTAACTAATCCTCAAATACATAGAGCCAAATAGAAATACTGTCTTCCTGGTCCAAATTGTGTAAAGCTTCCTGCTAGAGACTGTGCAGCTCAGGCCTTTACCTAATAGAGCTAAACCCATTGATGACATTTATCTTTGAACAGCAGCCAAAGAGGAAAATGTCCAGAGTATTATTAAGATGCAGACAGAGTTGGATGTGACCCTGAACAACTTTTATTAAAAAAAAAAAATTGCACAGGAAGCATTGATGTAGAATGTACAGAGAAATTGATTAGACTGGGAGAAAAGGAATGGTCAAGCTCTGTCTTGCTGAGTTTGGTTTTTTTGTTGAGACCATGGCCAAATCCCTACAAATTTCAGAGAAAAATTTGTGCAAGTGGGATGATGTCATATATCTACCAACTGAAGGTAAAGAATTTCCTTAAGAGCATGGAGAACATTGGATCTAATGGATGAGATGGCAGAAGTAATTGTCTTGCTGGAAAAACTGGTCAGATATTGTCAAGCTGCAAAATGTAGATGCCAGTGTGAAGTCACTTTGATATTTTAGGATTTTTCTTAAATAAGGATAATATAATATTTGTCTATAACTGATCTTTCAAATTACTCTTTTTCATTTATATTATGTAAGTCACTGTTTACAACATTGGTGATTAATATTGAAACAGAAATTATTTCTCATTTATTACTGTGGATGTTTCATATTGCGTTTTAAGCAGTTGTGAATATTCTGCAGGAAGGCAGTAGCAATGGTAATTTTCTCTATTACTACTGTAATTACCTATTTCCAACCACAGAGGCAGTGCTTGAAATGATCAGCTCTGTCAGGAAGAAAATACTAATGTTTTGTTCTTTTAATCACTTTTCTGTTTCCTGTTCTTATGTTTTATAATCTAATTAAACAAGTTTTATTTTTTTTAAATGTAAGTTTCTTTTTAATATTAAAAAAAAAAGTTTTTTACCATAACAGTAA
The DNA here is from genome assembly GCA_013400575.1 of Peucedramus taeniatus. Classification (NCBI taxonomy): domain Eukaryota; kingdom Metazoa; phylum Chordata; class Aves; order Passeriformes; family Fringillidae; genus Peucedramus; species Peucedramus taeniatus. The sequence continues at coordinate 4,626 of WBNO01018494.1, forward strand.
TTATGTTCCTGATGTTCATTACAGTGAACAGCAGCATTTCTCCTTGAAGATGGTTGTGACTGGAACGTGTAAAATCATACAAATGGCAATCTGTGCAATTAGGGCACACAGGTTTCACCCTTTAGCATCTTTTAAATTTCTATTAAGTGGTGAAAGGAAAGACACATATTCCTCATATCCCTTAAATTATGGTTTCTAGAAAGAATATGTATGTTTTAAGAAATTGTTTACCATTGGATTTTTGCTTAAGAAGATGAGTATTTATTCTGGTATATGGTACATGAATATTATATCCAGTTATATCTTCAGAATTCGCATTTTCTTAACTGTTGAAATAGATAGTTAGAAACCTACTTTTCTGTGGGCTTGCTACAAGAGATGGACATCAAAGAACTTTATCTGTTGTATCTCCTGTTTTTTCTGCCCATCTATCAGAAAGCAGATCTGAGATCTTTAAGACCCCACTTTCACTAACATCAGCTCAAGACTAGGTTCAGACTGAGAAAACCTCCTCAGAAACCAGATAACAATATCTCCCCCTAGTCCTCTTCAGCTCAGGTGTCACAGGCATTGTGCTAGGGCTAAGAAGAGAGAAAAGCCAGTCATCCAGTCATATCCATTATGTCTTCGTGTCTGCTTGTGCCTTCATCAATAGTGGGACAAACAGGGTGTAGATGAAGAGATGTGTGTCTTGTGGTCAGGTTTTCAGCAGTCTGTTGCAGCTGATCAAAGCTGTCCTTGTGTTTGGGACACTCAAAATGTTTCACCCTGTACAGACGTTATATGGTGTAAGGGAAAGTATTTTCATGCTCTGTTTATCTCCCCAAGGCTCACTCTCTTCCACTGTGTTGCTGATTGTAAAATTGCAATACCTGTTCAGTCTCTTACTATTTTCCCAGTGTGGTTAAGATTTCCTACAGGTTTGAAATAATTTAGGAGGGAACCAACAGACAAAAGGTGAATACTCCCACTTGTTTGTGCATATGCATAGGAATGAAATGGAAACATTGGTTCCTTAGGAGGATGGTGGAAAAAAAATAAAATATTTTACTTGTGAAATGGAAGACATGGTAACTATTTAGTTACTAATTTCAGTGAAGTATTGCTCTTCCTTTGGTTAAAGTTATTAGGTTTGTTTTGTGAATTATCCGAGAAACTATGTAGAAAGCAAGGCTATTACCGTTGTTAAGCAACAGGACTTTGGCCAAGATATTTTTACAGTGACTGATTAGTAAGCCTGACTGCAATATATCTCTCTATTACTTTAATTAAATGGAAAGGTAACATCCTCTAATGGATTATGGCATAGTGCTGTCTACCACTAAATGGGCTGGTTGTGCCTTGAACTTGCACGCAATGGTAAGAGATGAAGAAAGGACACCCAATCTTTGATTTTGGCTCTGCTGAAACCTTTTAGTGATTGATTCTGGTTCAGCCTGGTTCTGTAATGTGAACACACCACAGCACTGAAATAAAGCACCTTTACTGACTTGAGCAATGTCTGAGGAGCTCAGGGTGCAGGCAAAGCTCAGTTCTATCCACCCACGTAGGCAGATACTGAGACTCCTCAGAAGAAGACATGGGTGAGGTAGAACCAGCATGGGTAGCAACCATGGGTAGCCAGTGAGACAAGCTGGCTATCCTAATGGGTCCAAGATCTTGCTTTTGTTCTCAGACACACTAGTCAGGGTTGAAAATTGAGGCCTCTACTGATCTTTCAAATAACTGACCAAAACTCACTTTTTACTTTAAGCCCCACAATTGTCATAAGATGTAGAAGATGAATATTCAATACTTTGACTGAGGTAAACCTCACATTTTATCTGTCAGGAGAGTAACCTAATCCAGAAAAGTTGAACTATCCTGTCTGGACTGAACCTTTTACAACAAATAATATAATATTTCAGAGATAGGGAACATGACACTGAAGCCTAGTGATTATTCCAAATTCCAGAGACAGACGGACCTGGATTCTGATCCTTTCTCCAACTTACACGAGGAATACCAGCAGTGTCTGATCTCTATTATGACTGCACACTAAGCATTGGTGACATGCATGAACAGGGGCTTTCAGACCACAGCTTCAGCTTGAGAGACATCTGTCAAAACTATGCTTCAAGAAGCTAAATTTCTTTTTGGATACCTAGATCTGATGGGTGACATTTCAGTACCCCTGAGGAAAAGGTCAGCTTTTGTGTATTTTTGCACTGCCTGTAGCAGACTCTGGCAAGGAAGAAGCAATCAATGGCAAGCTGACTGAACTGGCACCACCTGCATTGCTGTAGGTGGCATCAAGCCCTTCTAGAAAGGCCTTTAAAATAAAGCAATCAGTTTATTAAAGCATATATTAATAAACTGTAATTTGAGAAATGCTGGATTGTTCTTAAGTTTTAACTGCTTTCTGTTGGGTTTTTTTCTCCAAGTTCTTTTATGAATTATTGTAGCACTGACCAAATCTTTTGCACTCTAATTGGGAGAGGAATTTCTAATTAATGCATTGTATTCCATAGCAACCAAAACATTTCTAGACACAAATGAGACCAGTGCTAATGACACCATCCAAAAATACAATGACTCTGAGTCTTCACTGAAGATGAATACTGTGACAGATTTTATTTACGCATGCATAAACAACAACAAGAAAAAAGATTACCAGTCTGTCAGGTGAGATTATTATCCAAAAGATGAAAAAAGAACTCAAATATTTCAAGCGTCTGATTTTTAGCTTGTCTACCTTCCCCATGTTTTTTTTTAATGTTTACTTGTAGAGAGAATTAATCCCTGGGCTATCATTTGACATTTCTGTACACGTTTGCCCCATGCTATCAGAAGGATCACTATTTGTTGTTTCACAATTTTTGCTCTGCTGTATCTGGTGCTTCATGGTCTCTCTGCTTATAGCATGTCAGCCTTTTCTCATTGGGAAGTGAAATTGTAAAACTCAACGTTCCAGAATAATTTGTAACATGTTCTTGATTTTAATAGGACTCCCAGCCTTTAATATGATAATTTTATATTTTTAAACTTCTCATATGGTTTGAACTTGAGCTTGTTTTCTTACTAAGGGAAGAGATATACTAGAACATTAATTTACAGATCTGGAGATGTTATAATGAAGAAAACAAATCTGGAGTTCCTAAAAGGAGTATCTAATTTGGCTAGTACATGTAAAATTTGTGAAATAGACAAAGGAATTTATTGGACCTTGGCAGAAAGTTCACCAAAATAATTGTTTTAAAAAACTGAAATCTCCCTTTTAATACAGTCACTTAAGACACAATCATCAAAATAATAGCTTGCAATATTATAAGTAACTCTGTAGGGCTTTGTTGAATTTGGAATTGCATAGCTTAATGCACCATGTAAGTGCATATCATGTCTAAGTCTAAATTTAAAAAAATTGAATATAAACAGAGATATATTATGTTTGTCATGGGATTTCAAGGTGGAAAGCTGAGACATGTCCACAAATAAACTTTTTTAGAAAATTAAGGAATATGGAGAGTTTTCCAGCAGAAAATAAGTATTGAAATAAACTAGTGGTGCTTGTTCTCTTTGCTAGTGAATACTGGCAGCAGATGTCCCTCAGGTCTGCTGCATGGTTTCCCACACAGTTAAATTATTAGAAATTTAACATGGCCCTGGACTTAATGTAGTTCCAACCTCAGAGTACTAATATTTGCATTAACTACTCAAGTGCAAATGGGAGCTTTGCCCTTTGGCAAAGCTGTAGTGTTGGATGGATGGGGATGGTTAGCAGGAGATGCTGTGTTTCATGTATCCCAGTAACACTTCCTCTGTTGTGTTTAATTTAGAGAACTAAGAGGAATGATACATGCCTCTAGATGACCTTTACTGTAACTGGCAAGGATGTCTTCTTTCTTGCCTTGATTGTGAATACAGGTTGCTTCCTTTTTAAAGAAAACCTTACTAATAGCTGGTAGAGGTTGTTTCACTTAAGGAGTGAGGCAGAAGCAGGAGTGGTAGTCAGAGGCCTTGAGGTCCCTGGTGAGGTGGAAGCCACAATAGTAGGGAGGTGCATGCAGAGTAAATGGTGTCTGTGGAGCCAACAGCTGCCCACAAGGCAGCTGTGACAGTCTCTCATGGTCTAGTCCTCTCATGGTATAGCACAAATATTGTCTCCATTTCTGTTTCCATTGATGAAGCTCCCCGGTATAAGAACGATGTTCTTTCATCTATGTCTCTCTTCCATGTGTAGAACAAGAGAGTAGTGTTGATATTGAGTGATGATACTGTTGTAACAAAGCATCTTGAGATTGACAGATGTTATGGAGGAATGATATTAATGTCAAGAGGCAGTTATTGCCACAGCTGTAAATCTAGATGAAAAGTATCACACTGAACAATTCTGACAAAACAGCATTTTTCTAAAGAAAACTGAACCATCTTGTGGGCCTGCATTGCTTCTAACACCATTTTTGACAAGAATGTGTCAAAATGAATTGCTTTACCTTTTTGTTTCATTTCTGTTTTATCAAAATATTTCGTATTAACTCATTCTTTTTTCACATCTTTTTTTCTTTTGACTGCTTCTGGGTAAATTGCACCTGTGACTCTCTTCTAGATTTTGCCCTGTGGGTTCTCCTACCAGGGTAATCTTTCTAACCCAGATAGATGACTTGATAACACTGCTTGTCCTCAGTCTGATTAGTGGTAAAAGAGGGCTTTGTACTCTTTTTGTTTTTTTGGGTTTTTTTTTAAGAGAAGAAACAATCTCCAGATATCAGTCCTTGATATAGTCAAATCTTTCTGTGTGGATCCCCACAAATCTTCAGTCCCAGTATGGAGCTCTCTTATGTGTTTGAAATCCTCTAACAGTGAGAGTGCAACATGATTAATGCTAAAGGACCCTTTCCTCCAGGAGGCCTGGGCATGTGAGTAATTAGAGACACAGAATAGCATCTTTTAAATAGATGTACTGTTTATTCACCCCGAAGTACAAAGGATGCAAACAGCCTGGGGCTCACCTACTGCAACACTAATTTGAGATCTAAAGTCTTGAGAAATGGCCTTAGCTCATTGCCACAGCATTGCAATGGCCTCTGTCTAACTTGGCACTGAGAGACAGACTTTCCTCTTCCTGTGACTCTTGCTGCTGCAGGCTCCCCTCTACTTTCCTCCAGGCTCAGGTCCTTACAGTTCAGTGGTCTCTCTAACCCTGAGAAATGGGCTGGTGACAGATATTTCTTACTGGCTGATTCACCAATTATTTCCCCTGAGGAGTTCTAGTATTCTGACTGAAGATATCCTAATGATGACATTAGTTTGTTTTCTGCTCATTATGGCTAGCAGATCTCTTTGATTTAACTTCACAGAGCCAAACAAAATAACATCAAATAGGTAAAAACAGATACATCAAAGCCTCAGACATAAAATAAGGAGGAAAAAACAACTTCCAAAATAGGATCAGCATATCATATTGGTGAGGGGTAATAAGAAAATCTTTTCACACCTCAAATAAATTAATGAAATTAGATTTCAGACAGGATATCTAAAATGAGGATGTGAGATGCAAGGAAGCATTTGTGATAAATTTTCAGTTTGGCTTTTAAGCTATCTTTACTTAGTTTTTGTTATCTTCTCTTTCCATTTCTATCCAATGAAGTCATCTAAAGCTAGATTGGAAATTGGGATTGTACAGTGGTCAGAGATAGAAATACAGAGGAAATTCAAGAACTACAGTGTAGTCCTACTTGCTTAGCTCTGTCCCCACTCTATTGTTACAATAGCCATTAAGAAATGCAGGAAAAGGATTAAAAAACGCAGGATTAGTTTTAAATCAATGATTTCTTCCTGTAGTTCTTGGGTCACTTTTATTGGAAGGAGCTATTCCCAAGTATACAATAGGTATATCTAACTTTGAAAGAAAAGTAGTTAAAGAAATGGAGAATTGAAGAATGGGATATGATATATCTTACATCTTTCTTTAATAAGGACAGCTAGACAGAGTTTACATGGTGTATAGTACTATGTCTGAGTAATAAAAGGTGCACTGTAATAACATGAGAAAATTACTTTGAAGCTGCAGAAAGTTGAAACTAGCTGAAAAAATTATTTTAAAAGTAAGGAGCTGACGAAACAGATGATAGATAAAGGAAGTGCTGAGATAGGGACAGTGGTTGTACATTTAATGTTTTATTTAATTTTGTAAATGGGAAGGCAAGGGAAAGGAGGTTTAATACTTGCATATGGACTGTTTCCAAGGCATCCTTTGTTGCTGGCTTCTGGTCCAGTTCCATGTACTTATAATTTCAAGTAAATGCTTGTAAAGTCTATTTTATGATACAGTAGGAAATAATCCCCCTGGTAATCACAGTTCTGAAAGCCTCTTGGAGATTTATTGCAGAAAATATTTCTTTTCATGATGCTTCAAATACTTCATCTTCTTATAAATTGATCAAAGCACCTATCCCCATTATCAATCAATGCCATGTTTGTTTAGCTAAACTCTTTATTCCTGTTCCTATCACCCACTGGAGGCCAAATGATGGATCCAGGCTACTCAAGAGTAGGCTGTAATAGTTGTGTAATGCTGTTAGAGATCAAAAAAACCATTAAATGATTTATTTTGTTAAGTAGGTGTTTTGTTGCTGTGATTTCTTTGATGTTTATGTCTATTTTTCCTGTGGCAAGTCCATGGTAGAGTAGTATGCAGAAAGACTTTGTAGCTAGAAAAAGATAAAAATCTCTCCTGCTTTTCTTCAGATTGTAAGGCAAGTAAAACAGTTTATAGTTTTCTGAAAAGACAAACACATCCTAATTCTTAGATGTAGTCTTAGTTTCCTTATTTTTTAGGAAGAAAAGAAAAATCTTTCCAGTGATGTATGACAGAGCTCAGTAACTAAAGAAGACACTACTGAGAGGAATTGTCTGCTTACCATGTCTGATTAATTTTCCCCTATACCTTTCAAAAGGTATTGAAAGGTATCCCTTCAAAAAGGAATGTAATTTTGGCATTTGGGTTGCCAAACCACAACTTAAAGTCTTCTTTGTAACTTCTCTGGTGACTTCTCTGGTAGCCAACAGACCGTGATACTATTTAAAATCATTTAGTGAACTGCCAAAATAGGATTCCAATCAGGCTAATACATATTTTGTATGCTATAATTCAGAGAAATATTCCCATATGTTTATGTTTTGAATTACAGTACAAAAAGTAAATAAATGTTATATCATTTTTAGTATTAATTTAAATGAAGAATCAAAAATTTACCTTTAATGAAAAGTTTTTATTTAGTTTGATTAAGAATGCATACAGTAATGTGTGGTGTGTTTTTAAAATATTATGCTAGATACTGATTCTTCCATTCTGAACTTTTTGTCAGTCAAGAATTGATAGGTAATAATAGTTTTCAAATTATCACAACCACAATTTTGTTGTGTGGTTTCCTATCAGATGGCCTAATGCTGTGCCCTATTTTATTTTATTGCTGTTATCTAGTAATTTTACTCATTTCTTTGCCAGAAATAAATGATATATTTTTAATCAGTCTGGCATGAAAAGCAAATTAAAGATATGTTTATATTTATTTGTGTAAAAAGCTGCAACTTATAGGTATCTCATTCATTTATCTGTGTCTTTTTATGACCACTGGTACCTGATACTGCACTGCTACATGAAGTGGGAATGAAAACTATCTTTTGCTCCATAGACAAATGAGTCTTAATCTGCTGATGGTATATACAAGCTTTTACCTGGTGCCCAAAAAGACACCTCAGAATTGAAGGATGTGTGATTCAAGTTCAGTGTACTCATTATACAGGTTAATGCTGGACAATAAAGAAAATACCCCAGATGTTACCCAGCAAGATTTGGCAGAAAGCAGGGCAGTGAGGAAGGCAAAATGACCACAAATTTTCTAAAACTGAGATCATCCTTTATCACTGTATATTCTATAATGGACATTGAAATTAAGCTTTCACAGTGAAGAAAGTTTTTAAAAGTCTGAAAACCTAAGAATAGTCTCCATGTTTCCTAATTTACATATCCCTTAAAATTAAACTAATTTGCATTTAGATATTGCTGAAAGAGAATGCTCTTTAGTTTTGGGAACTCGGAACTCAGGGGGAAATCAGATAGACAAATTTAGCACAATGACTCATTTTTTTTAGGCACGTGTATGTCTGTACTGGAAGTTAGAGGGGATAGCCTAAAGCTGAAAGTTAGTTGTTCCATTTTAATAGTTGACAGACAAAGGAAACAAAAACTTATGACCATATGCAAATTAATCAAAAATCAGTCAGTATGCTTAAGTTTCCTTTATAAAAGGAAATGGCAGGTTGAAACGGCATAATTTCCTAAACTGCTTCCCAGATTTTCTGCTAGTAGGTATTGCACTGCAGTACAAATGTTGTTTCTGTTACTATAGAAGCATCTGGTGGATGTGAACAATCTATGCCCATGTTTTGTTAGGTGCACTGTGAATACTGGAAGAGGGGAAAGTATCTTTGGTCTCAGCCTTAAGCCTGTACTGTGTCAACTGTTTGAGTAGCAAATTTTCTGTGAATATTTATACAAAATAGATGAAAAATGTAGGCTCAGAAATCCTCTAGTACCACATTTCTTCTTATCAGAACAGAAATAAAAAAATTTCACTAATTCTTAATTTCTTCTTTTGTATGTGTGTTTGCACACACACACATATTGCAAATAGAGAAGTTGAACAGTAAAATCAAAATGGCATATATATTGCTTCTTCCATATTTCTGTTTTGTTTTCTTGCAGGTGTGTATTTAAGTGTACAGGACAAACAATAAAGAGCAAAGATGAAGTAAAAAAGCTTTTCCCTTTTACCTGTGCATGCAGAAAAATTATATTTCTTGTTCTGGAGCCACCAAAATGATCTGAATTTCTTCTTTCAGTGGGCTGTGATACTGAGAAGACAACACCCAGAACAGCATGTCAAAGTGTCTTCCAAGACAGCAGTGGTGTTGGACACTCGCACTCTTAGGAAAAACAATTGAATGTAAGAACTGAAAAAGTGAAACAGAAAACAGAAATGAAAGTAAATTTTAGCGTTTTTTTCCCTGAGCACCATGCTGGTCTTTTCATATGTTTTGTTTTCTATCTTTATGTAACACATATAACCAATATCTGTTATAAAACTAATATTTTTCCCTCCCTTTGAGATTTTGTAAAATAGAAAGTAAATTCTTGAAGTTTTTGGTGATTTGTTTTCTATTTTCAGCCTGTATCTTAAGTGCTCCATCTCATTTTTGTGGCTTTTTTCTGCCATATGTAGCAGCATGATAAAGACATTAGTAAACAAGAATGGTTACTCATGATTTTGGGGCTCCTGAGACATTTCTTCTTCAAGATGAGTTGAATAGCCAAGAGCTAGAAATATGAGAACTGTGAATTTAAACTTTTTGAAAGCATATAGGAAATTATTATTAGGTTACTATTACCAAAATAGTAATAATAATAATAAAAAATTAGCATAAGTTAGAATAACCTCTCTTTTAAGTGTCATTATTTCACAATATATGATTAAGAGTTATGAGATACAATGGCAAAAATCATAATGAACAAGCAAGTGCTGAAATGCTTTGCCAAGTTGTAATCAAACTGAGCACATGCAAAAGGGTAGGTATGTAAATAAACCCCCTTTTTATTAAGGATAATTGATTTACATAACTGTGAGCTATCAAGTGAACAAATAACTGTCAATCTAGGGTAGAACAGCTAGTTCACTGGAAATTCTGATAATAAAAGTGTTTAAATGTGGATATTTGAGTGATACTATCAATTAATGTTTCTGTCTATAAGAATTGATATTTTTCTTCCCTGAATTTATACTTAAATTCCACCTTCTTTTACACCCAGGGCATCACTTTCTACAAGGACTGAAATATAACAACAGTGATAGAACACATTCTGTCAAATGCATTGAAAAAGAGGTTATCATGAGCCTATGGAAAATAGACTTTAGTGGAGCAATGAAGCAAAAATGAGGAGAAATGGGTTCTTTTTCTTTGTTTTCCTTGCATTGTGATATCATAGTATCACAGAATGTTTTGGGTCAGAATGGCCTTAATAAAGACTGTCTAGCTCCAGTCCCCCTACAGTGGACAGAGACAACTTGCATTAGACCGTGTTGCTCAGAGCCCCATCCAGCCTGGCCTTGAACACTTCTAGGGATGGGACATCCACAGTTTCTCTGGACAACCTGTTCCGGTGCCTCACCACCCCTCCAGGTAAAGGATTGCTTCCTAACATCCTACCTAAACCTACTTTCTTTCAGTTAAAACAATTAGCCCTTTTCCTTTCACTACACATCCTTGTAAAAATTCCCTCTCCAACTTTCTTGTAGCGCCTCTTTAAGTATTGGAAGGTTCTATAAGGTTTTCTTGGAGCCTTCTCCTCCAGGCTGAACAACTCCATCTCTCTCAGCCTGTCTTCATGGGACATGTGCTCCATCCCTCTGATCATCTTTGTTGCCTCCTCTGGACTCATTCCAGCAGGTCCATATTCTTCCTGTGCTGAAGACCTTGGAGTGGGACACAATACTCCAGGTGGGGTGTCAAGAGAGCAGAGTACAGGGGGAGGAAAATCTCTCTTGATCTGCCATAATATTCCCTACTTGAAAAAAGCTGGGAGATAGTTTTTGACTTATGACTGCTCATAACTTTTTATGAACCAAGACTGGGCTAGATCATATTCTCTAGTTTATAAAACTAAAGTAGGCTGAACTGTAAAGTTATATAGTTTGTATAGTTTCATAGAAGTGGAAGTGTATTCTCCATTGCTCTACAAGGTCTTTGGGGGGAAATGATCTGACAAGTCTGTCACAGACAACTTCCTTTGGGCCCCATCAATAGTACACTAATGAGATTTTTAAAGCTGCCATCTTTTCAACATCTATTGAAAAAAGCAAGGGCATATGAAGCTGGGGTCAGAGGGATCTTGCCTGTGTACATGCAGATAACACAAATCAACTTTAATAATTATATGATTATATCAGGGCAGTATTTATGTATGATACTGCTTATCATACTATTTCTGGTAAATGAAAAAAGACTGTACTTCAGGGCTGCTCTCAAAGGGACCATCATCAGTGTCTAAATATACTTAGCTCCAGAAGGAAGGGTGGAACTGTTGCAGCCTACTTAAATTTTTTAAATTTAAAAACTTCAGGTGCCGCAGCCAGTCTGACAGGAAACCTTGTTTTTCTGCTTGTATGATTTTGCTGTGAACAGAGCATAATCAGGATAGCACTCCAGTTTTGGAGTCACATCCTGGCTCGTCTGAGTTCACTCAACTGTATTACTTGTGTTAGGCAACAGCTAAAGCACAGGAATCAAAATTTTTGGAAGTCAAAACATGTATATATGGATCCAAGCCATTTTACTAACCCTTTTGGATTTCAGTCAATCTGTTTTGTAGTTATAAGAAATTTCAAAGAAGTAAGAGTAAATTAGAAAAGAAAAAACATATGCCTGTAGTCTCTACTATCTTGAGAAAATTTACAACTGTGTTTAATCCAGGTATAAGATTCCAATGTAGTATTTTACAAAAGTCTGATAAAGGTGAAATCAATCAGAAGAGAGCTGCAGTCCCCATTCTTTGTCTGGGTTCTTTCTGAGATGTCTGACAATCACAATGACACTGAGAATTAATCATGTTTTATTATTCCATTGAAGCCTAAGCCCCAGATCAGTCTTAGGTTGGCTTATGTATGTTTAAATCATAACAAGAAGATGCAGTGGGCAGCTCTAGTGAAATCCTTATTCAGCAAACTGCCAATGTTCACAAATTACTTATAAATATTGCAAATTGTACTCACCAGAAATCATGGCTGTAAGGATAGTGTGGGATTCCTGCAATTTTTATGGGACTTGCAAATAAATGGTAGATAGATAGATAGATAGATAGATAAATAGATAGATAGATAGAAGCAATAAAAATAGACAGATATGAGCAATAAAAATACTCACAGAATCCCAGGACAAGCTGGGTGGGAAGGGACCACAAGGATCCTTGAGACCAATTCCTGGCCCTGCACAGCACAATGCCCAAGAGTCACAAGGGTGTCCAAACACTTGAATTCTGTCAGGNTGGGTGTCCAGGGGTATTGTCCAAACACTTGAATTCTGTCAGGCTTGGTGCTGTGACCACTTCCCTGGAGAGCCTGTTCCAGGGCCCAGTCACCCCCTGGGTGAAGAACCTTCTCCTAATATCCAGCCTAAACCTCCCCTTACCCAGGGGAGGCAATTCCCTCTTCTCGCTGGTCACCATAAAGAAGAGATCAGTGTCTGCCCCTCCCCTTCCCCTCACAAGGCAGTTGTAGACTGCAATGAGGTCTCCCCTCATTGTCTCCTCCAGGCTGAATAAAGCAAGTGCCCTTTGCCACTCCTCATACGGATTTCCCTCAAGGCCCTTCACCATCTTTGTAACCCTCGTTTGGATTCTCACTAATAGCTTAATATCCTTCTTACACTGTGGTGCCCAAAACTGCCCCAGTGCAGAGCAGAGCAGGACAATCCCCTCCCTCCCCTGGCTGGTGATGCTGTGCCTAATGCACCCCAGGACAGGGTTGGCCCTCCTGGCTGCCAGGACCTGCTGATTTATGTATGCCGGGACCCCCAGGATCTCATTTCCATGGCACTGCTTTCCAGAATCTAATTTCCCAGTCTGTACATACATCCAGGGTTACCTCATTCCAGGTGCAGAATCCAGCATCTTCCCTTGTTGAACTTCATATGGTTGGTGATTGCCCAACCCTCTGATTTGTTGAGTTCCCTCTGCAGGGCCTCTCTGCTTTGGAGTCAAGAGCTCCTCCCAGTTTTGTATCTGTAAACTTGCTCAGTATTTCATCCAGTCCTGCTACATTATTAATGAAGATGTTGAAGAGGACAGGGCCGAGGATGGAGTCCTGTGGAGCCTTGTGACAGGTCACCTGTCTGATGTCACCCCATTCACTATAACCCTTTGTACCTGACCTGTGAGCCAGTTGCTCACCCACCCCATGAGGTTTTTATTCAGATGTGTGCTGGACATTTTGTCCAGAATGATCCTCTGAGAGACGGTATCAAAAGCTTTATTGAAATCCTAACAGATTACCTCAGCTGGTTTCCCTTGATAACTCGGTGGGTTACCTTGTTGTAAAAGGAAATCAGGTTTGATAAGCTGGGCTTTCCTCTCGCTGGCTGTGATCAATGACTGTGTTGTTCTTCAGGTGTTTTTCAATAACTCCCAGAATAAAAATCCAAGATTATAAGTAGACGGAAATAAGATGACTAGACTCAAAATAATTGTGCAAGAAATCTGAGCTTTCAAGTGTTTATCCCAGGCGTGGATTCTGAGCTTAGAATGTCTTTTGGTCATAGCTTCAGTTTACACCTCTTGTCAGGCACATACACAAGCATGAAGCCTGGGAGCAGCCCTGTGTGTTTCCTCCTGGCCAGATGTACTTGGGCCTAGTCCCTGTGGCCTGTTTGTCCACTCTCTTCAGGCTTTGAAATCCTCTTCAAGGATCAGACATGGAGCATTTAGGGTTCTCATCCCTGGGCTTGAAGGCAATTGTGTCCTTCCTGGAAGGTAGCTCTAACTGCTGGGTGGTACTGTGGAATTAATGCATATGTCATGTTTATGACACAGAGTATTGCTTTCCTTCTCATCTGTTCTAGCTTGTGAAGTAGGAAGACAACATTGAACATATTCCTTCTCAATAAAAGAGAATGGAGGAACTTTTTTAGCTTAAAAACAGCCCTGAGCTTCAGCTTATAGAAAAAAAATGTACACATGTCAGCATATTTATGGGCATGTACAAGAGTGGTATTTATACTTTAAAAATAGCCTATATGTTTTATAATTCAAGAGCAATTAAAATATTTTGAAAATAATAGTATTAGTTATGATAGCTGGTATTAGACTGTTCATGTCTCTGTAATAACAGTACCAATTAAATTGCTATGATGAGGAAAGCAATTCACAAATATTGCAGTAGCAGATGTGACTGAGGAAGTGGTTTGCAGTTCTAAGGCTATCACGTTGATTGATTGTAGTGACAGTGAAGTTGCTGGAGGTTATATTTTTTAAATTAGACTTGAATTTAAAATAGAATACTAGCTCCCTCTTTTGCGTCAGAATCTGTTATTTATCTCTGATACAAAAGAGAACATGATCTGGAAAAGTAGACATTACTTAGACTTAAATCCATGATTTTTAAGAGTAGTCTACCTAGAAATAGTTCACATTAATTGACTTTATTGAATTTATAATGCTCCAGATAATATATCCTGAGGAACAGAGTGAAGCATTTATAGAACCATGACGTAAAACAGTGTGTGGTGGTTTCTATTTGTATATCTGAGCAGCTCTGCTCTTCCCATTGTATCAGCAGGCCATGCCAAAGTGTCATCGTGCATCATGAACTGATTTCCAAAGACCCCCTTTTCCTGAGGCAGAATCCTTGTTCTAGTGCAGGGGCAGGAAAGTGATAAGTATCTATCTGATTTATACTTGTATTGTTACTGTGGGTAACTCCCTGGAGCACAGCAACCTCTCTTCATTAGAAACGTTTTAAACAATTTGTTGTAATCTCTTTTGGATTTCATGGGGTCTTTTGAAATATGCAAAAAATTGATGATTCGGTATTTTCTTCAATATTGAATCATTTCAGTTTCCTTTATATCCCTTTATATATCTTTTTTTTCCCAGTCCTTCAATCTGCACAAAAAAAAATTCCTGTGTACATACTTATCTACACATATGGAATTTCTTTCAACTAATTTATAGCTAATTTGATGCTGCTTTGTCATCTGAAATTTATAATGTCCATGTCATGTTTTTGTGTTTGATTAGAATTTCCTGTGGGTAAGGCAACTTAATGGTGAAACAAAGGAGTCACGAAAGTGGTATGCAAAACTTTAGATCCTGCATACTAAACATAAAAAGAATATACTTCAGTTTCTTAGCAACACCTGCATAATGATTCAAAAAATACACACCCATTTTGGAAGAGATTCTAAGGCATATTAGCACAGTACATTGATAAGCCTTTCTTAAAACATACATATTCTGTGTGCTGATGTTTTGGGAATACGTATCAATCCTGTTGACCTGTGCCTAGGAGTGGGTACTTTTAATTACAAGTGGCTGTTCCTGAAAGTCTGTTTTCTAGTAAATGCCAGAAACTCTACCTTCTCAACATAAATAAGACGTATTTTGATGTAAATAAGAAAATATCTGCAGATCAAAATAAAATTTTTACATTGCTAATTGCAACTTGTTGCCTCTTCATATAAAATTCATGTGAATGTTGTGTCCTACTATTCTGAATGAGCATTGGATTCTGGAGATGACACAAAATTGGCTGGAGTAAATAATATGCTAGAGGGTCATGTTGCCACCCAGAAGGACCTTTAACAGGCTGGGAAAATGGGCTGTCAGGAACTTCATGAAGTTCAACAAAGTGGAGTCCTGCACCTGGGAAGGAACAACCCCAGGCACCTATACATGCTAGGGACCAAGCAGCTGGGAAGCAGCTTTGAGAAAGAACTTGGAGATCCTGGTGATCTTCAAGCTGAACATGAGCCACCAATCTGCACGTGGAGCAAAGAATGTTAATGGTTCATTTGAAGTGCTGCCAGTAAGTCAAAGGAGGTGACCCTTCCCCTCTGCTTGGAGCCCTGGTGAGGCCACAACTGGAGTGCTGCACCCAGTTCCACGCTCTCTGGTACAAGAGAGACATGGAAATACTGGAGAGAGCTCAGCAGAGGGCCACAAAGATGGTGAATGGCCTAGAGTATTTCTTGTTTTAGAAAAGGTTGAGAGAGCAGGCAATGCTTAGCCTAGAAAACCTTGGGGTGCTCTCAGCACCATGTACAAGCACCCGAAGAGAGGGTGCCCGAGGGATTGAGTCAGGCTCTTTTCAGGTGTGCTCAGTGCCTGACAAGAGGCAGGGATGGCCAGTTGAAACAGAGAAGGCTCAAGATGAATATCAGGAAAGACCTTTTCAGTGTGAGGGTGACTGTTTACTGGCATAGGTTCTCCAAAGAAATGTGGAATCTCTGTCCTTGGAATATTGAAGAGCTGCCTGGACGTGGTCTTCAGAAACCTGTTCTAAATAGGTCTGCTTGACCAGGGGGTTTGGGCAACGTGACCTTTGGAGCTCTGTTTCAATTTCCACCATTCTGTGATTCTATCACCTCTTATTTCTCATTCTTCTTATTTTATATCAGTTTTCATGCTTTGGTATGCAGGAAGCAAAAACAGCCAGAGAGATTGCTGCAGAACTATATGCACAGTAATCTCAAAAAATTATATTATTTTTGCTAATTTTAGCATTTTAAAACATTTTAAATTTTAACAATTTTAAATAATTGAGAAAAACTTTGCTTTAATATAGGAAACATCTCAGAAGGGTAGAGTTTATTACATTGATTTTGTCTGTGGAATTTAGCCTGGCATTTTGTTCATCTTGAACTGTGAACATTGCATGTATTTTCACACTGCTTTTCTCAACTGTTCCTACTAGGCACATACTGATTTAATCAAATCTTACAGCTGTAGCTGAAAAGTGTTCTGAATAATAATAAGGCTTTTATACTGAATATGACTTCATTTAGAAAATATTACTGATGCAAGATGACAGATTCATTAAACTGCCTAATTGATCAATGTGCTTATACTTCAGAAAATTCTATTTTTTAAAGTTAGATGGCTTGGTTATCTAATAATATTTTATATACCTTGTTTTGCTTTACAGTGTTGTTTGATGAATAGCTCTTGTGAACCAAAAAATTAAACCAGTGATCCAGAATTATCTTCATAAGACAGGTGAGACTTTCTAGTTTGGTGCTTTTCTATGTGAGGAAGAGCATGGAGGTTTTACATGGAAACACAATATTTATTCCTTAAGGAAGCTGGTCTTTAAAAGTTGCAAAGCATCAAGGATGCTTATTTTTTTCGTTGAAAACGACATTATGCTGTCACTATGACCATTCCACTTGCTTGCTAGTAGCCCTATTTCATTAGTGCAGATAGATGCAACCAAAACAATTCTTTCTTCAATAACTAGACAAGGAATGAAAAAAGGATAGCTGGACATTAGAATAAATTTGATCTCTTTGCTATACATTGAGTTTACTTTAGCCTATTGGTACTTTTTGATGTTTAAATAACCATATTTTTGAAACTACTGCTCAGTCCTTTGACTGAGACTGAAAAACTGGTTCAGTCTTTCTCATGTTAATAAAACCATAGTGTAACCTTGATACACAAGTGTAGTGATTAAAGTTTTTGTTTCAAAGTAAAACACAAACATGACTGCTTTCTATGAGATTCTGTTAAATGTTCACTTTAGCCCTTACTATTGAAGAAGGAAATTTTGGGAATCCCCACTTAGTTTCTAATCTGTAGTTTGTTTGTCTGTAATAAGGAGAAACTATTTATTCTTTCAATGTCAAATCATGCACTGATCTCATATATTGAAGAAAGATTAATCACACTCTCATTCTCGAAGTAAACATTTCTCCTCTAAAATTTTGCTGTGTTTTTTCTAATTATGATCCCATTTTATTATATCTATGAAATATTTTCATTCACAACTAAGTCTAATTAATAAAATATCTGTCTAATAAATATTATTAATAAAATTAACTGCCTAACAGTTTTTTCAATAGAAAAACTGAAAATATTTGCCATATATGGCTGGGGAATGACATGAAATTGGTCAAGAACATGCTAGAATCAAGACATTAGAAATGGGCAATAATAAAATGAAAATATCTGGTGGTCCATGCGTTCATGCTGATTTAGAAGACAAGGGGATAGAATCCACCTTAAGGACGCAGTGCACAAAAACACTGGAGCTTAGCAAGTTGGCATTTGGAGTTTATATTTTATACATAATGAAACTTCAGTCAGGATCATTTGCATTGCAGTAAGGAAAAATGGTCTAGCTTCTGTAGTTAGTTAATATAATGGTTGATTTCTTATATAGATCATATCTCATCCTGCTTTCAGGGAAAATACAGAAAATACAATGTGAAAATCAAATTGCCTAAGCATCTATTTCTGGTAAACACAAGCAGCTACAAGAGAAGTGAGCACTATCCCTTCTTCTGGGAAAGATGCAGAAGAAAATTCTGTCTCTGGGTACTGCAAATGATATCCCTGGGTGTTGCTCCTGCTCCAGCATTAAGCACAGGATATATGATAACAAGGCTTCCAGACTGTCATGCAACACAAGTAAGTGAAACTCACCCTGGCAGAACATAGAGGTAAAAGGTGAATGGAATGAAAATGTTCTTTGATTTGCATTATTAAGTCATATCATAATGTTTGTTTTCTTTTTTCCCCAAAAGATTATATTTTTTCTCCTGGTTGATATGCATGATTTTTTTTAGACTCCTATTAGTATATCACAGAAGAAAATGCAGTCTAAAAAAAATGAGGCATTTCATGACAGGGTAAAAAACAATATTTATACCAATCTTTTCAAAACCAAAGAAGAATGAACCCAATAAAATCAAGAAAAATAATTAGTAGACTTCTTCAGGAAAAGTTCCAGGCAGTGTCTGGAGTTTATTAGTAATTTTGTGACTAAGCTCATGTTTTGCATATCACTCTTCAGTGTCTGAACAATCCTATAGTGTTGAGAAAATAGAAATTAAGTAGTTTAAGACATATACCAATGGAGTTATCAGGTATGGCCACTAAAGGAAAGCAACATAATTCACTTGTTTAGATAAAAATCTCCCTCGTAATTGTGTAGGACTTTGTGGCTAAAAGGATTGTGGCATACAGTACCCCTGAAATTCTTCTGTGTACCACTTTTTAATGAAAAATTGATAGGAGAGGTGTAATGTTATCACTACAGAAATCATATTCATTATTCAGTATTTGCAAAGTTCTGACAGGATGAGAATCAGTTGTTGTAGTCAGTACTTTTAATCTTTCTTCTCTGACGTTTAGTGTAAGATGGCAGACACTATTTATCCATGCCCTTGGGGTTTGTAATAATTACTCTTTTCTGCTATTTTAATTTTACAAGAAGTAGTGCAGGGTAAATTTTAGGTAGATGAGAAGTCAGATACATGAGTTCATTTGTCTCAATGTCCCTTATCAAAATATTACACCTCTAAACTTTTTGATATTTCAGCTGTAGTATTTAATAAATAATAAATTCATTCTGCAATATAGGAGATTGCATTTAAAAGTGTATGGTACCTGAACATTTCTTTCTGCTTTTCATAGTCTAAGTCACACTTTCTGTATCTATTTGTCCAATTGCATCTTATCTTAAACAGTTGCCTTGGAGTTATGTATGTCATCACCATCCTCACATCTTATATGACCTGAAGGAAAATAAGTCTGGTTTTTCTTTCCATAGTGATAATAGGACTTTGTACAAAAATTCAGGAAAGGTAAAATAGTAAAATTTTAAATTCAGAGGCTTATGTGAAACGTGATTTTTATTTATTTGAACATATGTAATTTTTATGAATATAATCCACCCACACCTTGAAGGCAGATGCCACTGCTGTTTTCAGAGATTTCCTTCAAATCTAATAAACACATCTGTGTACTATTTTCGTCTATGTTAATATCATGAGATACAAAAAGATACATTAATCCTGTTACATCATAAAATAGGTAATAAGCTAAGGGCATTTCCATTCTCTAATAAACCAGTGACTATTTTGGGTTTGCCCTCCTTATACTGGAAGTTCTCAGAACAGTAGAGGTGTAGAAAGCAATGAGAATGGAGTTGCAGAGATTTGGACACAATTTTATTTAAGTGAACTATGCTTGGGTGTATTTTCAGTTTCATATATTTCACTTAGAAAGCTCAGGGCTGTCCATCTTTTCAGCTTTAAAAATAAGGCTCTATTTCAAAGGTGCGTGGTTGCTTCTGACAAGTGGATGCATGTTACAAAACTTGCACTTTCTGCTTAAGAAGGATGATTAAGTGCCTCCTACTTACATACATAGACTGCTCAAGGCAGATTAATTAGCCTAGAAAAGAATTCTAAAAATACTTTTTCCTATGAATTTCCCATGAAAACTTTAATGCATGCTCTATTCCTTACAATGACTTACTGCTTTGTGGATAGCAGAATACTAAAACAATGGCCAGAGGTACTCTAGTGATTTAGTCCATTGTGCAAATATTTAGAAAGAAAAATGTCTATTAGTTCATAATTGTTTTATAAAAAGGCCATTACATTCTAATACACTTTCTCAAATCTGATGATGTCATTTTTTCAGCACATTCAGCAACCTGTGAACAGTAGAAAATGGAGATGGAATCCCCTCATTACCTACTGCCTTTGGAGAGGTGTTTTCTCTGAACATGTGTAATACATCCTGCATTTTGAATTCAGTTTAGGAAAAAGACTTATTGAGATAAAAAAAATGCAGATTTCATATTTTTCTACTTATGTATTCTTGAAAAAAATGTTTTTTCTTTTTGCGATTTTTAGAATTAGGTCTTTGTGATAATACTCTGCTAGTAAAGCAGGTTATCATATCCTCTGAATGATTATTTTTAAAAAATACATCCCTATGCACAAACATTCATTATAAATCATGATTGAAATGGAAAAGTATCTATACTAGCAGATCTCAATATTAAATATACACCCTGACACTTATAAAAATTACTGGAATAATGTCAAGATAATTTATACCCAGTCTTCCAAGTTTGCTGCAACAACTGACTGGACACATTACAGCCCCATTGAGACAGACTTGTCTTTTTGATATATAAGTAATGAGAAAGGTTTCTTTGGAGGAGTTATACTGTTCTGACTCAATTTCTTGTGCCATTTACGACACAAATAGTGTAAACACTGATTATGTAAGGCTTTCTGTATTGAAGATTTTCAGGATTGGAGCCAAGTGGGGAGTGAAAGAAGAATGAGAGAAGCAGTAAACTGTAACCTGCTGGAGGATTTCTAAAGCTAAGTTTCACCTTTACATTAAGCAACAAACCAGTGAATATTCTAGAAATTGGACTGATCATCTTGGTTTCTCTCCCAAAAACTTCTTTGTTGCTATATTGCATCTGAATGGGATAGACTTGTTTCTTTTAGATCTAGTAGGCATCTGATCTGATGATCTAAACTGCCCCAAAGCTTTGAAAGTCCTCTGCACACTCTTATGTGAAGGAAAGTAGCTAGGAAGGACATTGTGTATAATATTAAATAGTGTAAAAGTGCTTTTTGTTACCTCAGGAATAGCCTTCCTTCCCTTCTCCAAAACTGAGAAGTGGACAGGGGGCATTGGTGCTCTCTCTTGAGTATGAGGTGCCTGGTTAATTTGTTCTATATGCTCAGAATGAGAATGATTTATGAACTCATTTTAGTTGCTGCCTGAGAGTGCATTTCCCTTGCCCATATTCACATCCACAAGGCAATGTGCACATGACTGGCTGCAGAGCCACTGGTTCAACCCTGCATTGCCATAAGCTGTTTCAAAGGAAGTTAACACAGACTTTCTGGAAAAACCTAATGAGAGCACCAAATCTGTTCTCTCTAAGATTCAGCAGTGGAGATGGATATTTTCAAATTTTCTTGACTTTGTGGGAAATTGAATTTAGTTGATATTGGTAACATTTTAAATGTTCTTATAGCTAATAGGTAAGTTATAGTTACAGTTATAACTATAAAAAATTACAGATAACAGGGAAATAGATGGCTTTCAAATGACCAAAACCTGATACTTTTAAAACTTTTTTTGTCAAATGGTGTAATTCTTTATTCAAGTAAATAACAGTTCTTAGTTCAACAACTAATGCAAAAATCAGCCATAATAAGTATATTATCCTTCTGCTACAGGATAAATTTTCACATTTGAAATTTTCAGTCAGATACTGCAATAACATTTAAAAAACCATTGCCAAATTCTTCATTTTTAAATTTTTTCAATAGCACAGGAATATCAGAAATTATTTATCTTCTTATTTGAATCACCATGTAAAATTGAAAAAAAACCACCAACAAAACAACAAAGCTAGAAACAAGTAAAAATTCACTTCAGCAAAATGTGACAATATAAAAGGAAAGTTACAATAACAAGATGATAATTAAGATAGATACTGAAAGTGAAATTATCTGTCTTTACATTATTCTAAATAGGTATTTGAATTAGTAATTGTTGTAGTACAAGAACTGAATGAGAGAAGTTCTAGTAAAGGACTCTGAAAAATTAAAAAAAATATGGAAAAGGCTTTACACAGAAAATATATTTAGTACTTCTTAAAATGAAATAGGTGGTTGTATTAAAGGATGGTACCAGGCAGAAGATTTTAAGTAAACATTCTGAACCATTTTTGAAAAAATATATACTTTCACTGTGAAACTTGTTCATAAAGCTGTGATGTTTAAAAGAATAAATGAAAATCGTAGATGGATTAAGCAAATTAGTTAAGTAATGCAGGCTAGGCAGAGCAATAGTCTTATTTCTGCAACAGGAAAGGACAGAGAAATGAAAAAATATTTCTGTCTTTTTCCTAATTCATATATTTCCAATTATTTGCTACTGGATTTCTTCAGAAACAAGACATGGGAATATCTGGACCTATCATTACAGCTGTTGGATTACCTAGGAGAAAAGAAATTAGGTATGTCTGTCCAAACTTAAACAGCTTTCATACAAAGAGAGATTACAGGACTAGGTTCCTTCAAATTCTGAGGGAGATGATGGGCATGAAAATGTACACATGTGTAATGCCATTGGTGAGATAGAAAAAAAAAACATTTTTCATCTAACACTGCAAAAATGGCTTAGGAAGTAAACCAGATCTTAGTTTTGAACCCCTTTGACAGCTGTTAGATAACAGCTAATCCTAAAAGAAATGGAAGTGTTAAATCAGGCTTTCAGAAATTTATGAAAACATTATTGAAATGTGTGTTATGCATTTGTCTATCTATTTTGGGACAACGATTGTTATTTTTCTTATGCAAGCCCACACTGGACATTATGAGAATACACTGGCATAAAACAGTAAATTTTATTGAGAATATTCTAGTAATAAAAGAAGAGACTTTCTGAAAGAAATAATTTGGATCACATCAAAAAAGCCTATATGAAAGAAACAGACACAAATTAAAGTACTTGACAATTTTTTAAAGAAGCAAAGCTTATTCCAAAAAACCAATTATCTGCATGATAAAGTATATGAATTATGTAATTTATTGAGTATAGTCTCTAGTCACATTAAGGATTTAGTTTAGCATAATGAGCATTTTCTTATGGTGAGAACAGTCAAGCACTGAAATACGACTGCATAGAAATGCCATGTAATTTCAGCAACAGATGAACTTTAAAATCACTCCTGACAAATGTTAAAAATGGTTCATTTAGACTTGATCCTGCTTTAAAGGAATAGGATGGACTGTATGATCTTTCCCATTCCTTTTCAACTCTACTATTAAAAATGTCTTTTATTTTATAATTTAATGAGAATAACATTCAATTATAACATTTACTCAGCTTCAGTTTTACAGAGTGCCAGAGGTTAGATAACAGAACTGAGATCCCTCAATCCCAAGTGAAGAGCCTGAACATCCTGATTAATAGCTGCCAAGTCCTGTGAACCTGTAAGCAGCACAGTGCTCTTGAGGATCACACAGGTTTCTGAAGAGCCATGAGATCCTTATCCATGTGTGCTGCAAAACCAGGAAGCTGTTCAGGCATCACAATGCAGGCAGACAAGAGACTGCTGTGTCTTGGAGACAGACATGAGCAAGCTGCAAGTTAAAGCTGATGTAAGCCACCATTGGCAAAGTAGTCACAGAATAAGGAATTTTTGTGCAGGCAGTTTACCTTGCTTCTCAGACAGTGCACAGATATGTCAGGAACACAAATGCTGTGACAACGTTGTCAGACTTGACATGACTGCATACTGTTTACCTCCCCATAAGACAAATCTGAATCTGAAAATGGAGTAGTTCTTGATCTCTCTTCCTTGAAAAATGCACACAAACGAATGTGCTCTGAAAATATCTATTCTACAATCTCTGATCTGAGTTCATGATACACCACATGCATTTAGCGTTCAGTCCAGGCACACCAGTGCCTCTCACCTATTTATATACCCATAAGTATAAGAGTATAATTAAGGGTATATATACCCTTAATTATAAGAGTATAAGATAAGTGCAAAAGCTAAGAAAAGCAAGCAAGCTCAGGAAGTCTACATAGGCATTTCTCTTCTTTTCAGAAATGTGGAGATTGTGGACTATTATCCTCTCTCTCCAAACTGCCCTTTAACTTACAGGAGACCTGGGCAGAGTACTATTTGCTCTGAATGCTTCAAGCCCACATCTCCACCTCCCTAGACAGAGGTGAAACTTAAGTTCATTCACTACTCTCAAGAGTCCCTTTTGAAATATTTCCACTCTTCAGCAGAATGAGGAAATGAAAAAAATCCTGGCTTTATTGAGTGGTTGGAGGAATTCCGTTGTCCGCTGTGTGTGTTTCAAGGACAGGGTAAATTGATTAGTGAAGAACTGAGAAGAGAAATAGGTTTCAAATACCAGTTCTCTGTAGAAATGCCTGGGTCTGTGTTACAAGTGGGGCTTAATACAATAAACTGATGTTTATTTTTATTCTGAAGCACTAAATTAGAAACTTTTACAGTAAAACAGATATAGTAATTCTGCTCAGCTTGTTTTCAAGTTCTATGTCTGAATCTTGGCAAGTTGTTCCTGAACATACTTGTTATGTTTCCCACTCTGAGACACCTTGCTACATAAACAAAGTAGGGAGCCAATGCATTTAGCCAAAAGATCTGGAGACAGCTGTGGAAACCGGGCATCTAGGAATGTAGCCAATACCTACTCAAAAGTCATTGTCACTGGGTTTATGGATGTGGCTCTTGTCCTGAGCTGGTGGGCTTATTTCATATAATTTACTTTCCATGAAAGGTATTGCTTTTATTTGTAGAAGCAATTTCAGTGAGATTTCTCAGCTTCCTACTGGTGAACATTTGCCAAGACCATAGACTGGCTCTGCAATTTATTGGTCCTTGAAATGGACTTTGTCTTATTCCTTCCATGTGTTCCTGAGAGCTATCTAGTGATAGGTAAATTTCTCCTCTGGGGAAAAAAAATGTAGAGGATGTAAACATCAAATAAAGCTATGCTTATTTCACATGCATGGTGTAAAAGTTTTGCAAGCTTTTCTTTTTAATTTCTATAAAAGTACTTTGAGAAACAAGTTAATGTTTCACTGTTTCCTCTTCCAATACCTCTACCTGAATATTTTAATTAATTCCACTTCTTCTATGGGAAAAAACTGTGTGAATTTAAATTGGCACTAGAAAAATATTCCTTACAATCAGATCTAGCAAGTTAGAATAGTCTTCTAGTGGAAGAAACAAATCTCTGTATCTTCTCTAACTTAAAATGATACTAGGCAAAATACTCCATCACTGCACTGACAGTTTATATAAGTTTTTTTAATTTGTCTGTTCTTCCTGTTGACCCAATGGTTTTCTGAGGAACCTTTCTGTAATAGATTTCAGGGCATGGCTGATTTTCAGATTAAAAATAGAGAGCTTTGAAAGTCTCAATTATATTTCCAATAATAGAAGTGAATATTCAGTATGCAAAATTTCACAGGCACTTTTAATGAAATTAATTGGGTAGATCTAACAGATTCTTGCTTTCCTTTTTTTGATCTAGTGACTTTAAGAGAAAGTATTTGCACTTGCAAAAGTTTCTAGTATACCAATATGATTCAGCTTTTAAACATTCGCATGGCATTTTTTCCACCTTATTCTGTTAAGAAGATTCAATCTGTTTGTCATTTTGGTGGTAGGGAATGTAACTTACAGTAGCAGGTGCAGGGAGATCCTCACCGATAATGGCAAGTGGTAGGAGATTGGAGGCTTTACCATGGGCCAATAAGTGAATTCCTGTGTTCTTCAGACCTTTTAAAAAGCTTATACATATTGAATTAATATTGCTGATTTGTTTATTTGTTTATTTCCATTCAAATTTGTTGTGTTACATTCACGTTATGAATGAAAATGCAAATCTTCCATCAAAGGAACTGTAGAGCAGTTTGGCTGGAAAGGAAGTTTGTAGTTTCTTCTAGTTATTGCTTCAAGACAGGACCAATTACACTGATTGTAATGTGACAAAAAGGTGAGAGAGGCCTGCCTTAACTAAAGGCCTGGAAACTTATCTTGTTACTTGCCACCTGTGGCTTTTCTAGGGCAGAAACATCTTTATCTGTTTCTTTGACATCAAATTTTAAAAGGCTTTCCTAGCTGCACAAACTCTGCATGATCTTACCAGGTTGCCTTGAAAGTCACCTTTTCTCTCAGTTCTGAGGTCTGCTTTTGGAATTGCGAGGTCGGATGTAGCAGTCCCTTTAAACAGTCAGGGTTGCCCAAGCAGGCTCGGCAGTGGGGAGCTGGGTCTGGAGTGGCCTTTTGGGTGCTTGGGCAGGCGGGTTTCCTCCTCCCGACACAGGCACAGCGCTGAGGACAGCAGCATCAGCACCCACGGGCTCTGGCGCGCAGCAGGAGGAAGCTGCGGGTGCCGGCGCTGACCCCACAGATTCCGGCACTTCTCATCCGCCACCAGAACTGCTCCGTAAGCTCCTGCTTTCCTGGGAGGATTCCTTCTGTCTACCATCTTTTCCCTTTGCCTCATGGACCATGTGGTTGCCTGGAGGGCACCATCCTGAGGGAGAGAGATGATGCCATTCTCCCTTTGTCTCCCTACACATGGTCGGCTGTGGCGGCTGCCATGTTGGAAGGGCAGTACCAAAACATTTTGGGTGTCTCTTTGTTTCCTTGGAGTTTCTGAGATTTAGAACATTTTTATTTAGTGACTATTCACTGTTGTTTTTTATTTATTTTCCTGTGGTTCATTTGCTTGTTACTGAATTGTTATTTCTTCATTTATATCTATGTGTATTTGTATTACTACAAAGGGATTGGTTAAAACTGAGGGGACTCATTTTAGAGTATCCACCTCTTTAAATTTTCTTTAACCGAGACATGAGGTTTTTTCCAAGAAGAGAAACTCTTCTAGAGATTCCCACTGGATCCAGAGTGAAACAAGCAAGATAAAGGACCTCACATGTACATTTGAAAACAAATCACAGTTTATGATACACTGAAAACAGGCAAATGTGATGCAACAGCCACAGTGTTCTTAAGGAGCATCTAAGGCATATTAGTTTTCCAAGGGATTCGAATTACAGATGAATTATACCCAAACAAAAAGATTAGGCTGCTTTTTGAAAGAGGTGAAGCCAAATTTTCTTTTTTAAATGTCCCAACCCTTGTCAACTCCAGAGTTACTTCTGGCAACAAATTGCATTTAGTTTCTCACTTAAAAAAATAAGTAAATTGTCTGTTAGTTACTTCATGTAATTGACTCTGATTGATCTATTAAGTAAATATTCTGGATCTTATTAATTACTTAGAATCTTAGCTTGTATTCTCCATGAACATAGCTGTGAATTACTAACTTTCTTCAGGCAAAAAAGGGTTTTTTTGTGTGCTTTAATAAATGTTTTGTACCCCTTTAAGAAATTAAATAATAAGGACTACTAAACATCTCTCTGAAATGATTCAGTCTATTAAACAAAAATTTTTGTTGTCAGAGGCACAAATGTTTGTAATTTTTCACTTATAAAATTTGTAACAACTTCTATTTAATAAGAAGAGAAGTTCTTCCCATTCTTCCTCAGTATGGGGAAGGCCAGCCAGATAGGTTAAAACATAATTATATGTAAACCAGAATGAATTTAAAATATTTTAAGCATTTATTGGCTTAGATAAATTCTTTATGTTTTTCTTTCCTAACAATTTAGCATTTCATAGTCTAAGATTTATACAGATTACTGTCTCTGAAATTAGGCATTCTGGGACCTATAAGGTAACTGACTCTGATTAAAAAGAAAGCTATTTATTATTTCAATTCTCTGTAAATTTAGGTTCTAAATATTTTTCTCCTATTATCCAAAATATTTCATGTGGAATTACATTGTCTAGTTGAGGAGTTACATTCTTTAGATCTAAATGTTTAGCCAGCCACAGGATGGAGAGGGATTAAATTTGCTCTTTTTCTTAATGAAAGAACGTGGCTGATTTGCATACACACATGTGCCCTTTGATTGCCATAATTTTCAAATAGTACATTTCTTAATGTTTGCCTAAAAGGGCAAATTCTCAGAGATTAAGGGATTAGGGAACATTAATAAACACACTTTGCCACAAAACAGGTAATAAGCCTTGCAGTGACTTTAAACAGATGAGTCCAGTCCAATATTTTCTGAGACTCCAGGTGTTACAGGCAAATGGGGATAATCACTGTGGCTCTGGTAGCTACAGTACCAAGCAGTACAACTGCCTTATGCCATGCTCTTGGCTAGTCAGGCCCAAGGCAGACTTACATCATGGATAGCAGGTGACTACAGTCTCATTTTGACATCTCCAGAACTGCTCAGAGTGCCTTGTGTATGTGACGTTTGCTTACAGTTCCCATCTTGAGTGAATTTCCCTATAAAGGGCAGTGTAAGAGTAGGAGATTGAAATCCTAAGCAGCAGTGAGATGCTGTCAGTGGGATCCCTGACAGTGACCACAGCTGATTTGCTCACAATCCATATGGATCCTGTCCTCTGCTTACTCACTTGTCTTGTTCCTCTCTGCTGCCAGTGGGTTACAGCTATAATTTCCCTTGCTCTAGCTCCAGATCTTTATTCACTCTAGCTGTCCAATCCCTGTCTGTGGGGATGGATGGCTGCTGTACAATCTTGGAGTGTAGGAGAGAGGGAGTCTGCGTTATGTCTAGAGCCTGTGACATCAGGTAGGCATCAGGGAGGAAGAAGAATCAGAGAAGTCTCTCAGTAAACCACACCTGTAATTAATTTGCTTTTGTCAGAAAACCACAGAAAACCACAGAAAACCATAGAAAGCAATAGTCCTGCCAGAAACTTGATTTCCAAGATTTCAGCTTGTTTTCACTGTGGAGCAAACCAAGCTCATTTTTAAACTGTCATTCCATGACATGGAATCTGTGGCTATTTACATGAGTCATCTATGGATGCTTAGACATGTCAAATACATATATTGCTGGAGGGCTGGGCTCTGTTGGACAACTGAGGTTTGATTGCTAAAATAGTCTTCCTTCTGGGCTGAACAGCTAAATAGTCTGGCTAGGCTGTCTGTATTCCTCCTTCCTTTGGCAGCTCTGAATTACAAACTGCTAAGCTTAATGGAAACACTATCTATCTCCTTATCTGTGGAGAGATATGCTATCTGCTCTTAAAATATCTGTTCCATTTATTTTTCATGGCTTTCACTACTTAGTATAAAAGAGTTAAGCACAGATTTCTAAGATTTGCTTTCAAATTTTCAGTCTTCACAGGAGTGACTATCAGATGGAAGTCACTTGTCTTTGTATAATTCCACCGAGACTTATCATTTCTGTAAGTTTGTTCTATTCCTTTCTAAATTGTTGCTGATTACCTCTATGATCTGATTCAATATTCATTCCCTCAGACCAGAAGGCTACTGATGAGTGACTTAAGCTGAGCAGTGTGGGAGGCTCTTTATTCCTGTGGATGGTCAGGGACAATGACTGACAATGAAAGACGATGCCCTTTTCCAGATGATTAATCAATCATGATACAAAGTGAATATATAATTATTTTTCAATTATATTCTAAATAGTTGAAAATTGAACAATTTTATTCTTGATGTGGGATAACTCCTAGAAGAGTAGAAAGTCTTTGAAAATTTAATTCTCTCTGGGTTGGTCTAACACACCGTGAACCTTACAAGCTTCCAGGCTTAATGGGCTTTCCTTTCTTCTTGCCAGCTCTAATTAAAGGCAAACTCTGTTTCAGTATGTTATTCTATTAGCTTGCATAAAATCACTCACATTTGCATCAGCCTGTCAAACCTCATATTTGATCCTGCCTAGTCTCCTTGATGAAACAAGAGATTTCCTCTCTTTTTCTTCTGGCCATTGTGGTCTTCTGAATTAACTTTTCTAACTCTTTGTTTCTGCAACTGTGAACCTGACAGGTAGTACATTTCTCATTAGTAAGGCATTTGCTAGTTCTGGTATCACACTGCTACTTTTCTTCATGCCACAGTAAGACTATTTCCTAGTCAAAGAAAAAGGGAGTTGAAGAGTCTCAGAGGCTATCTATATAAAAATGACTATATAATGGCACAGACAGAAACTTGACAAAATTTTCTCCCATTAGCAAAGAAATACTGATTGGATTTCCATTACTCTCTTAATTCCTTTATATCTTAATATACATTAGTAACTTTAGTTGTGATTATGACATATAATCCTTGAAAATACCATAGAAAATGTAGCGATAAGCCAGCAAAACTATTCCTACAAACTCTTTATAAAAATATTGGCTTTTACTTTGAAAAATTAGGTAATGACAATGTAAACCAACTGATTAGCTTTTCTTGTTAGATATAATTATTTACTTTCACAACTAAAATATTAATTAAAAAAAGAGCAGAATCTGTCATGACCCTAGTTCCCTCCATCCAGAAAATTTGCAAACTACTTTGCAAATCATACACTTTTACTCTGTTGATACATAGCTCCTTTATAGTGAAAGAGAATTTTTATCTATATAGAACAACTCTGTGAGTATGTTTGAGGCAGACAATGTAGTGTATGGTATTGCATGAAGTACAAATCCCAGTGTCATTTTTCAGATTGATAAAGTTTTAGCTAGGGCCATTCAGCCATATGTTTAATTTGTTCCTACTGCTTTGTTGTATTTGAGTGCCCCACTGGGCACTAATGCCACTGAGAAATGATAGTATGGTTAAGTTTATTAGACAGAAGTGGAATTGAGATGCTGTGAAACAAAGGATCCAAGTTAAAATCAATTGAGAAATTAAAATATTTGGTCAGCTTCATCTGACCTTGGATCACACCCAAGCTTATATTTGAATCCTGAAAAAACTATCATTGGCAGAGAGTCTCTTAAGCAAAAAGCTATTCTATAATGCTAGGGGAATAGAATTTTTAATCCGTGGAAGTGATATGAACTGTAGTTTGAAATACCAGGAACACTGAAATGTCAGTAGTTGAACTAAACAGCCACCAAGAAAAAAACACCATAAGTAGTTATCTCCTGAACACAATAAACCTGACACAGATTTTCTTGAATAGTATTTGATTTGTGATTACAACAGAGCTACTATTCCTGAAGCCTTCCTGTAAGTATGTATGTATGTATGAAGACCATTTCCTTGCTGCAGGCACTTTCTTAAAACAGTACCAGCAAAGGACTCCTACAGTGAATGCATCCATGCATCTGTTAGTGCAATTGGCTTCTCTCAGGAAAACTGTCTCCTCACAGCAAGGGTTCATACAGCATCTATGATAGAAGGGCTGCAGGACTCATCTAACATTAGTGCACAAAATACTGTGCACACAGACTGCTGGAAATGTAAATGTTAAGTTGAAAATGTATTATAAAAAGCCTGGTAGATTTTAGCTGATATGATTTAGCTCTTAGAGAATTTGCTATGGACTTATATATTGAGGGTGACACTAAGAAATTCTAACATTTTAGAAATTTTTAAGGATCTTTTTATCCTATTTGATATTTACTGTAGTATAACTGTAGTGAACTTTAGTATACCCAGCTCCAGCTTCTGTCAGGATTAAAAAGCTCTCCAAAGCTCATTACAATTATCAGAGCAACATCTGTGTTAGGAAACAAGTTATGAATTCCCTAATGAGAGAGGTCAAACAAACTGAAACCTTCAGCTCAAGGTCTCACGAGGTCTCACGTGCTATTACTCATCTGTTGGGATGCTCTGTAAATAAAAGGAATTTAACATTTTTTACTCTTAAAAAGAGGGAAAAGGCAGAGAAACCTAGTGTTCCACCACATGGGATTACATAATTCCAATGGGTGGATTTGGAGCACTGCAATTACCCAGCTGCTCAGCATTTTGTTATGTCAGTTTTCCTAGAATAGTTCTTCCAGACCTGTTCTTCATGTGTTTGTCTCTGGCCATCACAGCATGCTCTAAGGGGCCATTTTTCCCATTTGGCCATGTTCTTCAGATGGAAGTTTATTTAACTCTAGTAAGCAAAATATTCTACAGACTAATTCCTCACTTTTCAGCCCACTTCAATAGTTACCTTAGCCCTTTCTCCTAAATTTTCTGTTCTGTACTAAGAGTCATTTGATATATCTTTTACATCATGATTATAGAAAAGTTCAAATAGTAGTTTTCCTTGTATTTTTGTGTTTGTTAACCAGTCAAAATTATTCTAGTAGTCAGACATTAAAAGTATCAGTGTGAGGGACCTGAAGAAAGAACTGTTGATGGAACAATAACAAACTTTTATACAAATATTCTAATACAAAGTAAATCCCCTTGAACTTTAATCTTAGGTGCTAGAAATTTATAGCAGATTGTCCAACAATTATTGGACAAAATTCTATGAATAACCCTTCTTGAAAGAACACTTTTCAGTTTTGTCTGTTCCCAAACAAGATCTTACACTACTGTTGGGTTATGAAGCCACATGTTGCAATTTATAAAAAGAATTTCAGCCATATCTCATAAGTTGTTCTGATATTTCTGTTATGGTTCTTCAGTCCACATACACATTTTCTGATTTTTTGGCCATCATACTTTATTTTATTTTATTTTTACCTTAGAAATTAAAATTGTGCGTGCTGCTATTAGATTTGAAAATTCTTTTGTGGCCTTCCCTCACCTGTGTATATCTTACCTGCCTAGATTAAAACTCCCTGAAGCAATGTTAAAGAATAATATCAGTCTATTGTTACTTTATTTGAAGCAGTCTGAGTCATTAATACATTAAAAAAAATTAATATATAATCATAACTATGACATATTCATTTCAGTTAAAAAGAAAGAACAGTAATTAAAGATGAAAAAATTGCTTTAAAATACCAAGAAGTCTCAAACTATCTAAGTTTAAAATTATTGTGTGCACAAAAGGTACTTTAATATAATTTCCATTGCTTCCAAGAATGGCATTCTGTTTTTACTTCTGCCACATAAAAGACTACCTGAAATCAATGAAAATTGCAGTTAAGATGACTGAGGTCTGAAGTTGCTTGACTTTAGTGGCTCTGGTGAATAAGCTGACCAAGCCTTGTGCTTTGATACACAGGTGAATACAGAATGCTCATTTCTGCATGCAGTACTGCTGAGACAGTCTGTTAGGTGACTACATTACCTAAGCTATTAATACATTGGTAGATAACTGGAATTGGAGAGTCATTAAGTCCTTACTGTTCTCCTGCATAATTTCAGATTTAAATAAATCACAAAATTATACAGGAAAGGGAAAGAAATCTTTGGAAAAAGCATAGAGATGGTGACATGGAAGCCAAAATTGAATATGGTATTTAACGTGTGGTAAGCCAGCAGAATCTGTTTGTGTTGATTGTGTGCATATCTGCCTTTCTCAAGTGGTAGTAACAGCTCAAGAGGTCTCTAGGGATAGAACTGCAGTACTTTCCTTATGAACCACAAAGAAAGGGCAATGGCCTGCACCAGCCAATTATTACCAAACAAAATCAACCCACCGATGTCACACTGGATGTCCCAAATACGAAGGACACAACATATAAAAAGCCCCAAAACCTTAATGCAAGATGTATATAGAATGAGTGCTGCTTTCTGTCTGTGAGAACTTTTTATAACCCTTTTGCCATCAAATATGATGTGAAAATATAATCAAATATGATATCAAATACTGAACACTGAAAGAAGATTTAGAAAATGTGTGTGGGGTTGATGGTTAGTGGCCTTGGGTGATGTGTCTTTTCAGCCTCAGCACTGTGCTGGGTACCTGCTATATCTGGAAAGCTATGGCAGAAAGCCCTGCATTAATTCCAGCTTTCACACCCAAGGTGATTTTTGGAGATGAATGAATGAACTAAAGGTTGCCTGGACACAGACATTTTTCCTCTCTGAATCCTGCAGACCTGCCCTGTGCTTCCGGGAACCAGAGTGCCACCTGAGTGAGTTTTGCACTTCCCTTTTATAGATTTATATCTTTTAGTGAAAATAATTTACTCCTTCCAATGAAGGATTAAGAAGAAGTGGAAAACACTGTGGAGACAGCAGTTCTTCCAGTCCAAAAAAGGACTCATTCTTTCTGGTTTTGTCTCTTTTGGCCCTGCTTAGAGCATCCCTAAGTGGATTACGTTAGATCTTACTAATTGAGGAATGAAATGTAGGATCCAGCCAAGGGCATTTCTGCCTTTGACTGTGTTTTTGTTACAGTTCATCATCCAAACTTCTCTGAATACACATCTCCCAGGTTTCCCTGTCTTACATTAGTCCAACAGCTTTTTCTATTCTGAACATTAATCACTGCTTACCCCAAGTAAGTCCAAATGTCCTCTAGCACTTATAATGACAGATATGCCTCTACTTCAGCAGCTTCCATATGTCCTTCCTCTCCTGGCAGTGCTCCCTTATGTCCCCCTGTCTCCTGGCACAGCTCTGCTTTCAAGAGTTAGTATTCCTTTCACTTTTCTGTTTGGCATTTCCATTCCTCTTGTCATTAATAAACATCTGTTGCTTGAGTTCTGTGATACACTATTAATCATCCAGCTAAAGTTACCAGGTACTTTTTTTTTACTTAATCAATTTTTCCCTGCTTCATCTTGCACTGTCACTTTGATATTGTTTGAAAAATACTGCTGTCTGTAGATTATTCTAAGCAAAGATTTTCTTCACTTTTGTCAAACTGGAAGGTGTGCAAGTATTAGCAAAATATGAAAGTTCTATTAACCTTCACATTCATGACCCAAAGAAATTCAGTTGAAGGCCAAAAGATATAAAAAAGCTTTTAGAAATATTTTTTCAGGAGAAAATTCAAAATTTAATAAATGACAACTGATCAATTTATTTATTTATTTATTCTTCATCTTCAGTCTGAAAAGAATTCTTTCATTGAATTACAGATGGATCTTTGTTGCTTTAAAATTACCAGTTGCAAGTTTTTCATAGTATCCCAATGTCAAATATCAGTTCTAAAGACTTGAATGATATAGCTTACCTAAGAATCTGTGGTCTCATTTAGTATTTTTCTTGTACATATCTTGATCTGGAAGTGGAATTTCCAGTATCTACCTGAATTTGCTTTGATTTCAATGATAAAATTTCAGTATGTACTCCATTTTCATTAAATTTATTGAAACTGTAAATCATTGTAAGTAGATGAGTATAATAAATGCTAAATTAATGTATTAGTGTTTTAAATTTTATTTACCTACATCTCCAGAGTTTGAAGCTACACAACTACTTTGAGTAGTCAAAGAATCACAAAAATGCATAAAATCAAATATTACATTTTTAACCCCAAACCACTGAAGTCAAACCCAAAAGATAACCGCAATTACTTCTTACATTGCAGATAAAGTTAAATTGTATATTTTCTGAGAATATAGAGTATCATACTTTTCCTCTGTCCATTCCTGAATACTAGTACTTAGCTGTATTCCTAGTAGAATAGGACTAGAAATAAGAAACTAAGAAAAAATGCTTAAAGGTTTTTCTCATGAATTTCCATTCTTCAGTTGAACCAGAAGTCAAAACAATGCACAAAGTTCCTGCATTAAGCAGCCTTTTGAATTCAGGTACAGAAAGATTAATAAAGAGTAGTCCTTCCTACTCATTTATTGGCTTAT
>WBNO01018497.1:7409-22170 GCA_013400575.1 Peucedramus taeniatus
AATCAGGTCATGAATTTCTGTCAAAAAATTTTACATTTTAGAAAAATATTTTGTTATAATGTTTACATATAGAAAAATCTTCATTATATGTTCTAGATGGTGATTTGTTTAATTTTCATGTAAGCTTGTGTATTAATATGCAAAAAAAGAAAGAGACATTTTATCAATCTATGCTAGAAAATGATTAAAGATTAATTCTTTCTTTATAAATGTCTTCTTTTTTTAGTTTATTTGCTTTATACTACATGCCAGACTTTGTGGATATATATTTTTGGTAGCATGTCTACTATTCATGTATAGATCCTTCATATAGCAGATGAGGAAAAAATACATATTCTCTAAAGTGAAAAAATGTAGCCAGTGAGGTTAAAAATGTTAACAGAGAATTATGGAAACCTACAATACATTAATCTGACTATCTCTATGAGCATTTCCTTAAATGAAGCAAAGCAAGATTATTTATTTGCCTATCTCAACAACAATCTTTGTGCTGCCCTGGCTCGTCATGTTAAATTTTTCTGTATTTATAAAAAACCAACCAACAAAACTAGTAAATAAAAACCCTTGAGAGCTGCAATAGTAATTCAACGTGCTCAAACATAAAAAATAATTCTTCTCTTATGTGTTCCCTTTTTTTTTGAGAAAGTTTGGATGGAAGTGCAGACATATGCACACCAAGCCAATGCAAGTCTGATATGAATATGCTGAGCGGCATGAATTTCACAGATGTCTACCACATGTAATCTGGATAAATCAGCCTGCACAAAACCAGTGGCCATTTTCACAGGGCTTCCAACTATGCAGAAAACATTGTAATAATTCTCAAAACTTCCTGACATTTCCTTTTTAATATCTTGCCCTGATGCTAGGAAATGTCTTTGACCTGTGCATTTGGTTGCATTTGATTCACGAGTAAAAGAGCACACAAAATGCACAATATGGTTCTCAATTATTTAGATAGAATTTGGGGAACACTATCAGACATCTTAGAAATACTCACAAAAGATTTTGAGACAAATGAATTGGCAAATTTCAGACTTTTTTTGTGTCTCCAATAGCACTGATTTTGACCCATTTCTATCAATAATGACACGTAATGGTTGTTTTAAACTCTTCATTAAATTCTATCCTTAAAATTAGGTATTGAATTTCAATTCATCCTTCTTACTTCTACTGTGTCAATTGTATTACAGCTCACAGTTAAGAAGTTGAGGGGTAGTTTGTTTGTTTGTTTTTCAAAAACTAGATACAATTTCATTAATATTCTTATATTTTGCATATATGACTGATCCCAGAGTGTTCATTCCTAAATAAGAGAGATACTTAGTGGAGATTTTAGTACATGTCTGATTTATGTCTTGTCAACACCAGCTGCCTGGATAACTCAGGGGAGTCTCTGCCTTTCAAGTAACAGACAAGAGGAAAGGCTGAGATAAAGCCACCTGACAAACATTGCTTGCTGTCACTGTTTTAGTCTAGGGGTGCAAACTTAATTTGTGACAGCTGCCTGACATCTATCATTCACTGGCATAATTTCTTTTGGCTTTCAAAGCACTTTGGACTCTCCAGTGCACCAATATTTGTATATCCTTTATACAGGCTCCAGGACAGGGATTGCCTCTTCTTATAGAACACAGCACTGTGATTTGCACTTTACTGCCTACTTGAAGAACTGGAAGCACTGTCTGGTATTCAGGAAGACAACAGAAATGCTAGTCATGATTGACTATATACATCATGTCCTGGTTATCCATTATGTCCTTGGTTTATATCTCCAGTTATTCTGTTTGCACTATTGTGACTGCAAAGAGCCTCATTAGCCATATACATTCTCCTTTCCAAACCTTACTGAGCTCATATTGTGGCAATCAATTCAAGAGGCTAATTTCATGTTATCATTAAAGATATCCTGCAATTAGTCTTACACTTCTTGCCTTTATTTTTTTTACTAGATGTCATTTTATTCTTTCACTGTAAGAGCTGGCAAACATACTTTTCTCATCTACTTCCTCTTTTGCATTTATTATGTTCAGTAACAGTAATTAATCTCCTCTGCAAGGCAAACAAATCTAATCCTCTCAGTTTCCCAGAGGAGTGCTTTCTGTATCTTTGATTATTTCTTGTCACTTAACTGCACATGGTATTTTATTTGCATTTGGTAAATAACTTGGTTGAACTATCACATTCATCTCCATGCAGTCCGTCTCAAGGGGTAGCATAGCACTGGTTTTTGTATTCTTCTTGTGTCCTACTATGTCCTCATTAGCTGTATTTTCTTCTCAAGTTTTCCTTCTGAGAGGTCAAAGTTTAGCTTCAAAACCAAACCAATAACCAATTATCAGCAATGCAGATTGTTTTTTCAAGTTTTCTAACTCAGCCTTTTTCGTTTTGTTTCTGAAGATTTATATTTATGCATTCCCTGCCTGTGAAAGTTTTTCACTTATTATATCTGAAGTTACTCAATTTCTCTATCACTCACCTTACACAGAATATCTGAAGTGAAGATAATACCTAGAAGGGAATTGCAGAACCCCACTGCCAAGTCTGCCACTATTCACATCCTGTCTTGTGAAGCTCCAGTCTTCTCACTTACCATACTTCTGCATGGAGCTTCACATACTCCTGTGGACCCAAACCCACTTGTGATCTCTCTGGTGCTACTCTTAGATGAATCTCAGTCTTCCCAGTTCAGTCTTACAATAATTTCCAAGACCTGTTCTGGCTTCTCAGCTACTGAGGGAAAGTTCCTTAAAAACTTGTAGAAAACACTGAGCAAACTGGAGTCTTATCTCCACCTCAATTTGCAAATAATGAGTTTAAAATCTTGGAAGTTCTGCATTTACCAGTACAAATTCTGTGTCAATACAGGGGAAAGTTAGTCTCAGCTTGGGAAGGTAGCACAATAAATCCATCTGTCCCTTAATTCTATTAATGTATTATTAGCAGCCCTTGCAGGCAAATGAATCAAGCACTGACAATTACAACATTTACTGGTGTATGTGTCCCACAAGGTATTTAAAAATAGGCAAATTGAAATCCCCCTCCTTCCTCTCTTCTAGCAGCCCACCACTCCTAAATAGGCTTATGAGCTTATATTTTTACACTCCCACAAACCTGACACAAAGGTCCAGACTACATAAACAGCTATCAACTCTCCCTTCTTCACATAATACCCTCACCCATTCACTAATGTGTCATAAAAATAAAAAAAAAAAAAAATTAAAAAAAAAAAAAGAGTTCTTGTGGCTGTACAAATTGGCAGATGGTTAGATGGTTTGTTGTGGTCTGCTAGTCTGCCACTAGGAGAAAAAGTGCATTTCTGGGATTCATGTACTGTATTATGGGAATGACGTCCATAGTTTGCCTTCCCATATTACACAAATATCATCAGAAGTTAATCCTCCTAACTGCAGTCATTATTATAACTCATTTGGACAGGCTTTCCATTTTGCATGGTTTGAGTCTGGAGCACTGTGTATTTTATAAATCAAGTGGTATTTTTTTTCCCATATCAAGCCTTGTGTACAATGGACATTTATTTAAAATCACTGCATTTAATTTATTCCTTTCTACTGTAAGCAAAACAAGAGACATTTTAGAAAAACTTAATCACTTCACTACATAACAATCTATGGCTCCTGGATAGAGGCTGTAAAAATATCTATTTACTCCTTTGGGCCAATATTTGCAATAATTTAACTTCTGGCTTAAATCTTGTATACCGTTAGGTCTCACAGCTGGTGTAATACCTGGAAATTTTTTTTATAATCCCTTACTTCTAAGCATCACATACCTTATCTTCAACAGTTATCTATATTTCTGAATGTTGTTCATTCTAATTAAGACAATATGAGGAGATGGTAATAAAAGCATATTTTCATGTTAAATAAGCAGAGAGCTTTTGCCAGGGTAAAGTGTAAGTAAAATATTACTACTTCTCAGTTGTATATCAGTATTTAAATCACATATCAGTATTGAAGTTCATGATCATGAGCTAGCTATAAAGCATCAGTGGATACAACCCAAGTGCCTTGCCGGTCCAAAAATACGGTGCCTCCAAATCTCATTGAGTCATAGAATCATAGAATATGCTGAGTTGTGAGGCACCCACTCAGATAAGTCCAATTCCTGTTCCTGTCCAGGATACCCCAAGAGTCACATCATGTGCTTGAGACCGCTGTCCAAATGCTTGAGTTTTGTTAGGCTTGGTGCAGTGACCATTTCCCCAGGGAGCCTGTCCCAGTGCTCAATCACCCTCTGGGTGAAAACATTTTTCCTGATATCCAGTTGAAAGCTCCTCCAACTTGTTTTCATGCAATTTCCTTGAGTACTGTGAGTGTGATCACCTGTTCCCTCCACTTCCCACTTCCTTTGAGCCCTGATCCTGGACTACCAAAACTAGCCAAAATTTAGACTAAAAGAATGATCTTTCAAGTGTGACATGGGCTGATCCAGGCCGGATGCCAAGGAACCCACAAAAGCCACCCACTCAGTCCCCTCTGCAACTGGAGAGAGGAGAGAAAATTTAACAAAGGGTTCATTGACTGAGATAAGGACTGGGAGAGATTGCTTACCAAATACTACCAAGGACAAAACAGGTTCAACTCAAAGATATGAAGTGAATTTACTACTAACAAAATCAGAGCAGGATAATGTCTCCCATGAGTGACGGTTCTCCATGAACTTCTCCAATGTGAATCCATCGCATGAGCACAGCTGCCTGTGAACTGCTGCAATGTAAGTCCATCCCAGTCCATGCCACAGGCAACAGTCCTCCCCAGGCTGCTGCAGCATGGGTCACTCTTCCATGGGGTGCAGCCCTTCCAGGACAGGCTGCTCCAGCATGGGAGCCTCTCTCCACGGGTCTCCCACAGGTTGACAGCCTCCTCTCAGGCCTTCACCAGCTCTGGCATGGGATTCCTCCACAGGCTGCAGGTGGATCTCTGCAGATGGAGCTGTGCTCCAGGGGCTGCAGGGCCACAGCTGCTTCACCGTGGTCTGCACCATGGGCTGCAGGGGAACCTCAGCTGCGGTGCCTGGAGCACCTCCTGCACTGACCTTGGTGTCTGCAGAGTTGTTCTTCTCACATGTTCTCACTCTGCAATTCTTTGGCTGGAATTAAAACTACACCACAGCCTTTGTTCTGATTGCCTCTTAAATCTGTTATCACAGAGGTATTACCACCATTTCTAATTGGCCCAGCCTTGGCCAGTGGCANGATGGAGCTGTGCTCCAGGGGCTGCAGGGCCACAGCTGCTTCACCGTGGTCTGCACCATGGGCTGCAGGGGAACCTCAGCTGCGGTGCCTGGAGCACCTCCTGCACTGACCTTGGTGTCTGCAGAGTTGTTCTTCTCACATGTTCTCACTCTGCAATTCTTTGGCTGGAATTAAAACTACACCACAGCCTTTGTTCTGATTGCCTCTTAAATCTGTTATCACAGAGGTATTACCACCATTTCTAATTGGCCCAGCCTTGGCCAGTGGCACATCCATCTTTGGAGCCATCAGGGACTGTTGGCTCTGCCTGACATGGTGGAAGTTTCCAGCAACTTCTCACAGAAGCCACCTCTGTG
Organism: Peucedramus taeniatus; assembly: GCA_013400575.1. Taxonomy (NCBI): domain Eukaryota; kingdom Metazoa; phylum Chordata; class Aves; order Passeriformes; family Fringillidae; genus Peucedramus; species Peucedramus taeniatus. Next base: position 12,984 of record WBNO01018497.1, read on the forward strand.
GCTCCACTGCTACCAAAACCAGGCCTTGCAAAAACAATACAAGGTTCCATCTCAAAAACCATCTCCTCACAGCCTCCAATAGCCTGTTTCCTTCCAGGGAAACTGGGGAAGAACGATCTCATTCTTACCTTCTTCATGCTTTGCCAGACAACCACCAAGTATAGAAAAAAATCTCAGTGTAAACCTAATGCTTTGAACTTGGCTTGTGTAATCCAGCTTTGTCTTTGGAACTGCTATCAGAAAGGCATCAGCACCCTAAACCCTAAGACAGCCACTTCTGAGGTCTCTGCCAGCTCTTTGCTGAGCTCTCCGCTTGGCTTTGCCAAAGGCTCTTGCAGCGTCTCATCTTTATGTCTCAGCATGCACAGTTCTTAAAAGCCACCAGGTAAATAAAGTTTGTCAGTCTAGTCTGTGGGGTTTTTTCAGATGAGAACTAAACCTGGCTTTATATTGAAAAAGGCATGTGGATATTGTTTTCTTTCTTTACAAATATCTGGAAAGTTTATCTCTTTATATAAAACTCAGCAGTAAAAATTATGTTGTACTGTTTATTCTTGCAGCTGACATCTTTTAAGCAACTCTGTGTAACTTATAGACCTTTATAATAAAGCTTTTCTTGCTCAGCTTCGGGTCTTATGCTAAGAATAATTTAGAATTGATTGTCCTTATAAGTAGCTTTTTTTACAACTTCAAATTCTGCTGCTGTGAATTTTTAGTAATTTCGAGAGTATTTCAGGTTTTCCAAAGACTTTCTAAATATTCAGCTTTGCATTTTGTTTGTATATACAGAAAAAGCATTCAAAAATCTATGTTGCCACTCCTTTGCATATGTTCCTACTATATAGATACAAGTTACAACTGTAACTTCATCTTTTTGCACCCAAAAAAACCTGTCATGTCAGCAAATGCCTGCTCTGGCAGTTGAGTATTTGGCCTTTTCCTGTGTAATTCTTGATCACACAGGACAAAAGTGGACTTACAAATCTTCCTCACTCTACAGATGCAGCAAGTACAAGACAGTACTCTGTCTTGGGACTCTAACACTCTGCTTCATGCTTGTGCCCACAGAGGCACAGCAGCTTTATGCTTGTCCATGCATTAGCAGTGTACATCACTGTGAAACTTCTCTTAAAACATTACGTTAGCTTACAGGAGGTATCACTTTCCCATGCCTTCTCCAGATTCTCATTCAAAAGTATTTATTAGTACCATCTTGACCCAGAAAATAGTTTTTGTGAATGCTTTGTGGTTATATCCTGCTTATTTGTACGGAATTTTAAAGTCAGAGAGGGGATGTAGCAAAATATTAGGGGAAGGAAATGTTTCATTTCTGTCATATAACCAGCATATTTCTGTTCATCAATCAAAATTTAATTTGTTTACTTCCTTTATGGTACATAACTTCAATTGTTTCCTTCCTCTGCCCTTGTTTCTTTTAATTCTAACAACAGCTGCCAGTTAAATGAATGTCTTCCAGCAGGTAGAAGATACAATTCATGTTGTGCACAGATATTAAGCATCAAATACTGTGAAATTACACACACCATTTAAAAATAGTTGAGAGGAGGAGGAGGGGGTGGAAGAACAAATTATTAGCAGCCTGTTTGTCTGTCACACTGCTGATAAAATCTGGAGAGAAAATAGGCGAAGAGTTGTTGGGAAAGCAGTGGGATCTTACACTGTAGGAGGCCTCCTTGTGATTACTGCTCATGACAGAATTTTGCCCTTCCTCTCAAAAACCAGTTCGGTAACCACTTGCATACACCATGTTCAGCCTGGGAGAATGGCTAGTATGAAATATTCAGCAGATGTACACTTCAAAAGCTTATGCTAGCTACATTCACTAGGTTATGTTAGTTCACCTGGAAGTACATAATAATACCTTTAAAGCACAAATAGGCTCTCAAAGGCTCCTCATCTGTTTTCTTCTCTGTTTTATGCAGGGACAACAACGGGGCTTTTGGCAACTGCAGCTGAGGATGAAAGCCATTCTATCAAATGCTGTCTTCTCTGTTTTCAAGCCCTCCCTCATCATGTCCAAGCCAATGTCTATTAGGCTCCAAGACTTCATTATTTATCTTTAGAATCTGAATTTGTAGCCAGTTCTTTCAAGGCTGGAAGTAAGTTTGAAGGTCTCCACTAAAACTGCTCTAAAAAGGGAAAATCAGGATACCACTATCAAAATATAAAGTATCAAATCATATTCAGCTGCAGATCCAGATTCAGCACAGTTGCAAAAGTCAAATTCAGGAGTTTGGGGTTATTGCTAGTGGTAAGTGAAAACACCAGTACACCATTCTCTGTTAGTGAAGTTAGCCTTCCTTCTGGAGTCTGCCTAAAAATATCCTGGAGGACCATCCTCACTGACAGATGGACTTCATCAATTGATCTTAAAACTCTGAAATTTGTTGATGAACACTGAATAGTTGTTGGAATTGCACCTGAATTGCACCTTGCAAAGTCACAGCACTTGAAGAGTCACCTTTATCTTAAGAAGCAAAATAAGCTTCTTTTCACCAGCATAACAACCTTGTTTTCTCTTTGGGTGTCATGGATTCAGTAGTTTCTCTGTTTAAATAATACATTTGCCTGAAATAATTTTAAAAAGGTTTTAGAAAGCTACATGAATATGATGTGATGAGGCAAACCACTGTGCCTCTGGTACAGGCGATCACAGCTGTCAAATCTGTGGCAGCTTGCTAGCAACTTGAACGGTCCATTAAATTTCATGGTCTGATCCTTCTCTCTCCATGAAGTCTTGCAAAATGAGCTTTTGAGGAAACCAAGTAGCTACTCCTCTTGCATATCTAAAGCTGCAGTCATGCAGTCATTTAACACAGATGGCTCTTCACTCCTTCATTGACCTCATTAGAGCTGGCTCAGGACCATAGGTAGAGGGTAGAGGGCTGGAGCCAACAGGGTTTAGCTGATCTGACCTAACACCCCATCTCTACCCCTAGAGAGAGCCATTGGCTGTTGCTGAGAGAAAGTGTAGGAGCCAAAGGACCAACTCCTGTCCTGACAGCTAGAGAAGCAAGAAGCTCCAGTCATTGAGGCACTCTCCTCTGATTCTCCCCTTTCCTCATGGCAATGTGCCTGGGTAGTGTTCCTGCTTCTTCTCCTTTCCCAGAAAAGAGTCTCAAGACGAGAAGGGGGCTGATGTGTGGGAAGTAGCATGGCTCCTCTCAGGGACTAAACATATGAGAGCAGAAGAACGACATGTGGACAAAAGATTTCTGGCATTTGTCTTCCCAATTCACTACCTCATGTAAGGGAGCCCTGCTTTCCTGGAGATGGCCAAGTATCTGCCTGCCCATTGGAAGTGATGAATGAATACCTTGATTTGGTTTGATTTGTTTGCATTAACAGATAGCAAGCACAGTTTTTACCCACTAAATTATCTTCATCTCCACACACAGGTTCTCTCACTTTTACTTTTTGATTCTTTCCCCCATCGCACTGGGGTAAGTGAGCATCTCTGAAGGGCTTCATTGTCAAATGGGGTTAAACCATGACAAACCTGAAAATTTACTTATCTGTGCCAGCCTTCCTTACTCATTTTTGCCTTCTGAGACTCCTGAACACTCTTTCCAATCCTGCCTTTAAACACTTTTCCCACTCAAATCTCTTCTGCTGTCACTGCAAAACTGAGTTCTGTCATTGAGCCAACCCTGATTTTTTTCTTCACCTGTATTAAGTGTAAATATATAGATTCATGGGTTTTTGAAAGATTATGCTATGTGAATTTATTAAAACACTCTTCTGGCAATAATTTCTGCATGAGTAACAGACCACTAATCCTCAAATACAAAACAATATTTTCCTAAATACAGCAATTATAAGGTGTTTACCAGTTGTCCTAGTTACAGGAGTAGGGTGCCAGTTTAGGTATATGTGGGTGTAACCACACTGTGTATTCTATGCCCCTCTACTTCATTTCTAATGAACTGCTAATGATGGAGCTGCCCTGTGCACACCAGACACCTCAGGCTACAGGCTGAGGGTTAAATGAGATAAGTAAAAAGAGGTAACCCTGTAAGGCAGAGTAGTGTTCCTTTTTCTTCACACCTGTGGCTCAGATGTGGTAACTCCCTCTGGGGAAGCTCCAGCACAGTTACACCCATTCTGAGGGGTCATTTCTGCTGTTGGGCCATAATGGACTCCATGACACCAGAAGAATAAGCAGGTGCAAGGACTTCAACCATCAAGGACTTCCAAATATCCCATGAATCACAGTATTGCATCAATCCATTGTGATTCTCTCCACCCTGTCGGAGGTACTGAGCCTTCCCACTTGAACTTGAGCTATAAATCTGTGGATCTGGGGACTTGGGACAACATCACCACCAACTGATGGATGCAGAGGAGGACCAGAACTTCCACAGGACCACTGCTTTTGACAAGACTTTAACCATCACTTCACCAAGGACTGCAACCAATGCTTGACAGGACTGCAACCATCACTGATCAACAGTGTGCCAGTTGTACTCTTTGTGGGTTTAAGCCAGTTCTCGGGGTATCATGGTATTTATTGTAATATTTCTATTAAATTGTAACTCTGACCTGAAATCTCTCTTAAGGTAAATGAATGGGGTTCATTTCTCCTGCCAGTTTACTCCCAAACCACTACACCACTTCTCCAACTCTCTCAACAACAGGCTCTGTTTCTCAAACCACCTTTTTACTTACATCAATTACATTGTTTCTATACATTGGTGTTATGTCTTAATTGTTTCATATTCTGAAACAACAACTGAAATGCCATAAAAACCTACACTTAAAAGCTAGAAGAATTCATCCGTAACATGCACAATTCTTAACCGTGCCAAGCTGAAGTCAAGTTTGAGCTGAAAGTGTTTGGAAATATCCCCAAGTGATATTTCTCTCATCACATTTTCCAAATAAATTTATCTTTCAATTCTGTTGTGGTTGCTGCTGCTCAGTTTTATTTATAAATCTTTGAAAATAGGAATTTATAATGAACACACAGTCAGTTTCTTAAATTAAAGCACTGAGGCACTAACAAGTAAGCACCACTATAATCAAGCTAATTAAAAGGCCACGTTAAGGATAGGAATCTGCATATGAAAAGGAACATAATTTTCCTGATGGTAGTTTTACTATCCTCTTATATTTGCATGCACCCTGTAGAGTCTCAACATCATTTGAAGCTAAGCTACTTAAAGAAAAATCAGGTTTTTACCCCTTAATCTCTTTAAACTAAAGCAATATTTCTGGTTTCGACCAACAGGTTCTGTGTTTTTCAAAGTTCATTCTTTGAAGAATTGAAATACTTTAATTTATCCAGAGCAGCAGATGCACAGCACACTTGGGGACAAATGAGATGAGTGAGCTGTGTACTGAATTTTTAATGATGTTTCCTTGGTAGAGACTTCAGAAAGCACTTTTGAAGACTACAATCTAACTCAGTAATGAGCAGTTTTCTTTATTTCAAAAGTATGTAGAAAGATTACTATGGGCTTCCATATTCAGAAGCTACTGCAGGACATTTTGGTGTTAGCATTTTATTTTTTTTTTTTCATTGCCAGAAAGGTATAAAAGTGGGACAGGAAAGATACTAACAAAAACCAACACAAGTTACACACAAATCCTCTTTCCATACTCAATAAAAATCCTTTCTGTGACTAAGTTTTACTTAATACAATCTCTATTTTGGTGACAACTTTTTCAAGCAGAAAAGACTATTTAGGATATAAAACATTTCAAGAAGCTCTTAAGTATGTGATGTAGACTTAAATTCAGAGAGAAGGACATTGAGCTCACTTGGAGCTAAGCTGTTAGGGAGCATGAGACTCATACCTTAAGTAACATACTTTTTTACCTTTAGTTTTGCAGCATATCCTTAACATTCCAGTGTTAAATAAACACTAAAAACTCAAGAAGTCATTTAATAATCTTTAGTAAGACTGCTGTGGACCTGCAAACTTACCATATATCATGTCTGTCAATCATCACAGTCTGTCTTAACTGCCCAGACAATGTCCTAGAATTGGTAATGATCCTGTGACTCAAGAGACTGCATGCATTGTAGAGAACTGGTTAGTTAGCTGAGGTTTACTTTATAGCGTTTCTTTGACCACAGTCTGGTCTTTTGCTGGTTGCCTTTAATAAGAAATCTGAACCAAAGTTTTTCTGAAAGTTCCCTACTACCTTATACATTGTGCAGATCTGCAAGTATTTCACTGCTCAATGAAAGACTTCCATGAGTAACTCAACACATCGTGTCATATCCCCCTGCATTTCTTTTGTGTTTTAAGTTCACTTTAGTTGATTTCCAGCAAAATCAGATGTAGAAAACCTTTTGTTGACAACAGTTAACCAATGAAGTTTATAATAATCTTCCAGTCATTCAATTGGATTAAAATAGTTTTTTCTATACCAGGAAATGTTCCTGAAATGGAAATAAATAATTCATCAGGAAAATACTGTGCTGGCTTCCTGATATGGGAAAGAAGAAAATCTTCACACTTATGTTTTCCAGATAATGATTTCATATGCATCTGCATTATCCTACAGCAACTTAAAGCCACCACAGAACAAACATAACATCTTGTAACGGAAAATGTGTAGTTCAGCCCCAAGCCTGTACAGGTGCATTGGGTTATTCCTTCTCAAGTGCAGGACTCTGCACTTGCCTTTGTTGAGTTCCAGACAGCACCCCTCTGCCCCTGTTTCCAGCTTTGTGTCCTCAGCAAATAAGCAATACTGGGCCTAGCATTGAACCTCGAAGGATGATGTTAGTGACAGGCCCCCAACTAGACCCTTTGTCGCTGATTACAAGCCTCTGGGATCTGTCATTCAGACAAGCTGTCAATCCATTCCACTGGCCACTCATCCAGTCCACACTTCCTGAGTTTATCTATGAGGATGTTGCAACAGTGTCCAAAGTCTTGCTGAAGTTGAGGTAGACAATACCCACTGCTGTCGCCTCATACATCCAGGTAGCTCTTTCATTGTAGAAGGCAATTAGATTGGCCAAGCACCTGATTACCTTTATCGAACCTAAGCTGACTACTCCTGATCACCTTCTTGTCTTCCCTTTGGACAGAGATGGCCTCCAGAATGAGATGCTCCATCCCCTTCCCAGGAATCAAGACAATACTGACTGACCAATTGTTCCCCTGGGTCCTATTTCTCACCCATTTTGAAAACTGAGGTGACATTTCCTTTCTTCTAGTCCTCAGCACCTCTCCTGATATTCATGACCTTTCAAAGGTGATCATGAGCAGGCTCACTATGGTGTGTACCAGCTCTCTCAGCACTGTGGGCTCAGCACTCACTCATTCCACCAGGGCTCATGGACTTCAAGATGTCAAGTTTGCCTGGGTGTTCTCAAACCCAATCCTCTTCAACCAAGGGCAGGACTTCCCTTCCACATTTCTTTACCCTGGCCTCCTGGCTCAGGGATCCCTGAGGCCTGATCTTGTCAATGCAGACTGATGCAAAAACATCAGTCTGTCTTCTCTGCTTCCTCTCTTACCAGAGTCCCCTCTTCATTTACTAATGAGTCCATATTGTCCTTTGTTTTCCTTTGGTTATCAGTACATTTGAAGGAACCTTTCTTGGTATCCTTGGCATCTTTGGAAAGATTTAATTACACATGGGTCTTGGCCTTCCTTGTCTTATTTCTACTTACTCCGACAATCTCGCAATATTCATTCCAAGTGGCCGAATATTGTAATTGAGAGGGAGACAATACGAAGCAACACACTACATTTTCAGCTTCAAACCTGTTCTTATTATAGCATACATGCTTTTTAATATTCTTACAAAACCCATAAGTTTACACTTTACTCATTGGTCACAAGAGACAAAGTGCTTACTGGAATAGGAAGTTGCATGTTTCTCTTATTTATCCTTCTTTCTTTCTTGGTTTCTATGTCAATGAGCTTGGTAGAAAATTCTTTTGGGGTAAACATGGATCCTCTTATCAAACGTCTCTCTGGCTCACAGAAGTTACTGTAAAACCTCTTTCACAGCCTAACCCTGGTTCCATCTTCTGTGTAATTCCTGCCTATACCTGAGTAATGATAGAAATTCTTTATTTGTCTGTGTAGGTTCCTTGCCCTTCGGGATGCACTGTTCTTGAGCCTACAGGAAGTGATCCTCAGATATCAACCAGCTCTCTTGGACCTGTCTTCTCTGCAGAGATGCTCCCATTTTTTTCAAGAAGACCCCTAAAGAGACTAAAGGTAGCTCTCTTTAAGTCCATGATTGCAATCTTATTTGCTGCCCTACTTCCTCCACATCTGATACTGAGCTTCACAATCTCATGGTCACTGCTGCCAAGGCTACCCTCAACATCTACATTTTCAACAAGGACTTCCCTATTTGTTAGTACAAGGACAATCAGAACACCATTCCTTGTGGGATCCTCCACTACTTGTGACAGGAAGTTGTCATCAATCTTTCCAGGAACCTCCTGGACTTCTTGTGCTTTGCTGTGCTGCTTCTCCAGCAGATGTCCAGGTAGATAAAGACCCCCACAAGAACCAGACCCTGTGACTGTGAGGCTGTTTCCAGCTGCCTGTTTAAGACCACATCCACTTTCTCCTGCTAGTCAGGTGTCCTGTAGCAAAGACCCACAGCAGTGTCGCCCTTGTTAGTCTTTCCTTTCATCCCAGCACACAAGCTCTCAACTTGCTCATCATCCTCACCAAGAGAGAGCTCAATGCAATCCAAGTGTTGCCTCACAGAGAAGCCAACTCAATCTCAGTGCCTTCCTGGTCTGTCTTTCCTAAGCAGCATGTAGTCCTTCCTGACAATATTGCAGCCATGTGAGCTATCCTACCATGTCTCTAATGGCACTGAGATCAAAACCAAGTGACTGCACACAGTTAGCTCCTCCTGTTTGTTCCCCATACTGCATGTGTTGGTTTACATTTCATTGGGTCAATCTCTCAGCAGGATTGCAAATGGATTCTATTGTCGGTGCTTGCTCCTCACACAGGGCACCAATTCATGGTGGATGCACAACTGACACAAATGTCGGTCCCTTATTATCTTAAAAACTCTCATACTTCTCTCTGTAAGCTTCTCATGGGCAGCTCCACACAACACTGACCCTTTCTCTCCTCCTCCCTTCCTTCTTCCTCTTCTACTACTTCCACATGACTGGCCAATCCTCTCTTTTATAATACACATCCTTACTGGACATAGCTGTGAC
>WBNO01018499.1:2601-46322 GCA_013400575.1 Peucedramus taeniatus
AAGTCACTCTGAGAAACTCCTCCATGCCCAAAGACATGAGGATATCAGATACCCTTTCACACAAATATTTTGAGATTGGGCCTGTCTCATATACAGATCACTTTAGTGTCTCACTTAGATAACAGCAGAAAATAACACTGTGACGTCTATAAATAAGGAATCATGATTCAGGGGTAAAGGTTGAATGTGGATACAAGAAGAAATGGAGCTCAGGAGGGTAGAGAAACTTTCATGCTTTAGTATTTGTTAGTTGCAACCACAACTTCAGCACAAATGACTGATGGCTGATGAGTGAATATTTGTGTGGTTTCAACAATCTTCATAATTCAAAAGTGTTTTTTTTTTTTCCTTCTCTTCATTTCCTTTTCACAGAAACCCCACTGATGCTCTAATCAGGCATTTTGGACATTAACAAATTAGCATAATTTCAGCACATCACAATTATTCACTTCAATATCTATACTCCCCCTCACATTACTAGGAGCAGATCAGAACATCTATCAATTTCCCTTTAACCCAGGCCTCAGAATTGCTATTTTTACTACATATTCCAGCTTTAAGAAGAGTTTCCCAACACCATCCTTATAGGGTCAGCAGTGCTGTGTTTGGTTTGTTTAATGCTATTTTTCAATACTCAGTTAGAACTATTTCAGATTTTCATTTGTTACTGTGAATTGAGAAGTTTTCAGTTGTTGGGTTCTTCAAAGAACAGGTTTTTGTGCACTTATCTGAAAGTGTCAAGAATGAACGAACTTGTAATGAACCATATGTGTTGTTGTGCTAAGTTCCTAGAAACATGCAAACAAAATAGATCACCTGCCTTGAAAGATACTGGCAAAAATTTTTGGGGGATAAAAAACAGTGGTCCAACACTTAAAGTCTCTTGTCTGAAGCCCAAACTCTTGAGAATTGTGTCAGTTCCCTATTTTAGCCCCATAATGACCAATATTTAGCTTAGGGTATGGAGTGTTCTAGCAAAGACTGGCACAAAAGGGGAACTGGAAAGGAAGGGAAGGGTCTCATTAGTAAACAATTCTTTAATTGCTTTTATTCTGTCCTTTGGAACATGCACTTTTCCACTCAGAAATGGCATCTTTATCTTCCCTCTGCTGAAGCACTCATGAAAATTTACTTCCTCTGTTAATTTTGGGTGTTCTGGGACTAACTAAACATGTTAGATGCAGTGTACAGAAACAGATAAAGTAATATCTAGAATCTCACAGGAACCTCCTTTTTCCAAGAGAAGCAAAATGACATCATGTAATTACATATGAAATCCTCATATTAATCAAGAAAATTTGTAATCCACAGAAAATAGTGTCACCCAGAGAAAATGAAATACCTTAATGCACCACCTAACCAGTGACAGTCACCCTTTTTTTTTCTTTTTACTCCTTATTGAGAAATCTTTCCTTTTGTTGTTTTCTTCAAAACATTTCATAGCAGAATTCATTTATAGTTATTCAAGCAGAGAGACAAGTCAATGAATTTGAATATCCCACATCAGGTCACTGCCCTTTGGTCTGTATTTATCAGGAATTGCATTACCTATAATTTTTTTAGTCTTGGAGATGAGGAGAAGAGTTTAAGATTAACAATTGAGAGCTTTTAATGCCTCTTATGAGAAGTGATTTAATGGACTGACCTTTTTGGAGAAATTCATGACAGAATGATGAGAAAGAAAACAGTTTAGAAATTTCTCTGTGGGCATGGGGCTTCAACAAGGCTTGAGAAATACTGACATCATTGAAATGGACTTAAATACTAAAATTTAATTTGTTTTCACTCTTCAAAAGATGAATGCCACCAGAAAAATTATATGCAAAACATGCAAGCGACATGTAAAGGAAAATTCATAAAATATGCAGAGAGGTGTTGACTCAGTTTTCCTGGAACACTCTCACAAATAGAGTGAAAATCTGTTCTTGAACAGTGCTTTACTGCTCTGTTCCTTCCTGGGAAGCTCTTCAGAGAATCCCCAAGTCACCTCTTTTCATAGTTTTTTTCCTTGAAATCTTCCTTTACATTTGATGGTAAATCCTAAATTCCTCACTAAAGTTTTGTGAAATTCTTCTCTTCTACATCCTGGAATGTTTTAGCCTCTGCAACTCTCTTTCCTTATACTTCCCCCCTTTTAGAGGTACCAAACAGCTTCTTTGATTACCAAAAATTGCACTATCAGGTATGCATTGCATAGAAAGCACACAATTACACCTACCCACACTGCAGGGCTGAAGACAAAAAGCACAAGTAAGCAGCTGACAATAGAGAGGCATAAACACTTCTCTAAGTAATAATTTTATCAATTTTCTCTCTGTTTTAAAGTAAGACATACACAAGGAACCAATATTGTAGTAAAGTCTCTATACTTGTTGTTGCAGTGGGTTCTTAGGACTGTTATTTGAAAGTCAGCTGCTGAAATCTGGTACTGAGAGCTGTCATCTGCTGCCTGCCTACAAGCTGCCAACAGATTTTCATCTCTATTGCCATGGAAACAAAGGTTGGCATGACTTGGAGAAAAAGAGGGGAGAAAAAAAAAAAAAAAGCTTTTTAGACATACAGAGTTTCCAAACTTTGACCCAAGCTGGAATTCACCTTTATTACCCATAAAGAGCACACTGGGAGGGTCAGGCAGGGATAGTGCCTGGCATTGTCCCTTCCTTGTCTGATCTCCCAGCTGTCAAAACTGTGAGCTTGGCCAGATTAAGTCATGGATACCTCCTCTCCAAAGTAGCTGCAATCAGGAGTGGAAAAGGAGGATGAATGTCTGGGATTTGTCTCACCTGGAAGCAGGACAGAGCTGCTGAATGTGCCATGCGTGGGAACCTGCAAAGGATTTGACAAACATCACAATCACTTCAGAACACTCCCATACTGTACCCAGAAAATACATTAATCTATAGGAGCTGCATTTCTCATTGCAAGAAGAAAACATTTCTGAACTTTCAGCTAAAGAAGCTCTTGCAGTGTCTGTTTAATAGAATAATCATGGAACAGGAGTGGAACAACCCCTGTCACAGATTTAGTAGCCATTCCCTGAGTCTGTCAGGTATTGAAAAGTTCATGCAGGTGTTTAGCAGTTTTTATTACACCTGATAGTGGCAAGAAATTGAGCTTCTTTAGACATTTGCAAGCTTCCTTTCACCCATTTTTTCTCCCTGATACTTTGTCTTCATTTGTCACCAGGTGTCATTAACTGTGGAAGTTATCCCAATTCTTCCATTTTTTTTCAAGTATGATTCATGGTTTTGAGCAAATAATTTCACTTTTAAAATTAGCAGAAGGAAAACTACAGCTTAATAAACAATTGGAACACCCTGTTGATCTCAGTTTAGTTAGCTGGTGTACTTATGGTCTGTTTATTAAATTTTTTTCAATGATGCCTTGCTATTGACTGCTTGGACCCTCTGTCCATTACAGCAATGTGCAATGTCTGATGCACATTTTTTCCCCATTTTTTAACTTTTTGTATGACCTTTTCTTTGCTTCCTTTTACTTGAAGAGCACTAGGAAGGACCTGTTGGTGTTTCTCCCTGATCAGTGAAGTGCCCTCTGTGCTATCCTCTAAATCACACTGTGTAAGCCAGAGGCTTTAACACCTTGAAGCTTCTGCAACACGACTTTTCTTCAGACAGTACCTCATCTCCTGAGATCATACAGAGGAAATGGATTCTCTGGGCAGCACTGTGCCTGCAGAATTTCCAAAACTGCTGCCCTAAACACAGACTGGCAGATAAAGTGGGAAATTAATAGAGAAATACACCTGGACACAAGTGTCCCTACACACCTGTCAGATTCCTCTTTTAAAGAAGTCAAGGATTAAAGTCATAGATATTCTGGATTAACATGATATTTCTAGACCAACAAGGTGGAGCAGCAAGCAGGGTTAGCAAAGGTAACAGAACATTAACACAGTTATTATTTCAGGGGTTAATAGCAGCTTCTCAGAAAAGTAGAGTAGACATCTCTTTTCCCTCCATACTCCCTATGCTTCATGAAATTATTTTTAAAAGAAGTTTACTCTAGCCTATATCACAACTGGATGAAAACTCACAGTACAGAACATAATTTGGTCTATATTTGGGGTTTGGGATTAAAAATTTTAGGATTATATCTCCATTCTTCTAATTACATATGGAAAGGGTAGCAGTGGCTTTCTTGAAATGCACAACAACAAATGATTATTTAATCATGTAATTACTTCCACAGGAGGAAATGAAAAGCAAAACAAGAAACATCATCTGGGGCTGACAAGAAGTGCAAGAGCTGACAAGTGGCAGTGTCAGTGCCCTGCCAGCCCACAGGACTTGGGGAAGCAATTAGATCCTGGTGACCTGCAGACATTTACCTCACCTTCACAGCTTGTTTCAAAGGAAGACTAAAAAAGCTCTTGGATTAAACAGCTCTGTTGTGCTTTGACAGCCTTCCTGAGAACCTCCCATGACCAGGAGAAGGCTCTCCAGGGGATTGTAGGCACTCAGAGAGGACAAGATTAAGCAAAGGAGGTCAGGAATGATGAAGGTGGAAAGAGCAAACAGAGGCAAAGACAGAAGTGACATTCAGAGAATTAAGAGATGGAAGAACAGGTAAGCAGAGGTGAAGAAAAATATGGGGTTTTGCCCAGTGGAATCAATTGTGTTTCAAGAAATGTCAACATGCTACTCAAAAGAGGGATCAAGGACACAAAGAGAAAGTTTAAGGAAAAAAGAGGATTTGTGAAACTGCTACACAAACATCCCTCATAAACTGCAGGCTAAAATGTTGTATTCAATCAGTTCCTTCATTGGGGAGACCCACAGCCATTAGCCCTTGCACTTCCATCAGATTATTTCCTTACAGTGATTGTCAGAGAATCCTAAAACTTGCTTTATCTCCTAGGTCCAATAAGCCATGTTTAGGGTTATTCATTTCAGTCACTAATCTCATATTTCTTTGCCAGTACTACTGTAATTTGAAATACTACACTTTAGCCACACACAGTTTTCAGTTTCTAAGGTTGCTACATTTTTTTTTTTTTTGCTTGAACATTTAAAGATCCTCTGAAAGTTTAGGTCTTCTTTTAAGAAGAAAAAAATCCCACTATTTTTTATGGTTAAGTATCAAGCCACAAGTTTTTTGCTATAATTATATGATAAAACAGGCTTGACCCAATATCAGAAGACATAAACAGAACAGGCAGGGAGCAAAGAACAGTCAGGAGCAGCAAACTGATTTGTTTTTCAAGATCAAAGGTTCCCAACTCAGAAGCCTACAGAACAAAAAAACAAAGATGGATTGAAACCTCTGTCAGACATACCTAGGAAAGTCAAAGCCTCATTATTTTCCAAACACTGCTGTTCTGAAACTCTGGACTCCTCTTCTGGGGAGTTCTGGTAGGACTTAAGAGTCTGTAGCTGAAGAAAACACAGAAACTGCTGTGAAAAACAATGTGGACACAGTGCAAAGAGACAAATTTTTCTGGGCCTCTCTCCAAAAAGAATAACTGTTGGCTAAGCTTTAAAATTAAGTGAGATCTTTTTTTTTTTTCCAGTGGTTTCAAAACTTGTCAGGACCACTGGAAAACCTGTGGTTTCTCACAGGCACATTAAGCCTGGCAGCAGACACAACCTTCCCTCTCTGAGCCAAGCACTCCAAAATGATGCTCCCATGATTATGTCAGTCTCTTGTTCTCTGAGCTTGAAGAGCCAGTTATATGAAGTGACAATCAGAGAGAGGAGGCATCTCTGGCAGGGGTTTCCCCAGTCACTTTGGCCTGTCACATGCCTGCAGGGAGAGCACTCCACACAGTCATTTATATTCTGTGACAATCACTTATATTCTGTGCTTCTGAACAAAATACATCTGATTTCATTATTTCAAGCACCAGCTACCCCACAGAATTTCACTCCTGAGCAGCACCACATGGAGAAAACTCTTCCCAAAGACTTTCCAGCAAACCACCTTTGGTGCCAGCATGGTCACACCACACTTGGTGTGTAGAAGTTGCTCAGTTAGGAATGATTTTTGCTCCTTGGAGAATTCCACACATGGAGCTGCTGCTTGACAAAGCCCATGGAACAGCAACTGCTCCCTAGTGAGCATCTCCTGGAGTGTCTGTGACAGTTCTCTCATCAGTGCTTTGTCTCAAAAGAAACCTGTAACAAAACTTGACATGTGTTAAGATATTTTTGGCACAATTGAAAGGAGGACAGAATTGTCCACTTATAAGAATACACAATTATTTTCTCAAGAGGTGTAATTTAAAAGAAATAAACCTATTTTACACTATAGAGGGGTTCAAACTAAAGGACTTGAGGAAAGTGACACTTTGAAGAAGTAAAGAACAACAAAGATATCTCCCCATTGATGAATTGTGAAGCAGCATTAATAAAAGTGATCCCAAAAGGCCAGGCTGATCCCAAATGTATTGTAGAAAGGTAATTATAATACTTCCTTTTTTTCATATTTGTCTATTTATCCTTGGTCTTCAAAACCATGCTAGTTCTACTCATGCATTTTTAAATCAAATTTTAAAATGTTAAAAATTTGGTATGAAGAATTAATAATTTTTAAAGCACTATGCAATCATTTCTGTGGAACACTTATCAGACTAAAAATTGCTTTAATCTATCTATTAGAGAGCATAAAAATCAATGTTTTTCAACATCCTGCAGAAACTTGGTAAGAGAATGTAAAACATTGCCATTCTCCAAGTTAGTCTATTGGCAACCAGGCAAATAAATGTTGGAAATATATGTGCATTAGCACTTTAAAGCACCCAGAACAAGAGAAGTTAAGGCAAAATCCATGATATTAGACAGAAAATATTATCTTGCCAATGCTTTTACACAGAATTTTAATTGGCTGCCTAGTGAGTGCAAATTACCATTTGTGATTTGCTGCCACTACTACAATGTTTCATCACAGCAGTTTTGGAAAAAAAGCCACATAACAGATCTGCTTAATTTTCTATATTCCAGTGCAGAAGTTCTGTGACAAACAGTAATTGCTGTATCAGAGAGGTCTAACTAATTCTCAGTGTTCCACATTCATGCTGATATGCCACAATTGGTAAGGCAATTGTTTTCCAATATTGCATTGAAAAATAACAGATAAAGACCTCATGGTGGTTTTTCACTGGCAGAGGTGGGAGAAGTGAGGGGAAAAGGTTTTAATCTTTCACTCCAATTCATGCTGGAGGTGACACTTCTTTTTTCCTTCTTTAATATGCACCTCATGGTTTGACATGAGGACCACACAGATCTTGCTCCCTTCCCCCTGCCCTTCCTTGGTGGGATGGGGTAGAGAATCAAGGAGAAAAAGTCACTCATAAATTGAGGTAAAAACAGCCCAATAACTGAAACTAAGTAAGGTATACTAATAAAATTATAATAATGAGGATTTTAATGAAAAAGAGAGAGAGAAACAAAACCTGAGGGAAACAGGTGATGCAGAACAAAAATGTTCACATGCACTGAGCAATGCCCAGCCCAGCCCTGAGCAACAATCAGCTCCTGACAGAAAACCTCTCCAAGTTTATACACAAACTTTCTGGGCTATGGAATATCCCTCTGGCCAGTTTGGATCACTTGCCCTGGCCATGCTCCCTCCCAGCTTTTTGTGCACTGGCAGAGCATGGGACACTGAAAAGTTCTGGAATTGGGGTGAGCATTACCCAGCAACAACCCAGAGAGTGCTGTGCTACCTTTATTATTCCCATCCTAAATCCAAAACACAGCACTGCACCAGCTGCTAAGAAGAAAATAAACTCTATCCCAGATGAAACCAAGACAATGCAGCTCCACAAAAAAAATATTGTGAAGATGTAGATAGGAACTTGAGCACAAATGTTGTAAAAATAGCCTGTTAAAGTATAGATCTCTGTAAATAGAGAGGATGCCTTGATTATATTTTCTCAACCTTATGCTGACTGCCCTTTCAATCAAACCTCTCTTCCTGTTTATCATTCACAGTGGATTTATTCCTTCCTTCCACCTTTTCTCCTATTTTTCCTCAGCCCTCACATTCTCCCTTTTACCCTGCAATATCTCACTCCATTTTCACAACACCATCCCCTAGAGGTGATTAGGAAAAACAGAAAATAGGGTGACTTTTTATGGAAAGTTTACTGTGCTTTGCCTTACTACATGAATGCCCAAACTTCACCTTGGTTTTACAGATAAATGTCCACTTTTGCAGAAAGCTGACTTCTCCAAACTTGCATAAAGCCCTGTGATGTGGGATCTGGTTCTTGGTAACTCTTCAGTACCACTGTGCTGACCACCCTAATTCTTCTTGGTATCCACAGCAGCAACTCAGGGGATTTGAAACAGCTCTGCCAGACACTGTAGTAGATCATACACAACTTGGAAGGGTAGGAGACCTACAAATTCTGTCCCAAAGGGAGCCTGGTCTGACTATGCAGCTTACATTGCCACAGTGGTTAAAACTAAGCCCAAAGGTTGGTCCACAGTGTAAGGAAAAGGTTCTTCCAGCACACACACGGTAGAAGATGCTCTGACATTATACATCTTTGTTTTCATCACAAAAATGCCTAAAATAGAGAAATAATGATGTCACCAAACAAAAAAAGTGTTTTTTTCTTAAGAATGATGAACTCCCAAAGTGAATGGTATTGGAGAAAATCTATCTGAAAACAAAGCCTCTTTTTCCAGCAGATGAGAAAAGCTCTGAAGTTTGCCTAGGGCACTTTAAAGCATCCCTTTGTACAGCTTTCATTTACTTCAACATTATTATCACCCCATCTCCCTCTGTTCATCACCGGCCATCATTAACTTCTTTTAAACTCTAAAGGTTAATTACAACATAATTGTTCCCCTTACAGTGACTGATCCATGGATATACCAGTTTTCCCCTTTTAAGTAACAAATAAAGAAATGGAAATTAACTATTCTTATTTAGGATCTGTTCTGAAAGAGCTTTCTTAAATATTAATAAACAATTTCTATGCCAATAAAATCTAGCCAGCACCTATATAATTTACATAAACCAGTGGGGTGCCTTGAAAGGGGGGTTTAAAGGAATTGTGGGGAGGGAGATAAAACTACCCTTGTGGTCCATATTTTTCACATCAGATGCAAAATACAGCAGTAACTGTCAAAGTGCAGCTGCAGCAGCTGAGCAGTTTATGGAATTTGTAAGTAGGATTAGCAGTGGGTTTCAACTTTGCTACTCACACAAGCACACACAGCTTTAATCTGGAGAGGAGTTACCATTCTGCTTATCTGTATATCAGTCAGATATGGAAAAGTGCAAGTAAGTCATAACAGAAACAGAAAAACATCTCCTCACACCCATCTCCTCAGGATCCCAGACTTTAGGTTTTGTTCTTTGGCTTTAGGTTTACCTTCCTACCACAACAGATGACAGATTCAGAAGATGTGGCAGATCAGCATTACAAGAAGTTAAACCACTTTTGTTGACAGACAAAACCTTATGTACAGTTTAAAAGGGTAATTATTTAAGTCTAAAGTTCTGTCATTTTTATTATATTTGTAGTGGCATGTTAAATTTGACTGTGATTCTAAACAGGCCATGGGATAAGGGGGCTTAAAGGGACTGATGGACAAATCCTGACTAATATGACAGAGAGCAGTAGTCATGCTTTTTTAAAGCCCAATTTATATTTTTGATGATATAAAATCAAATAATCATATCAAGACAGAGGTGGAGATTCAATGACAGTGCAGATGTTGTCAAAAGTCCATCTGTGGGGAAAAATTGCAGAGGGCAAGTATGTGAAGCAGTGAGGAGAAAATATCACTGATAAATTGGTGGCAGACAGTATAAAGAGATCTTGTGTTTAGGTGGTTTAATTTCAGTTGCCAGTAGAGAGGCAGCAGTTGGTGGCAGATGTGAATAAAGTGTCAATAATAATCACCATTTTAGAGACATAATGTGTATTCCACCTGCAGCAGGGAAAAGGGAAAAGTCTGGCAATGAGAAAGACAAAAATTAGAGAAAGCAATGAGAAAGAAACAGGCAAGAGGAAAAGGGAAGGTATGAACATGAAATATAGATTTGTGCAGCAGTCTGAAAAGGGAAAGAAATAAAGGTCACAGTATAAAGAAAATGAATACTAGACAGAAAACAGACATCACAATGCAGAGCAAAATGTTGTGAAAGGCATGGGAGAGTACAACACAGATAATGGTTGTTAAACCTGTGGCCCAAAGAAGAGGAATAAAGAAACTCTTAGGCAAGTGAAGAGGGAAAAGCAGAGAGGGGTTTTGAGAGAAAAAGAATTATTGTCAGCAAACATTTTGACATTTGGTAAGTCTGAGTTAGCTTAGATTCATTGGTACCAATTTTAGGGAGTGAAATTTCTGTTAGAGAGTCATAATCTGTGAAAAGCTGATTTTAGATAAATGGCATTTCCAAATACTTATGTCCTGAATTACAGATTGTAATACATACCTTAGTTACATTAGGACATTAGCTGTGCTTGCAATATTCAGGGCTAAACACTTCAGAAAAGGACATTTCTAAAAGCCTGTACAATCCAAGAGAAAAGGTAATCCTACAAAAATTATCTAAAAAACTATTTTCTCTGCTGTTTCTTTTCTAATTTAGATAAAATTTTGAGTTTCAAAGGTAGATTTTGGTTTTCCTTCGTTTTCTAAAGTATTAAAGGTGATTGCTTGTCCTTGCAGTTCCTGAAATTAATGAAGAGATGAAGTTTGCTGGCATGCAAGCTGTGAGTGTTTAAATTCAAGTTTTTGTCAGAAACCACAACAAATCTTTGTGCCCAAAGTACTTTTTGAAAGGTGTTCAAGAGTCTCACTAATGTTACAGAAGATGTGATAAAATCCAAATTGCACTTGGGACAAAAAGCATTGCACTTGGGAAAAAGAAAAAAAAAAACAGTTAAAGGAAAGGAAACAATTGGAAGATGTTATTCTCCCTCTCTTTTGATGAGCCTTGAGCTTATAATAATTTTCTTATTCACATCTGAGATAAGAACATCTTTGGAGCAGCCATTGCCATTTGAGTGGCCAGCTACACCTTAAACAAGGTTTATGCTCACCAGCTTCAGGTTAGAAACATTTGGGATTATTCCTGTGGTATCTGTTGGCCTTTATCAAGTTGACTTCATTGTTAAATCAATGCCATATATTTAAAGATCTAATTAATATAAATATTAATTGAGAAATCTTATCTTTGTCTCTCCAGCTCTTTACAAAATAAGCATAAAGTTTGCTTCCACAAAAGTCAAGCATTAGAGTACTGTGCTGCACTGCCAAACTGAGCATAGTGTTAGATTTAATTAATAAACAAGTAATCTTGTTGGCAAAACTCTCAAGAATCTTGGTAAACACTTTGGTTGCCTATCTATTAAAACTTCTGTTTACAGTATTTTTCTATTATGGTAATGTGTCAAACATAAAAAATAAATATTACTTGTTTATTTCCCATGTCATTCTGCCTCATCCTGCAACTTTCATTTTCTGTTTACCCTCCCAAAAATTAAAATATAAAGTAAGAGGGGCAGAGAAATTAAACACTAATTGGTAGCAAAAACAGCATCATCATTTAAAATCACACCATGTCATTAAACTTTGTTATGATGAACTACTGGGGTTCATTTAGCTTGTGAATCACTTAGACCTTTCACTTCAGATGAAGCAATGACAAAGCTACAGCTCATGCAATCAGGTAGTAATACATAAAATTAAGCAGTCACCAGCTGCTCCACCAGAATTAATGGAAATTTGGAATATAGATTTCTTCTTGAGCAAAATGAGATTAGACACTTGGGAATATGTTTAATCTCACTCCGACAAGGTGGCACAGTTACAACTGTACAGTGGAAAATCATAGGAAAATCCAACAGGTACTTTGAACAAGCCTGGATATACCCAATTTTTTAACAGAATTCATTTCTTCCATCACTGTTTTATAAACCAGTCCTACATTAACTGAAATATTGTGCAGGTTTCCTGCTGTAGCTGTATAGAGACTTCTCTTCACAAAGGAGAAAAGTCCAAACCCCTGTTCAGTTACTGGCTGTACTCAAAATCCCTGCAAGGCATCACAACATGCAAAAAAAAAAAAAACCACACCTCTGAAATGTTGATGTCTGGTTACAAACCAAGCTCAGAAAGCAATGACTTGTGAAAGCTTGTTAAATCTCCTTTGAGAAGACAATTATTCAAAATTCCCAATTAAATAAACTAACAACTCCCACGACCTTTTGCTCCTCCATTTAACTTGGAGCAGTTGAATATGTGCAAAGGCTAGAGTTTGCAATATTTAGTACAAAGTTTCATTAAGGTGCCATGCAAAGGAACAGCTTTTTCAAAAGCATTAACAAGTGACTACAGCTGCTTCACCAGCACTCTCTCATTATAGCAAATGATTTTGCAGCACTTTCTTTAGTGCCACACAGATGTCCCATCCACCATGAGAGGGATGCACACATTGGTTTTTAAAGGCCCTTGGAAAAGAAGCCAGGCCAAGAAAACCAGAAGAATAGATTAGTGGCTTATCAGCAATGAAGAGAGATGGGGAAGACTTCTGAGATGGTCAAAGAATATGAATTAATTGTGGAGTACAACTGCTTATATACTTATTCTAGGAAGGCTAGTAATGTTTACTACAATGATTAGGTTAAAATCACACACACAAACTTGTGCATATTACGTCTTTTGCTTGCAGAGTTAGTGAAATTTTCTGGTAAACCAGTCTGATTTAATCTTCTTGCAATCTTGAATTAATTCTCAAAGTTCCTTTTGCCAAGGCATTTTGTTTATCAAATCTCTTATGCTAATAAGGTCCAAAGTCCATTATTTGTCTATTGTCCCAATATCCCAGCAGTGGCCTACCTACAAGTGATTCTCTCTAAAGACCCATGGGTCCAAAAAACTCCATTCTGTAATAATGCTGGCCCAGTGAAGTCAGTTCAGTGACCATTTCACTGTTCTTAGCACAGGTATGTGGAATTCTGCTCTCATTCTGCTCATAACTGGCTATAAACATTGGTAAAACCCTCAGCAGGTTCTGAGAACTACTAATTATTTACAAAAGCAAGCTTCCAGTCCTGAAAAATGATAGGCCAGAGAATTATTATGCCCAACAGTACTTTACAATTAAGCTGAACTTCACATAAAAATCTTCCAGGTGAAATCAGAGCTCTCTGTCACAAGGGTGTCAGCACAGACCTTACTGGTGCTGCCCACCTTGGCTTACCAAGGCTGGTCCTGACCAAAACACAGCCTCAGAGGTGCCCAGGGCTGAGGCCATCCCCAGCTGTCCCTGCCTTGGGACAGTGGGACAGACCCTGCCTGCCAGGTTCTCCCCATGGTCACCCCCACCACTGCTCCTGGTGTTGCTTAAGAGCAACAAGACAAAACCTTGCAGTGATAGGATAAAAGCACCTCTTTAAAGAAACCTTTCAGGTGCACAAATATGGCTCTGCTCTCACATGATAAAGAATTACTACAATTTTTATAAGGCTAATTAAGATATCTTACAGGGACATCCAATAGGAGACACCAGCACCCCACCCTTGGTTCAGCCCCTTGGAGTTGGTCCAGAGGCTTCTTTGCCCCATTTCTTGTTATGTCTCAAGTTCTGGTAGAAAGAAAAAAGAAGTCAAAAATTTTCTTGTTCTTCAGGATAAAACTAAACAGAATTTCAAGAATATATTAGTAAGAATTTGCTAAACTGTGAGAAGGCAATAAATGTACTAGAAGCTACACAAATTTATTTATCGAAAATCCACAGGATAAAAATTTATTAAAAATATATAAAAAGCTGAAAAAAAATCTTTAAGCATGACTGGCACCCTGGCCCTCACTGCACACCCACAGGAAGATAACAAAGTTTCTTTCCCCCCATCTTCCCCCCTTTTCTTCCCCACATACACTGACCATTTAAGATCCAGTGCATGCTTGCTCCAGCTCGATTTCTTGTTGCTCAGTAGACTGCTCTATCAGGCCCTCTAATCAGTATAATCAAGAACACATTTATTACTTTCCAAGCACGTATTGCAGTTGCAATTGTTAGAATAACAAATGGGAAAAAGGAACAGTAAACCCCTCTGCTAGTTTTCAGTACTCATCCATTCCACTGCAGTATTTTTAGCTTGCTGCTTACTATTATTCACTTATTCCAAAGCTGAGACTTGTCAAAGCTTTCAGGAACTGTGCGTGAAAAATTCCTTCAAGACCTTCAGCGACAGCGATGGCTTTGCCTTTCTTTTGCAAAACACCTCTCAGGACAAGCACAATGCATTTGTAACAATTCGAGTGAGACTGTTCTGCAGCAACTTTCACTATGATTTTGTGAAACATCATTGTCTGCACCCTTCAAAAAGGCCTCAAAGATGCAATTCACCGCAATAATCTTATTCACAATGTATCCATTCTTCTCTTCCATTTACATTTGAAAGTACTGCTCCTGGACTCTACCAAAGAACAGAATTCACAAGATTAAGTGCTTCTGTCCATTGAAAGGATACCTTTGAAAAAGTGAAAACTTTGGTTCTAATTGAAGAGAACTTAATTTCTTCAATATGCTCTGCTATCTACCTTTATAAACTCTGTTCCAACAGCCCTGATTAGGTCTTTTTTAATTGGGTTTTTCTTTACTGAGTGATTACAAGACAAGTGACTCAGAAGATACATCCTGTAGAAAAAAACCACCACATTTAGGCTTGGGAATAAAATGTACAACAACTGGGGAGTTAAAAAGAATGACAAAACCATTATGTTTCAAGACAAAAGAATGATGTGTGGAGTTGGCTAAATCAATAACTAATTGTAAAGTATGCATCCAGTCCTAGAGGTGATCCAATAATTGAAATCTGCTGCTGGTCACCCGAGTCCTGTTTAGCAGGGTCAGCTCATAATTCAAGTGACTTTTGCACTTCTCATTGATTTTATTTAGCAGTAAATTTGTGGTTCAGATAAGACTATTCATTTCTCAGCACTGGTTCAGATTCAATGAAAGCAATCACACTTGATTAAATATGTTGGTATATAACCTTTAAAAACATGCAAAAAACATGCAAATAAGAATCTTTTTTGACAATATAATAAAAACTGTGCACAGTAAAAATTGCTGTGTTTATTTTCCTCTTTACGCTTACAACATTCATAGGAATACTGTATTATTTTCATTATTTAAAAAAAGCCAGTTGATAATCTTTTTCTGTAAATATTAGTTATCAGACTCAGGGGCAGTTAGAGCAGCAGGAGATGAAGGTAAAAAAAGAGAGAAAATCTCAAGAAACTAGAGAAGCTATCTCAATTACAGAATCACACACATTAGCAAACCAAAACTGCTATTTTTGCAGTTTGTCATGCTGTTTCCTCGATGCAGAGAAATATCTTCCCCCTTCTTTTTGTGAACTTGGATAATTGTATTTTATATTACATGGACTGAAGGGAGAACATAATAGGAGATGTGCTGTCTTCAGGAGTCATCCTTGCTGAACTGCAGGGGGACTCAAGATCTCCTCAAAGCTTCACTTTGTGCCTGGCACAGGGACTGTGGGGATCAGGGCCTGACTTTAGGGAAAATTATTAACAAGATTTATATTCAGCTTGTGTAGAAATAATATATTTCACTCTTGATTCACTTGGGATAGCTCAGTGGTGCCAATGGATGCTCCTTTTCCCTGTCCCCATACTTTCCATCTTCAAACCTTCAACTGTTAAAGCTTTTGTTTGTTTCATGGGCTTTTTCTTCTGCCTTTCTGGAGTCCACCAGATAGGACCAACATCAAAGGAGCTGAGGGAAAACATCTGCAACAAGCACTGGGAGGTGAAGAACCAGGATGCTGAGGCACAGTCAGTAAAGCTCAGAGATAGAAACAGAAAACTGCTCCAACTCTTAGGCTGCCAACACTTCTCTTTGAGAGCAGCAGATCAGCATCAGAAGAAAAAAGGTCACAACAAAGTTGTGGTCTGACACACAATCAAGGCAATCAGCAGGATGAGAAATAAGAGCAACATCAGAATTCTTACACCTTTCAGCCCTGGGGCATGAGCAATTCAGGCAAATGAGTATTTCTGAACCAAGAGGGGTTTTTTACCCTACTCTAAAAACCTAAATAACGTTCTGCAGGTACTTGCTATGGTTTTTTTTTCCCCTTTGGTTTAACCTCACCTTTAGCACTTCAGGCTGAAGATTTCTGTGATGCTCTGCTGTAATTTGCTATTACCCTGGTTCCCATTCCTAACCCTTGACAGAATTCACCAGACAGAAGGAGCAACAGAGAGAGTCAGAGAGCAATGTCCATGAATTCTTGTTTTTCATACCTGCAGAAGCTTATGGTGCCATTATTAGCTTTGTGGGTGATGGATAACTGAGCAAGTGATACCAAAGTTGTAAGATTTTGATTTAGAAGCAAAAGTATATTGTCTGTGCCTTTAAACAGTTTAGAAAATGCTGCTTAACTGCTCCTTAATTTCTAGCACAAATTCATAGCAAACTCGATGAGATGGTAAACTCAATCAAATTTTAGAATAAGAACCCTCATGTATCAGATTCTCCATGTGTATTAAAACCATCAGAAGGAACTGAGATGGGAAGAGGACTGAATTTTGTTTTATAAGACCATAGTCACAGTTTTCTTTGCATATTCTTCAATTTACTTATGAGGAGATGCTTAAGGTAATATTTACTGGTCCAAGTTCTCCCATGTAAGTCAAGAATGCCTCCATTAACCTTTTTTCAATATTCCTTCATTTTTGGGACCAGAACCATGGAATTGAAAAGATGATATCTTAACTAGTTTATCTGATATTAAGTAGAAGTAAGCTTCAAAATACAGACCACTTCTTCATTTTCTCCTTTCTTTTAATCAGGTTTGGTTTGGAAGTTTTCTGTCAGTGCTCTACATCCTAAAGAACACAGATCTTCCTGCTATTTTCTTTCACACAAATGAGACACAATACTTTCCAGTTTTTAAATGGTAAGAATTTAGGCAATTTATAGAGAAGCCTTCCTTTAAGTCAGTTTAAACTAAACTGTCCCCTTTGGTGAATGAATCTGGAAAAGACAACATCATCTACTGCACTACAACAATCATATATTAATATAGCTGGCTTACACACCTGAGTGAATTCTCAGAGAACTGCTTTAAGAGAACTCCAAGAACAACAGCTTCTGTAGCCTGTCTGAACCAACAACTTAAACAACAAAGCAAAAATCTAGTCTTAGGCCTACAGAAAGCAGCTTCCTAATTAATATAGAGAGCAGATTATGAATCCTAGTCCCATGTCCTGGCTAGAAGGTGTTGAACATGCTGAAAAGAAGAAAAAAAAAATTAAAAAAAAAAAATCAAACTCAAGCTCTTTAATTCTCAAGTAAGCAGAACATACAAAAATTAAAATCCTGTTTCTCTTGCATAGAGCAGCTCTAACACAGCTCCCATTTGTGCCAGCTGGGAGGTGCCCTTTGACTCCTGCCCAAGACAGAGTGCAGGATTTCTATTGGCAAATTGCATTCTAACAGGTAAATTGCAGAGGACCCTTCAGAATTATGCTGATCTAGGGAAAAAGAAGAGAAAGAGAGACCAAAACACCCTATCAGCAAGCCTTATATTGCAGGCCTGCTGCCAAACCTCTGAGCTCTGCAAATGAGAGGTTTGAGGCACTAGTGTGGAAAACACAACTGTTCCTACCCTCCATATAATTTGTAGGAAGTGTTGCATCTATGTAACCAAAACCTGTGTTTAAATATGCCATTTTCATGAACATGATAACTTTCTTAAACTACACTGTGAGCTAAACAAACTGGGTTAATACCCTAGAATTGTTTGCTTCAGGACTTTCAGGTCAAATTCTGTCACATTAATTGCTGCAAATAATAAGTGACATTACAGCTGTATCTGTACAAACAACTTGATTTGCTCCAAACCCCAAAGAGGTGTTTCAGAATGCCCATGAATGAAGGTCCCTAATTCACATAAAACTTTGTTTCAGTGCTCAGAAATGAACATCCTCTGAGCTGTCATATCATGCAGCTGTGAAAATACCCAGGTCCCAAATCCTGAGCTAGGGAGCCTTTAGACCATGCTCTTCCACATGAAAAATCAATCCTGTAAGTAATGCAGTGACCTTCTGGCTCCTCAAAACAGTCATTTTCATTTTCTCCTTGCCCAGTCTGTACCTGAGGCAGAGTGGTGACACTTTCAGAGATTATCATTTCACACCAAGTGAAGAGCTGTTTTGAATAGTGCTTCAGAATAATCTCTTTTTTTTTTTTGAAGGAGTGTTATTTTAAAGTAATTCTTACATACATGGCCTCTTCTACTTTTGAAAGCATTTGGAAAGACCAGTGAAAAGACTTACCAGGAATTCAGATAAAAAGGACAGAAGAAGGTGATTGTTAGCTAGAAAAACCCCTGGCCTCTGTGCTTGCTTGATGAAATCCAAGACACCAGGCTTGGCTGCAAACCTGTAGTGGCTGATTTCATACTAAGACAAGAGCTTTTACTTAGCTCTTTAAAGGTACATAAGGTTGTAAAATGAATGGGAGACTTCAGCATGAAATACTCTTTATTTGAAGATAAAATGCACTCTTTTGCTTTAGTATTGTGCCCTCTAAGAAAATTCATGCAATTATCCAATTTCTGCACCAGACAGGTTCATTTCTTTTGTGTCCACACAGACCAAGTAACACCATCAAACAAACCCCGTCCAGCTGCACCTCACACCTGCACAGATCACAAACATGGCCTAAATTTCATTATTAATTCCAAGATTAGTCTTGGAGTACCAGCAAATATCCCAGTAATATCTGCTGCCTGTCAAAATACTGTATAACATTAACCTTGATTATACACTTTAAGTCAAATATTTATTTTACCTGTCAGGCCTTCAAACTCAGCCTACATACTGATTCTAATGAAGTCCAGTGTATTTCCATCCCTGAATTACACCCACAGTTACCTCTAGGAGACTTGATATTTAAAACTCCTGTAGAGGAAAAATGTGTTGCTACATCTCTTAATAGCCACATGTGGAAAAATAATTAGCCCTGCTTTTGTTTAAGCTTATTTTCATAAGGATAAAAAAAAAGCCTTTAAAAACACATATTAAAAAAAAAATACATGCTTATACCACCACATGTTTTTAACAAAAAATCTTACATGACCAGCATAACAAATGACAGACAAAATACCATCTATATAATTGCTTTAAGGAATACATAACTTTGTTGTTCCTATTGCTTTTTACTACTATGATTCATGCTCTTGGCAGTGCTATGGAACAATTGGACACTTGCTAATCCCAAAGATTTTATGTACAAGTTTGAATTAATGTTTTCAAGTAGCAAACCTACATGTAGACAGCCTCCCTTCTGGTTTACCTGCAAATTTCTGACAGAGTTCACAGAATATATCAGTTATCAGTTGCTACATTAACTATTTTTAACTGCTCAATGGAATAACTTTCAGGCTGCACTATACTTACCTTGATATATAATGACCATCCAGGCTGTTCTCTCTTACTTTTCATTTCCCAAAGTACAAATGCTCAAAGTCAGAACAGAGAAGAATTATGCTAAAGTCCCACAGCACTTGAGGCAACTCAGATGGTGAAACAAGCAAAAGTATTACAATTACCAATCCTCTGAACCACTGAATAACAAATACATGGACACCTGACATTTGCTGCTTAGACTCACCTTTCTCCCAGCTTTGAGAAGTTTCCTTTATAGTGCTGTTTGTGTTGCAGGTGGGTTTGGCAAAGTGTGATCTAATTAAAATTATATGTGTTAGTTAAATTGTATTGCAAACATCTGCAGTTTTCACCACACAGACTTCATTAGCACAGCAACAGCCTTGGAAATACAGCTGAAGCTAAAAGCTCTTCTAAATTTCCTGTGACCTTTGAATCTTTTCCTGTCTTGCAGTCAAATATCTCAGCCTCAAAACTGTTATCTTAACATAGTCCTAGAGATGCCATTGGCTACTGAGAAACACTGTTCATTCTGTAGTGGAAAAACAATCAAATATTAAAGGAAAAAACATTTTATGCAAATTAAAAGCTATTTGTTTCAATTCTCAGCTAAGAAGAAAAGATGATGATGTGTTTAGATACTGCTGTGTTAATACTCCTAGTTAAAGGACAATTTTACATACCTTGAGATGGGATGAAAATGAGATGGAATGGGACTTTAAATTCATGTTAAATGCTGTATTTATTAGTTCATAATCAACTGCTAACCAAGACTCATCCACAGAATAAAGCATAGAGATTTTAAACAGTTTATTAAAATGGTAAAGGATTAATGCAGAGTTTAATAAAAACCTTTGAAATACACAAATAATGCAGGTAAAAAGCCTAACTTCATCCAGAGAGATAATGAAAAATTACATTTATAATAGAAGATAAACATAACAAATTTACATCTAGCCAGATACTGATAGCACCATTTTATCTCACTGGTGAAACAATGAACAATAGTTATTACTTATACACTGTTATTTTGATTGCTACCCTAAGGTTACAAAAAGAATCAGCTTGGCTCATCTTTAAAAAAATCCTGGAAAATTTAGCAATAACAATCAGAAGCCATAGGACACACTAGATGTAAATCTGTGACCCTTTTTAAAAGTGCCAAGGCCAAAGGTGGCAATGTTTGGAGTAGTTTTTGTAGTTTGGTGCCTGTGAAGCAGCAGCTTCTGGAAAGAACGTAATACATCATACATCACTGCAGCCTTGTTTGCTTGTGCTAAACAAAATAAATTCCTCTAATTATTTATGTATGTCAGTGCATTGCTGATTCACAGCTTCTCTAATTTCAGCTGTGTTTGGCATTTTGCCCTGGATTTGCTTCAGACCTCTGTCATTTGTCTTTGCAAGGGAGTAATCGTTTCCTTGGCAAAGGATGTGACACTTATTGTGAGATACTAAGTAGCCAAACAGTTGTTTCCTTAAATGCAGTGGGAAAATACGTTTTGAATAAAGCAGCTTTTAAACTAAATAGAGGAAGTGTCAGGGGCTTAAGATGTATATTCCATTTCACTGAGGGGTGATATTGCACCATTTATTTTCCACGGCTATGAAGTGGTCCAAGGAGTTGTTTATATTTCCACAGTGCAGTAATGAATGCTTGTAGGGATTTAATCTAGGAGATGACAACAAGGCTGACAAGGACACTAAACAAAGGGAGAGGGATGAAAGAGCCTGGAAATAAAATGGAGGTTTTAAAATAAAGGCCAGTAGGACATCTTAACTTAGGTCTGCCATAGAAGATTACCTGGTACTGTGAATTCCTGAGAATATTCTCTTCCTACACCTGAGAAGTCTTGCAGCATGGAAATTGTGCTCATGCATGTCACAGACAAACCTGAGAGCTGCTGTAAACAGGGAAGGCAACAAACCAAACAGTAATGGGATATGATGGAATTATTAGGGGTAACAACTTAAAATGTAATCTCAGGTCTGTCTGTTACTTGTACTAATCTTATTCTCTGTTGTTAAACACATTTTTGATGGGGTTCAGGCCTCGATCTGTGTCAGATGGCTGCCAGTGAATAAATCACAATTGTCAGCTCAAGACCCAGCAAATAAGGCTTTCACTTGTGAGAGCCACAGAAAATGGAAGAATTGCAGAGAAATCTCTGGGAGGGGTGACAGGGGAAAGATGATCTTGAAGTATTATTTGTGTAGACTTTGTGGACTAAGTTCAGGAAATTGCTTTATCACTGAATATCCCAATGCCTAGTGAGAGAGTTATCCAGTATGTTCACTCATAACACAATGGGGGTAAATAATTTGCAATATAGTTCCTCTTAAATAAGCCCATTTTGGGATTCTGGTGATATTGTAGAAAAATAAACCAGTTTCTTTTTAATGCTTTGCATGAGACTGGAGTTTAGAGGCAGGAATAAACATGAACACAGAAATGATGGGCTAAACCTCTGATTTTGAAAGCCACAAACCATTGCAAGTAGAAGAACTGCAAGTCAGTCAATTTAAAATAAACATAGACAGCAGATTGTGTTGTCTGCACTCACACAAAGCTGCTTATTTCCAATAGTTACCAAAGGAGACTCCAGTGAGATGCAGGGAGGAGATTGTTTGCTGAAGGGTCTTGGCATTGTCACCTATGAATGCCAAGAGAAAAAGGGTAATTAATTCTTCAGCATCCAGCTATAATTTTTAATTTACTGGAACAAAAGCAACCAGAGTAATAATTTAACAATTTCTAAATTTTCATCCTGCTAATAACAACAAAATTGAAATCAACAACACATTTAAATATTTATTCACCCTTTTTCCTCTTTTTGCCCCTTCTCTGTGGTAGCCAGAGGTACCCTGGGGCCTGTGGGCCCTACTGAGGCACTCAGGGATGTCTTTTCCAGGGCTCCAGAACCCCTCATCAGCCTCCTGGGACTGCCAGCCCCTGTCCCCAGATGCCACAGCAGGGCTGGTGTCCACAGGGAGTGTCCCCACCTTGGCAGGGGCTTGGGGCAGGAGTCCCTCCTCTGCCTGGACCATCAGCAGCCATGGCAAGCAGCAGCTCCTCTGTCCAGGTAACCTTGAAATGCCTGGAGACAGAGCAGGAGACCCAAAGGGACGTGGGACCAAGACCATTTTGTCTCTGGGCTTTGTCCTAGAACAACCCTCCCTGCCCAGTGCTTGAGATTTTAGCCCCTGGTACATGGTGGTCCTCCAAACACACCTCCCCAGCCACCAAAACCTGGTTTTCCTCTCCTCACCCAGGATAATTTTATGCATTTTAAGTCAGGAGAGAGGGCTCACTCTGCTTTCAGGTTTCCCTCCACCATCAGCACGTGGAGAGGCAAGGCTGATGCCCTGGAGTGGCTCCCTAAACCACAGGGTAGGCAAAATTAAGAGAATAAAAATGGGTGTTTATTGAAGGCTTCACAAGGTACACCTTGGGCAGCCAAAAGCCTCTGAGGGGCTACACCAGGACACAGCCATGAGCTTTTCAGACAGATATAAGTTTGGTCCATTTATATATCAGGGGTTAATCCTCCAATTACAGTTCCAGGTAAGAAAGTCATTTACTCCAATTTTGTCCCCCAAATCACTGTTGTTTACATCTCTCAGGGCCTGAGACAGTCCTTGATTTTAGGCCCAGAGGGGAATTGTTTTGTCTAAATGAAATAGGAGAACAGTAGCTGACAGGCCATGGAGTTTTAGAGTTATACACTAAAGCAGTACAGGATCTGAAAAATAGAAAAGCTAAATCCTAAGGCATCCCTGAGATCCCTGTGCCAGCCCTGAGCCAGCACATGGGCACTACATGAACCCCAGGGCTTTTCTGGCTTTGTTTGCAGCTCCTGGATGAAGAAACTCAATCTGTGCTCACAGACTAAGTGTCAAGATGAAAAAAAATCCCACTTTAAATCATGTTGCAGCCACAGTTAGGAGGGTGAAACCACAGCTTAGCATTTGCTTCACCACTGATTAGTCACTGTAAATATATTCAAGCAATTGTGCTCCAGTGTAGAGGGCAAATGATTTTTTCTCAGGGGAGCCATAGAGCTGTGGAACAACTTTATAATGTGAGATAAACTTCTGACACACCAGTCATAGATGGGGTTTTGACATTTAAGCACTTACCTGGCTTCTGGATGTCATGTTAAATAGAATACATTTCCTCTGGTGAAATAGACCTGTAAGACAGAAATATGTTGCAGACTGTATAAACAGGGAAGATAAAGCTTTTCCTGTTTTACTGCCTTGTAAAAAGGGAGAGATGCCCAGACTCCTATGGCACAGGTTGGGAGGAAGCATGCAGACATTTTGTCTTTTCTTCTGTAAATAGTTCATGCTTACCAGTACATGACATCTAACCAGTCTGATCTTTTAAAACATTTTACTTAATGTGGTTATACTGGTTCCCTTTCCACACAGTCCAGTAAGATGAACAACATCCAGATTTTTAACAAAATTAATACTTGTTGATGCTTACTAATTGTTTATTTGGTACCTGTGAAGCAGCAGCTTCTGGAATCACTCGGACCCATCAGGACCAGTACAACCCTATCTAATAAGCATTGCAAGAATTTTGGGGACCTTTGTGCTTCCCATTCAGCACTGTGTTGTGAAAGGATACACCTGGCAGAGTATTCAAATTCCTGCTTTGTGTATTGGGAGACATTTCATTCTTCACTATGTTAAGCTGTCATTAGGGCCTGGTCACCAAAATGAGCAATTTTTAAGACTGTAAAAGAATACTGTGCACCACAACATTTTTTTTTCTCCTGTGTTCTTTCAGGGGAGCAAGTGGTCAATGTAAACAAATTTTCCTTACTGACCTCACATCAAGAGTTTCCTCAGATATAATTTCAATGCTTGGATTCTCTTTTAAGAAACTGAATTATGGAAAAAGATTCTCTACATAATAGTCTTCAAGAAGGTGGACACAAAGAGTAATAGGTTAATAAGGGCCATAATTAAGTCTGTAAGGGTAGTGTTACTAAAGAGAGGGACAAGCTTCACACAATTTTCCAGGGGATTGACATTTGGCTGTTGGAGAGAGCCATACTAAGATGCTGCTTTGGTTCTTTTGAAGTTCAGAACAGTGAAAGTCTAGATAAAAGTCTTCAAATTGATGTTAGTTTATAATCTGATTATTTAACATTCAGCCCTCCACACTGGTTACCTGTGGGCATATACTGAATGCAAATACATCAGTGTTATAGGTAACAGCTCCAGTGAACTAAAAATGTACTAGTTGGGATCAATTAGCATTGAAACCATCATAAGAATTAACAGGAGTGAAAAAATAAAGCCTTGCTGTAGCTAGTTCCTAATTAAATTTCAGCTTTCTTACCTGTATTTGGCAAAAAATCCAGAACACACATGAGAAATTACAAGTTTGCTACATCTTAAGGGCAAGGAATTTCCCTTGGCTCTGTAAAAAAGTTCAGCATTTCTATTTCTGTATTGTTGGCAAATAGTCCATTAAGTCATTATAGAGTATCTAAAGAGTTTCTGCAAATGTACCAATGGATTGGATATTTCAACATCCATAGACTGCTAATAATTTATTGTCTTGCACTCTGCAGCAAGAAACTTCCAGCCACAGTGTGTTAGCACCTGGGCAAATTACAGTCATTATTCCTCCATCTTCAATCTGTAGCATCACCCAGTGATAAGATCTGCTTTTGGTTCAATAAGAAGGTTCTTGGAAACCATGCATTTTCTGCTCCCTGGAGAAAGGCATTCATTTCCACTCGGAATCAAACAAAAAAAGAATCCATCACAGCATCTCAGAATATGCTGAGTTGGAAGGGACCCATCAGGACCAGTGAGTCCAGCTCCTGGCCCTGCACAGAACACCCCAATAATCACACCCTGTGCCTGACAGCACTGTCCAAACACTTCTTGAACTCTTTCAGGCTTGGTGCTGTACCATCCACCTCGATTTATTTTAATTTGTTTAAACTTCCCAAGAGATTTATTGTGATCTACTCACAGAGATCTATTTTTCCCACATGTGGCAAAATAATATTCTTGCCAAGAGGATAATTATATTTCAGTTCTTCAGATCATGGTTCCTGCTTATCTTTTTGCTCAGCTAAACTTTGGTGAAGTGGTCCCTGATTTGGAGGGTCACTGCTGGTGGTGGAGGTGCCACATCCTTGATATTGCAGTCACTGGCCTGGGTTCCTTTTGGCACATCTTGGGTGCTGCTGACACTTGAAAAACCAATTCTGATTGCAGAAAGACAAAAAGAAACCTATGCAAAAGATTTGGTGCAGTAGAAACATCTATGAAATGGAAAAATTTGGCCTTTTTTTTAGTACTGTGATAACCATAAAGCCCTGAAAATATAAATGTCTTAACTGACAAAAGTTACATGAAATTGTAACATCATGCACTCTTTCACCATTGCTGCAGTAGAAGGAGAATCAAAGGCTGGGGAAAGGAGTGTGGGTTTAATATCTGCAGGCATGTGAGGAACTTTCTTTGGTTTCACAGTTCCCAGCCAGGGGCTCAGCTTGGAAACATTTTGTGTGACTTACTCAGTGAAGGCAGGTGTTATCAGGCATTGCCTTTTGCTTTAACCTTTTTGTTGATTCACCAGATCTGGCTGTCTTGGCTGTCATGAAAAGTTAGAACACTTTGCCTGGCAAAAAAAAGAAATAAATTGGCAGCATGGAGCAGCAAAAAAAAGTCAGTTTGTGAAAGTAACAAAATGGCAAAGGTTTTGAGCTCCAGCTCCCACTCAAGTTGAGCATAAAAACATATTTTAAAATGAAATTGTTAAAACTGAGTATTGGTATAACCAAATGCTGAAATAAACTAGTTTTGTGACCCGGCTAAAATAAAAATAAATTATGAATTGTCACAACTGAAACACCAAAGAATCAGTGGTGGTTCACTACATTTTGTCTGGGTCCAAACTCTGCTCACAGGTTGAGGATGATGTTCCACCTCAATCCTTCAGAAATTTTCAGGGAAAACATATCAGCTTCTTGAGATTCTGATTTAATATCCAGTCAAGGGATCCTGAAGTCATTGGAGCAATTCTTACACACAGCTTTACTGACTTCCAAATTTTCTCCAGTTTCACTTCAGTCAAGTGTTTGTGATCTACAACAGAGACAAAACTGAATGTAAATCAATTTTTAAAAAAATCACTTTCAACATAATTTATTTTTAAAAAATATGGAAGATGGGCTGTGGAACAAAGAGATTTATTTTAAATGAGTTTTAAATGAGGAATAAAATGTAACTACTTAGCACCAGTTAAAACTCTTAAACAATAATTAAATCTCTGTTATTCAAGATTCTGCTTGATTGCAAAAGCAGAGAGCACCATTTCTTCTGTAACCAAAAAAATCCTTGCTCACAGAAAAAAAAGAGAAAACAACTTTTATTATGAAACAGATTTTATATTAAACTAGACCATTCCAGAAGTTTTATTTCCACTCAATGCTTTTGCCAATAATTGCCTTTCCTGTATGCCCCAGATGAAGAGTCATAGCTCTTTAGAAGCATTTTGTGTAATAAATGTTACTTGTTTTGTTTTTTCTTTACTCCATTTAATGCTGATTCTATTTTTCTCCTATCTTCTGTTGGTCCAATGCCTGTTTATACCTTTCTGGGAACACCTGAAGCCCAACTATAAATTAAATTCCATTACAATATATCTACATCTGTAGGAAGCAAACAGCAGGAAGCTGCTTCTTTAAAACTGATTTGCCAGTCTGGAAGCTGAAAACATCCACCCAGATGGAATTAAGATTCTCTGAAAGTTTTGTGTTAAGACTTTTCTGGTAAATCCTTTCAGAGGGATAGATTATTCTGGGGAGTGGCACAACTCAAAGCTGTAGAAGACAAAAAGGCAATAAACTAGTGCTATAAACTCAAAAGGGGGTAAATGTTTTTAAAATTCTCTTTCAATAAAACTTATTCTATCAATTTGATGGCTGCAGGCATGTGTATCTTGCTTCATGCACTGTCTGAATAAAAATTTAAAAGTTCTTGATCTATATTTCAATGCCTAGACACAATTCTTCTGAGACTTAATCCAAGCACATGTGTCCATCTCCATCTTACCCAGGATGAACACTGATTATTCATTAAAGTTCATTTGCATGAAATTTAGGAAGAGGAACAAATCTGCAGTTGACTAAAAATGCAACAAAAACACTGTAAAGTAAAATATGCCTACTTCAGAACAAGAATATGGCTTGAATCTGAATCTGAATCCACTTATTTTTTAATTTCTTTCCCATATTTGGCTGAAATCTTCCTCAAAATACAGAAACTTTATTTGCTTTAATTCCCTTCTGCTCATTTCCATCTTTGATGGAAAGTTAGAAACTACCTTTACAACTTTCACCTGTTTAATATCCTCCTATCCTATCCCTAAGGTGAACAAATTTATTAAAGTGCATTTACACAGTTCTGTAGAAACTCTTGACATTTTAAAGGACTTTTCACAGGATGGGTGATTTAATTTATGGGGTAGATAGTCTAGATATGATATAAAAACAGAAGGCTGAGGAGTTAGGGTTAGCTCCTTGAAGACATTGAACATTTTCAGTTGCAGAAAGAAATTCAGTAATCAATAGCTTTCAATATGTAATTTATAATGTCTAAAATTAGAGGAGATTGGAGACTGCTGGAAATGTCACCAATTACCTACAGAAAGACTAAATCCTCCAGGAATGATATCAGAAAACAAGTAAGTTTATAACTGTGCATTGTCCTCATGGATTCTGATCATATTTTACTATAATATCAGTGATACATGAGTGGTCTTAAAAATTAGGTAGCTCCAGGAATAAGAAGAGAATCTAGAGGAATATTAAAATCTATCCCTTCAGGTGAGTTTTGAAAGATAGATAATAGTAAAATGATCCAGACAAGGCATAAATGCTTTTATGATATTTGTTCTTTCAGTCTAATCTAAAGGTTCTATATGGAACTGATATTTTTTGTGAGGGTATCACGTTCTGAAGTCACAAATGAGATGCTCCCTAAATTACCCTGTGTCTACAGAGCATTGTGTGGGGCAGGTGTCAGTCTTGAACAAAGCTCAAAATGTGCAGAGCTCATTCTGAGACAAGGCCTCAATTCTTAGTCAAAGATGTAAGAATGTGTAATCCATATTTTATACAGAAGGGAAAATGTGCCATAGTTAGAGAATTGGTGAAGGACACATAAAAAACTTTATATTGAAACCAGGTGAAAAAGTCAATTCTCCTTCCAGCCTGGTTTTTAAAAATAATTTCTTCTTCTGTGGTCTTTTTATTGTAACAGCATCTCTTGTCTGACAAATCAAATTATTTTCTAAAGGCAGGGGGAAAAAAGAGAGAATCTCTTCCCTTTGATTTGATATTATGGTACTAAAATGAAAACTTCATAGAGCCCTTGTGAACCAGCAGCATCAGGGACTGACCAAAGCTTTTCCCTTTTGTGGGGCAGTGCTCTGTAGTGCAACATC
The DNA here is from genome assembly GCA_013400575.1 of Peucedramus taeniatus. Taxonomy (NCBI): domain Eukaryota; kingdom Metazoa; phylum Chordata; class Aves; order Passeriformes; family Fringillidae; genus Peucedramus; species Peucedramus taeniatus. Next base: position 31,501 of record WBNO01018499.1, read on the forward strand.
AGCTGGTGGTAGGGAGGGGTGGAAATACAGAAGAAACTCATTGAACAGCACAGATGCCATTATCATCATAAATATCTAGAAAAAAGATATCAATTTAGGTAAGGTGAGAGAAGGAGAGAGACAGTATGGAGAGTAAACAAGCAGAACTTGTTTTACAATGATTGGGGAAGTTAAAATGGGCCTTGTGATGTGAGAGAAGGGATTTATCCCATAAAAACAGGAGCTGAAAATCTCTAAAAATCATGAAAAGGGCTCAGGGTAACTTGAACTTTTTCATCTGGGAAGTTAAGGATGGACCAGAATGTGTGTGTGGATATCTACAATATGAAATAATGTCAACTATGCACATTTTTATACCTTTCATACTACTGTTTAAGAGGTTTCCTTGAAATCACACAGCTTCCCATGGTTTGCCTTTGAACAAAGGTCCAAATGGAAATAATGTGAACCCAAATCCCTCAATCCTCACGAGGGTTTAGTTTAATGTTGATTGTCTCTTTCTCTCTCCAGACCGAAATTTTAGATGAAAAAGTGGTAGATACAGAACATCAGACAAAGTACAATTTTCCCATGTTAGGCAAAAACTGTCCTTTGGTGTCTCAGAAAAGGGAGTTCATCTCATGGAATGCTGGAATTAAATTCTCGTCTTTTGAACTGACATAAAAGCATTGCACAAAATATGATTCCCATAAATGAGTTAGTCAGGTTAAGTTTATTTTGTGTCTTCATTTTGAGGGGATGCATCAATATCTGGAGAATAAATCACAGTGAGTTGACTCAACTTGCATGAGAATATCTTTACTCAGACCTTTGCAGTATCATCTGCTATTTGCTTTTGTTACTGTTCTCATCAAGAAATGGTGAATAGGGACAATTGAGAAAATATTGTTGTGCAGCTTATAATTCAAAGATTTTTTTCATTTTGTTCTTTTCCTACTTACCAATTTCTTTTTTGCTGGATGTCTCTTCATGGCAGGGTCATGACCTTAAGCAGGCAAAGCCAAGGTACAGTGCAGTGCCTGTACTGTATCTCCATCTGACAAGGAGATGCAGTGCAGTGACTGCCAAAAGCTCGAAATTTTGGTAGCATCATGGTAAAAGTGGAGTCCAGCAGACTGCTTTTATGAAACCATGAAAGCCAGTGAAAAGCAGAACAGATACTTCTAAGCAGTGTCATTATTTTCTCGCAGATTTCACATTCTCAATATGCTTTGGGACATATTTTACCTGGTTTATTTGGGGTTTTTTTCCTATTTTCATAGATACTATTACAAAATTCGTGTTAGACAGGCTGTGTTTAATGGTGAATGTAGTATAATAACAATATTTCAATTCTTTTATGCAATTTTTATCTTTAATTTCCTTATTCTTTTTGAGGCATTAGCTGGTTTTTGAATATCCACGATATCGCTGCATTCCACCTTCAAGAGATGAAAATCCACTGCTGCAAAAATTTTCTGAATGATTTTACAAATTGAAGGTGGATTTTCTTCCAGTTTTGCTGTGTAACTCAAGTCCTGGGTTTATATGTTTTCGCTTACACGAAAGGTTAGTAGAAAACACAGCCCACCCTTGGAAAGCAAATATGTATTTGGATTTGGGATTGAAAATTACCACAGGAAACAGCAATTTATGGGGTGACTGAGAGCTGGGTTTGGCTCCCATCTTCCCATTGTCTGTGCAAAGCCATGTATAACATCCAGATGTCTCCAGATCAACCTCTTGTGCCTTCATCCTGCCCACCACCAAAAACCCCAGATTAAAAATCTGTAGCTCATTAAACAAGAAGGGAGGAGCATCTTGCCTTAGAAATATTACTGGCAGGGTTGCCTTGTTGCAGAGTGGAGACTTATCTGTAAAACCTGCACACAATTACTTCTTAATGATTTTATCCTGGCTCATTAGGAGAGCAGCCACCATTGAGACTTAAGAGTAATCAGGCAGCTGTACCAGTGACACAGCCACCATGCATCTTGGGGTGGTGGCACATCAGCATTAAATGGACCTAAATTAGAAATTGTAAATGAGATCAAAGCCAGATAATACAAAGCTTGCAAAATGTGTCCATTATATGTTTTAACAAAACCAACTGTTTCCCTGATGGAATTTTGTTGCTGTTCGCTTTGCATATTTTATTGAAAAAAATTGTTGGACACTGTTTAGAATGGAACACTTTTAAACTTTTGGATTTGAAGTTTGCTTTACAAAGGATCATCGTGAGTTATAGATTTGCTGAAGTATCTGGAGTTCCTTCTTGCTTTTCTTTTACCCTGTTCAGAACATAAGTCATGCCTTTCCAATCACCCATGAGACTTTGGTTTCACACAGTTGGCCTAAGAAACAAGCAGGATTTTGGAATTTCTGGTGAGATAAAGCAACTGCATACTCATAACTTATAGCTAGGGATTTAAAGTAATTCTTAGAAATGTGTCCTTGGAGAAAGCTAATTTTATATGTGAACTGTGTTTTCCAGTTCATGTCACTTCAAGCTTGTGTGTGAATATGTGAAAAGCTCACCAAAACACACACACAAAACCACACAAAACATTGAGAGCAAGTTCACAAATAGGGAGAAATTGGTTGAAGGTCATTACCCTATGTCTTAAAAAATCAAAGAGCAAATCCTTGGAAAGAAATTAAAGGTTTTAGGTAAGACCTTCTTTTTTCATGATGGCACATTTTAAATCTTTAGTTTTTTGACTCTGTCACTGGGAGAAGCAGAAGCATCTTTAAAAAGACTGTTAGGAAGAAAAAGTCACCTAAATAAATTAGGTTCTGATAAACACAGAAGAAAAAATTCAATAATTAGAAGATAATAATTAAACAACCCCTCATATCACTTCTTATTTATTTATAAAGAAAACAGTCATAATTTTTTCCTTTACTGACTCAAACTGTAAATCAAAATGCTATGAGCAGACCCATGCAATTACACTTGTTACTTTTACTAGACACACAATTAATCTGCCTGGTCATGTAGAATATACTAACTACCCACTGAAAGATGGTGAATTTTGAGACTGCTTCATACACTAGAAAGCAAATAGTTGTAATAAATGTTATTCCCTATACATTATTTATTATACAAAAGTATTTACAATGCCATCCTGCAGATTTAAACCAATTAATTCCTAAACCCCACATTTTATATGAGCAAAAATGATCATATTTTCTGCTGTAATGAGATGACCAGACTAATGGATGGGGGGAAAAATAGTTTTCCTTACAAACAATTCATGTCTGTTACTAACATGGGGAGGAATAAAATTAATGATGCCCTTAAAGCAGTTGAGGCTGGCGAACAGAAGTTCTACTTAAAAATGTCAGAGCACAGATGTGCAGATTTTCCCTCCTCCATTTCACATTGCCTTCTAACAAGTGCAACAATGAAAGCCCTGTATTTGTATAAAGTTCATGTAAGTTCTTATTTGCCAAGGATTTTATGTATTTTGTAATGCACAGAGCTGGAGGGACTATACTGAAAACTTCTCACCTCATCCATTCACCTACTAAAGATATCCCAAATGACTTTGTGCCATTTGATTTTGTCACAATCATCCCTGAGCTATGTGGTGACCTGATGGGGCAAAGGACAGAGTGCCTTCAGCTGCCTCAGCTGAAAGAAAAAAAACTGTCTTTGGTTTATGGGTGGCTTATATATATATTCCTATATGGTATTTTAATATCATATTATACTATATTTTATTATATTGACTGTTATAGAATGCTGCATTCTTAGACTGGTATTAGTAATGCATTCAATGGAGACTTTACAGTTTTTCTCCTGAGTCTTTATACAAGATACAGTGTTAGAGAGGAATACAAAATAAAGCACTGATAGACCTTTCCTGTAATTTGGTCCCCCATTGTTCATATTTTTATATAGAACAATGAGGTTTTACTCAGAAAGCATTATTACATTTTGACTCAGAAATACTTAAAACTATGTTTATTTGAAAATGGCATTTAAAATTTCTCTTCAGTTGAGAAACTACACTTCTAACAGCAGAGACTACCCAGGATAGTAGAGGCAATATATTCCAAATGGAGAGGCAGCTGTAAATGTTTTATCTCTCTTCCCACTTTGAGTGCTTTCCTCCCTGGCCCTGTAAAGCTCTGCTGACTTGACAGGGCTACAGAGAGTCAGAATCTCTGACTGCAGATATATTACTGCACTCACAGCTTGAACACCTCTCCAGGGTAGAATTTCAGTCGTACAGAAGGGTTTCAGTTCTTTTTCCTATCTTATCTGTTAAAGAAGATGTGTCAGGAAAGATAATATACTTAGATAAAAGAAACTAAGACTTGTTCTAATTCTTGTGGCCTTTATTTTCCAGTCCTTACAGACACAGCTTTTCCTACAGTGCAACTCAATCTGCTTCTGGATTCTTTCTTACATAAATTCATCCTGTATTTTTGTTTCTTATATCTTTTTGATGGACTTCCTTGAGGACCACACAGTGATTTTGAGGATCTATGCAAATTAAAATGCTCCCTTCAAATAATTTTTCTGCATTGATTCAGAACTGAACTTTGTAATATCCATCCTGTCTAAAAGCACCAAGGGGGAAGATAATTAAAATCTCTGGAGGCTAGAAGTAGATACAATTTTTTTTTCAAAAATAAAAGACAAAAAAATTGGAATGTGTTAAAAAACACTGTGGTAAAATACAAAAAAAAATTGATTAAATTTCTGTTGGAAAAACTGAGAGGTTATGTATCTTTGGAAGAGGAAATGCTTGTCCAGAGAAAAATAAAGGAAAAACCAAAGCAAAAGAAAAGCAAAGAGAAGGTTCCATACACCTCTTTATGAAAAAATAGAACTTAACCTGTTTTGATCTGAGAATAAATATTGCCTTTCAAATTCCAGAGGTTTGAAGGACCTGCCCTCCTTATTCCCAATGACATTAAAGAACTTAATAACACAACTGACAAAAAGGTGCAGGTTGTATACTTTAAGTTAGTGAGGAATTGAATTAATGTAGGCTGATGTTTATTATGACTGCCAACTTAAGAAAATCCTCTTGTAATCTTCTTGTAGGCATCTCAAAATTTTATTTGTTCCTTTAATGTTGTTCTACGGTGGTGAAAGGCTTCCAGCCCAAACATACCTCGTTGATTGGCATTTTCAAGGCCATGATTACAAGGAAATAACATCTCCTTGTTAGGAGTCAAATACCTCCTCACACAGAAAAAGACACAGAAAAACCTTGCCCTCTAGTGGCTGGAAAACTGGGAAACAGCCATAAATCCAGTTTTCACTAACTGGGATCCATCCAGGTCAGATTTGTTTGTCTCTTAAATCGTTTATCTGGTTTGAAGAATTGAAGTCTTCCTTGCTTTCAGATCTAAAAGAAGAAAGACAACCACGAGGTCACTTGGTATTGGAACTCATTTTTCCCTGGAAGGAAAAGTGTGGAAAGAGTGCTTGAAATTAAATGGTAATTAGGTTTTGGAACAAGCTGAAGCTGGTTGCACTTGTAGCCATCAGAATAATAGGAATATCTTGTAATGTGCAGCAGTTTTACTCTCCCAATCTTTTCTTCTGGAAAGGCAGAAGGCAGACATAATTTCACAGACAGCGTAATCCACTTTGCAATTAGTAAGGAATATCTGACTCTGTCTGCTGTAAATCTATTGTCTTCCATTTAAAACTGAATTGCTTAATAAATAAAATAAAGCAGCATTAATAGAGAGCCATTTAAAGAACGCTGGTCCAGCATTTACTGCAGTAATTCATCCTCTGGATGTGCAATCTGTGTATATCAGGGCAGGAATTGGGAACTGCTCATTTCTGCTCTTTGCACTACTGCAATCCACTGGATTTGGAGATGGTTACTCTGCATTGGCCCAGTTTAAAAGGATAATTAGGGCATGGCAGACACCTCTCAAACAGAAGAATTAGAACCAAGCATAAGATTAGGAAGGATTATGGCAAATTACATTCTAGAAAGCACAGAATGAAAAAATTTTGCTAGTAGTGTGTCTACTTATTCAAATAAATATCCATTACTATATTAACTTCCCAGCTGTTCAATTGCCTGTCAAACAGGGGATTTATCTCTTGTGAGAACAAGGTTTTCACTTTTTTGCTCACTATGGAATGGAATTTGCCAGAACAGTGTCCCTGGATGTTACTGAACAGCCCATATGGGTCAGCAGGAATCCAGCTTTGGGCTGTTATGGGAGACAGTCTGTTAGTTTATTTTTCCAAAGAATGCATAATTGTTGTTTCTTTGGCCAAATCTTATTTCCCTTACTCAGAAAATTTGCTTCCATAAAGTTTAATGGAACTAACCTTAATAAAGCAATAGTTTCCACGTTGGATAGGAAAGCACCCAAGCTTTATTTTTCCTGGTTTCACAAAGACTGAAACAAGAAAGAAACAGTTATTTTTCCAACATATCTCTTACTTGAAAAAGCAATCACACATTCTTCTTTTGGAATACAAGTTTTTTATTAGCTCATGCAAATTGTACACTGATTTTCAGAAGAGAGCTAACCACTGCTGTCAGTTGCTGCTATGTAAATAAAACAGTCAATTAAATGACAATTGTTTTAGACTGTAATCAAAATCTCTGACTCGTTATAACCAATCAAATGGTAAATATGCAAAGCTTTTTGGTTTTGGAATCTGATTTCATTGTCTCAATTAGAAACCTCTCAGACTTGCTACTTTCCACACTTTTGCCCATTTTAGTATTTTCCTTTCTCATTCTATAGTAAAGTTCTTTTAGTGCTGTCTATGAGTTACTGGGGAATCCCATGTAACCAATAATATCAGTGCTTAATAAATTGGATTATTTTCACTGGGTAGCCTGAAATTTTACAGAATATTGCAATTTACAATTCCACAGTAAATAAATTATTCAAGGCAGAATGCTCAACAGACATAAATAATTTACAGTGTGAAAATGGTGTAATAGGCAATCTCTAATGGAAAAAAAATAAAACATTGCAGTATATCTTCAATACTTAATCATGGTGTACTTAAGAAATCAAAGTCTGTTATTAAACTATGCCCATAAATGTTATTCTCACAGCAATTTATTTTGTTTTGCAAAAGATAGTAAATCTAATAAAACAAATTACTACTGAGGATCTTGAGAGAACTCTGGTTTTTAAAAATTAGGAAGTATATTATCTATTACAGAAAGAAGTTGCAAATGTGTAAGTTATTAACTCCTATTTAAGTTACAAAAAGAGAAATATAACACTGAGAATACATGGCTGGATATTTTCATCACCTTTGAACCTCACAGGAGTTTTTCTGAAACTGGAGATTTAATATAAATTAATGTAAGATGTTATTTCTAAGAAAAAATGCATAAATGTAATTGTCTAACAATAGACTATACACTGGGCAAATTTAAAATAAAAGTGTTTAGAACAGATATGTTAGGGAAAAAAAAAGGTCTATATGCATGGAAAATTATAATATTACCAGGAAATGAACTGAATGGAATTTTAAGAAGGAATAATTTTGATCGATATCAAAATTGTAGCTCCTGTGCCAGTGGAAAAGTGCATTGGGTTCCACAGTGAGAAGATGTAATTAAAGTTCTACATCCTCATTGCAGGAGTTAAGCAACCTGTGATCAAAGAAATGAAGCTTAACATGGTCCATTTCTAAGATATGGAAATGTAGATTTTTTTTCCCCAAAGACTCTTTCAAGGCTCCTTCACTGCAACAGAAGTTCAAGGAGTTTCCTATTGCTGATAACTCTGTTCCCTCCAGTAACTCAGGCTTTAACCATTGCACACAGGAGATGTTGTGGTTTACATCTGCAAACTGGGGAGATTTTAGAAAAAAATCTCAGCATTTGACATTGCTCTTTCGAGCTGTCTGCAGCTCAAAATTTATTTTCCAGAGAATTGGTTGTGATAAACACTTATTTTTTCCTCTTAGAATTTTATGCGCAACCTGCTAAAGAGATAAAACCTAATGTGGATGATGGGAACAGCTAAAAGAGGAGACAAAACACTCTCCCAAATACCCCACCCACTCTTTAGTTCCTTCCACAGAAACCAGTCCACAACACAAATATACAGGTATGGAAATTCCTTATTTAGATAATCTGCAAAAAAACCCCAAAACAACAACAACAACAACAACAACAAAATACCTATACCAAGACAAACTCAACAAAAATAAAATAAAATAAAGAAAAACCTGCATGTTCCTCATTATATACTAAAGAAACAGTGCAAATTATTCAAGGGACAAGCAACTCTAATTACAGATGTAGAAAGTAGTTCTCCCATCTGTAGTATAAAACACAAACCTTGCCCTCTCTTCCACCCTGCTCCACAAATCTGTGGCATTAAGAATCTAGAACTATAACTGAAAAAAATTGCATTTTAGAAGACAACAAAAGCAAAAAAAATTGTAATAATTTCCTGTTGCTAGTTCAGACATTCCCTGGCGTGTTACTTGTGTGAATTCCATTCTAAAGACTGTCATCATTCCCATATGCATTGGAGAAAATTTAAATGTGTAAATTGAGACTAAACTCCACTACAGGGTCCAGCCTCTGAAAGTTTTATGCCCAAACACTGCTCTCATAACTCAGTGTTCAAGCTTCTAAATGTATTTTATGCTCTGTACCCAGAATAAAAACTGGCTCTTGGACCTGGTATTAACAACAAATCATCTCTGATCTCACAAGAGAGATGTGTCCAGGAAATTCTCTGGGGGTCAAAGCTGGAATGCTGTGATGTCCAGGAATTGTGATTATTCTGTTTGCTCAAACAGCAGCAGCTGAGCACGAGCCAGCAAGTGGCCCCTGGTGGCTTGTGAAGAGGGGGTTGATGTCACTGTGTACCCCAGGGAGGATTCATGACTGCAACAGGCTCTGTCAGACTCTGATTTGATGGAGAATGTTTTTGATAAGGGCTGCTGGAGATGCCTCAAGGCAGAGGGTGTTCCTGAGTGTGGCAGTTTCCAAAAGGGATAAATATAAAGGAAGAAATTTTCTGTCAAAATGACATTTTTCATGCAGATCAATAAATTTCCCATTTAGTCTACTAAATGTAGAAACTTGTGGCTTGGGTCCAAGGATTAGAAGACACTGGAAAACACTGATCAACAGAATATTGGAAGAATCTTGTGAACACCTGAAAGGTGAAATTAGTACAAATACAACTCCATATAAACCTTTTGATATGCAAGATATTGTGAAAGGAGAGATCCTTTCCCACAAATACCTCTTCCATATTTCATGGGGATTTACAAGAAGGGTTCATCTCCAAATATGCTTAGAAATAGCTGTTTTAATTTAAAAAATTTTTGCACCAAAGGATGCTTAAGTGCTTTCCAGCATTCTAATTAACAAATTAAGCTCAGAGAAGTGTTCAAAAAACCTCAAGCAAAACTATAGCTAATACAGCATGTATTTGGAAAGAGAAGGACATTTTTGATGTAAGGAATTGGCAAATTAAATAAAAGTTTACTAGCCATGGAATGAACATACCACATAAGACTTCAGAAATCAGAATTTTGATTCTGACAGTAAATTAGGAACGAGTCCCCTTAAAATCAAGTAAGTTTTTATATTTTCTCAGCTGAAATCACCTTCAGAAGCCTGTCCCATCTATGCACTGCCTTTGGCAAGATTAGAGTTAAAATCTAAGGCCAAAAATTATGGAGGCAACAGTAATCTGGAATACAAATTCTGGTTTTAGAAATATCAACAGCAAAAAAACTTGATGAAAGCAGTGTAAATCTAATTTTATTTTTTCTTTTAGATGACGAAATATCCAGCTCTGGTACTGAAAGTTCATCTCCAACAGATTTCTCTATGAAGGTAGAAGGAAATGTAGAGAGGAGCAGGGAGAGAGACAAGGTGAGAGAATTTAAATTCTCAGGTCTGGATGAAGTGGTTTGCCTTACTATGTGCTCCTAAATTTCTAATGAAAGAAGATTTTCTGATATTTCAATTACTGTTAAATGTTACTGCTTATTTTGGTTTGCTTTGGTATTTTGTGATATGTGTGAATTTTTAACCTCTCCAGAGATTTAAAACAGAATGAATGGAGGAGAAATTGAACTGCCTCTCTAACATTTTTCACTTTTTCCACTTCACACTCCTTTAGTAACAGTGCCTGTTTAGATAGTGTTAGATGATGAAAAAAACCCAAACAACCAACTATTCAATTTAATCCCCTTAATGAAAAAAAAATATTAATTATAGATTTCCATCAAAACTTTTAGTTTTATAGATTTCCATCAAAACCTTTAGTTATGCAAGTCCTCTCTTCCTAATCTCAGGTATTTGTAACACCACAAAATTATATTTGGATTAATGTATCTGAAATACAAGTTTCAGCAACTCCTTAAAAGTTAAAGTTGTCCAGTTCTATCTTTTGCTTTTCCTTGTTGTCTAATGGGGTAAATTTTACTTTGGATGTCAAAAAAACTTTCTTACAGGTTTTTGTTTGGTTTTTTTGATTTGGGTTTTGTTGTTTTGGTCTTTTTTGGTGTCATTCTAGGAATTAGTTGTTGTGTCAAGTGCAATTGTACTGAATAGCAATAAAAAGCCCTTTAAGTGGCTTGAAAAAGATGTAGTGCAGCACTGCTTATTTCTAATGCCTGGAGAACTTGCTGCAAGTTTTGCCAGTCTGGATTCTGAATTTACAGGGCACAGCTGCTGCATGTTGCAGCCTCTCAGCATTATGTGCATCCTGAACAGTTTTTCCCTGCACAGTGCCCAGTCACTGCTCCTGTCTGGAGAGCTTAGATCTGCAAAAAATCCCATTTCCAATATTGCCTTTCACAAAGGTGTCAGTGAAGCCTCAAAATAACCAGATAAACATTTGCTTCTTCCTTACCTGGTCACTCACAAAGTTACACTCTTGTTTTTTACAATTAGATCTTATAATTAAATCCAAATCCAAAATCTGTAATAGAAGTGGAAATATTCCAAGACATCGTTGGTTGAAGTAACCTTTCAATAGACACAAGTAACTGCCACGCCTCATAACTTTGAAAAAAAATCTGATTTTCTCAGAGTGCAGACCCTGTCCAGTTAATCCTCTTTTAGTAAATCCAGCTATTTCTGCTAGAATAAGATAATACACAACAGAATATTCGATAACCATCAGAGGCAGAGCAATAATTCAGTATTTTTGAGCAGCTATTAGAGGCAGAAAAGTCAACTTATCTTTCCAGGCTAAGTCTCTGTTACACACTCAGGAAATACATGAGATGTAAATAAAGGGTGAGTGACAACTTTTCATGGACAAAAAGGGAGAAGAAACCACTTGAGTGCCCAGTAGCCAATAAATCACCACAGTCCAAAACTTGCCATGTTTTATTCTTCTTGCATTTTAACAGAGGTGGCTGGAAAAAACTCCTTACAGGAAAGTTTTACCTGTGCTGCTGATTTAATCAAAATGTTCTACAATGGAATTTCCTTTCCATTGTTTTTGTTTTCATGGAGGTAAACTGAGTAATCTTCTTAATTTAATGGTCTGCTGTCAAATTTGCAGTACTCCTTAAAATAATTAACAGTAAAGCCACACACTCACAAAAAATATTGAATCTGTTCTTAGGTATTTCAAGGGCAAAAAATAATTTAAATAAAATGTTGTAAAAATATGAGAGGAGATGTTACCATAAAATCAAACTGTTGGTGTAACTAGGAATATATTTTTTCAGTACTCTTGATCCCTTTTAAGAGGCACATGTTAAAGTTTTCTGCATTCTTCTTAAACTAATACTATTTTGGAAAGCAATTGTGATATTTTATCTACTATAATTTACTCTCCCACTAATGCATAAAGATTTATCAAGTTTTCCATTTGATTCAGAAATAGGAACATGTTCTTTAAAGGCACTAGAAAGGAAACATTTTTTGTGCAATACTTTCAAATTCAAGTTGGAAAGATTTAAAGTTGTTTCTTTTCTGCCAATGGTATTTTTCTAGATAAAGTAAACACAGCCTGCATGAACTAGAGAGGTAATAGAACAGATAATGACACTTTCTGCTTTGAATTAGATCCAACCATTTCAGTAGGGTGAAATTATCATTACCTTAAATGACTCAATTCATTTGTGTCTAGAATTTCAGAGCAGTGATTTTTAAGTTTTAAATTTTATAAGGTCTAAATTATAGCTAAAATTCAATTGTCTATAGCCTTTCAATGATAAAAGGAACCATTCCCACTTCTATCTCTATTGGCTAATACAAATTGTCTGGAATAAACATGAAGCCAGCTATCAATATATTTTAACCACACTTTGAGTTTTACAGCAGCACTTACATAAATATCTTTTTTTCTGATAGTTTTGCTACATACTTTACTGACAATTTATTTATTTTTTATAGTAATACAGAGTTTCTCTTCTTGGGCTAATGTTGCTTATTTTATTGCCTGGAACAGATGTGTTGGAAAGCTTAAAAGGACAGAAATATCTTTTTAGCACAGTTCAAGTGTTAATTTTATAAATGCAGGGTAGAAAATTCCTTGTCCCATTTTAGCAGCTCACTTACGTGGTGCAGCCAGATCACTGCAAAGACCTTCTCTCAAAATTCATTTGAGAATCCTTCAATCCTTTTGCTTTATGGAATATTCATGGTCTCTCCATATATGAGTTTCTCTGTTTACTTTGCATCCTGCTTTATTACATCACCCTGCTCACACAGAAACAAACAAACTCTTGGAATTGCACAAATTGCATTTTAATCAAGGGGAGTGGGGAGTGAGGATAACTTTAAAGGCACTTAAACCAGATTCAGAAATCAAAACACACTATTTTTAGCCATGTGATATAATAGTAAAGCTATGTTCCTGAGGGTTTTTTAGGATGTCAATATTACAAACAAAATAAATTAAGATACTCCTAAGGAAAGGCAGAGATAGAATAGCAGAGTCATTTTTAGGTGTGATTAAAAAAATATAGCTATAACTGCTGCTTATTAATATTTCCATTTTTGCTAATAAATCACCTCCAATTCTTTCTGAAGCCCATGTGAGTGACTCTTGGCTGTACATGTCCCTCTAGTGGCATCACGTATGTAACAGAGAGCCATAAAAGCTTAGTCCTGTTTCTCATTCCTAATCCCTACAACAGTAAAAATCTACCAATTAAACAAGCATAAGAGTACTGAGCTTTAAGCTCATTTCATAGTCCCAGTAACAGCTCAGATTGTGTTCATGTTATTCACATCATGCATCTTTAAGATTCATTTGTTTCCCTGAAAAATTAGCTTTGTTGATATCACTTAGTATTTGGAGCAAGGTGTCAGGTCACCATTAGTTCTGAAATATTAAGAAGGCAAGGACTCTGTTCTCACCCATTTTTTTGGCTTCTGGTTATAAAATAATTTAAAATGGTTTTGTATTTTGTATTTTGAAAACTGTTTGTTTAAAGCAGTCAGAAGTAATAGATTTTTTTAAAGCAGTGCCAGTGACAGTATTTTATTTCACCTTTTTCATCTCCATGAGAAACATTTGCCCTACAACATCTTAGGGCAAAACCCATTAGCTTCTTCCTACTGTTAAATTTCAATATAGCATTAAGTAAACATTTCAGAATTAACAATCCACCTTGAAAAAGTGTTTTAAAAAATCAGGCTTAGATATTAACACCATCTGTGCCAAGATATTTAAAATTCTTGCTTGAGTTGTTATGAGTGACTGATTATCCCATGATCTGCAGTTCAAACAGATTTGCTCTCTTTCAAATACTCTTTTTCTCTTGGAAGCAGCTACATTTCCAAATTGAAATATCTAGTTTATACTTATTTAATTGCTGTTTATTGCCTTTTAGTTCCAGTGATTATGGATGTCTTTCAAATTCTGGAATTAAATAAACATCACAGATCAAAAGATGAGGTTATTCTTAGTGTGTAGTGCTAAATAATGTAAGATTTTAGCTACTTCCTCAGTTGCTAGGTTCCCAGATGCAGCACCTACCCTTTATTATTGTAGTTTTCTCCTATTACATCAGCAGTTGATGACAATATAAATATACAATAAGTATATTTAGTCATTTTTATTCACAGAAATATCTTATTCTTCACAGAAATAACGTTGGCATCCAGGTAGACACTTTAAAAGGCTTTTTTTAGAGGTCATTGTACTTTATGTTCATTCTTACATGATCTAGTAATTATCAACAAAGCTGACAAAGTGTTTAAGCTTATCCAAAATAATAGATTACAGGAACCAAAGTGGAACAATTTCTGTGTTGAACATGCGAGGTGTGGGGGGTGGTTTTAATAATCTTTTAAAGCTCAAAAGCGTTGTCCTACTGGAACACTGTCAGTTTTCACTAAATTCAGTAGATGGGATTGTCACAACTGATACTTTGTGGAGTACTGTGGATTGGAGATAAAATGCACAGAATAAAATGTTGACAAACGTGTTTCTCAAAGCCTGGGAAGAACATTGTTTACCCCCAGTCCCTCTGAGCCCTGACAGGATATTTTCAAATAGCCCATGCACACTGGTGATTTTATATACCTTCCACAGCAGCACAGTAAATTATACTGTGGATAAACCCTGGTGAATAGAAGCAACCATGCATCTAGGAAGGAGGTGTTAAAATCCTGTTCCACATTATTAGAAAACACTGCAAGGATTAGGAAGAGGCAGCCAGATGAAGTTGTGGCAGGGAAGGATCTTGGCAAAAGTCAGGCAGAAGTTCTTAAGTTCTTAGGAAATGAATCACAGCAAAGATGAAGCCACAGACAACTGTGAAGAGATAATCATTGGAAGCAGGGATGTTTCAAGGTTTGAAGGAAGCCCTCCAAGGGGTTGGTAGCACAAAATTATCATACACACCTTAGATTTTTATTTATTATTAATATTATTAT
>WBNO01018513.1:981-45085 GCA_013400575.1 Peucedramus taeniatus
AAGAATAATTCAAAATGCGAGGAAAAAGTTGAAAGTCTTAAAATCCACCTTAAAATCTCTTAAGGAAGACAGCAACAGCCAGAACAAAAGCATATACAAAGCATAAAAGCTGATCTCTGGAAACTAGTAGAGAAAAGAGAAGTGGGACACATAGTAACTATTAAATACTTCCAACAGAAAAGAAGAAGCAACAGACACATCACACTGCTTGTTTTCAACAAGCTAAACACTCAGATGTGTTCATAAAAAAAGACACTTCCATCTATTTTTCACTTGGTGAACTCAATCACTTGGTGTTTCAGCTGTGATTGGCACAAAGGATGAGCAATCCCAGTNAGAGCTCAGCATGCATGATACCCCCGTAACAAAACTGAGTCTAAAACCATTTTACCAACAGTGAGTTACAAAGGAGGTGTGATTCACACCACCTTCAGCATCTGATTTTGGACAATCTATGTCCTTGCATTATTTACACTCCTGCAGTGCCATGCATACACAAGAAAAGGGCTCAGGCAAGTTTCTCCCTCTCCTCATTTATTATTGTTTATTATTATCTGCAAGCACCTTGCAAATGGTGGATTAATTCTCTATGTTCTCTAGAATTCAAAATTTCATCTATAACAAAAACCCAGTTATATCTCTATTAACAGATGTCAAGCAGCCTCACAAAACCACAAATTACATCCTCAAGCAGCTTTTCCTTCCCCTTGAAACAACAGTAAAACAACAGAATTTTGCACCTTTGGTTAGAACAATAGAGATTTCATTCCCTGACAAGAAACCAAAAATTATACATGAGCTTACTTTCTCCCATGCCTTATTTTAGTTAAATGTCTGGCTGGAACAGTCCCATGGAACAGGCAAGGAATTAAAATAATTCTCTGGTCTTCCATGAAAAGCACATTTTACTCTCCATGGCAAGGGAGAAGAATACAGGCAGTACAGTAAGACATAATGATCAACAAGATTGCCAAAACCTAGGATTCATCTGATACTACTGTGTATATCATAAAATTACTTTGTAGTACACTGGTCCCATAAATATATTCCCAAAGTCCCTCAGGTTCGATAGGGATCATCATCTCTCTGCAGGATTCACAAATGGTTTAACTTACAGAAAAAGTAAGTTTAATTCATAAACAGTAAAGGCTTTCCGAAAAACCTTGAAAATAGTCAAGGAGAAAAATCCATTTATCTTGGACTCTTCCAGAGTAACAACATTGCTTTTTCTCCTCTGATGGCTAGAAACAAGAGTCTACCCACTAAAAAATCATAACGCATTTTATATTATAAAACTCTTAAAGAAAACATATAAAGTGGTGCTTTACACTTGCTTATTTTGCACATAGCAGAAAAGTAGCTTTGGATTTCATTATTTGATTTAAATTATGATTTCTATATTAGACTGTCATCTAATATGATTTCATATAAACCCACACAACTATACTCATCTTCAAAAGGATAATATCAAACTGGATTGCAGAATTGCAAATTTTATGCAATATGATGAGTCAGTTTAGCTTCTGTTAGGAAAAAACTCAATGACTCACTGAACATGCAGGGTCTTGCTCCTTCTTTGTTAGTCCTACTTTTAGGCAAAGAATCCTCCGTTGCACTTAAATTTATTTAATTACATAATCTCAAAGGAAGGAGTTTCTGGTATGTGGGAAGGGAGGGGCAAAGAGAAGCCAGTTTTTGTGGGGTTTTTTTTGGTTTTTTTTTTTTTGGTTTTTTTTTGTGTTTTTTTTTAAGAGAATTTTTAAAATAAGGCATTTCTGCCATATCTTACTGTTAGACCAGTCTGAATGCCACTGGCATTCAATGACAGTGGGAAAAAGTTCAGGAAAAAGTTCTATTCCTCTTGGGGAAAAAGTTATATTTGTCTATTTTGTCTTCTTTAAGTTACACTTTGAGAACCTTCCCATATACAGAACAAACAGCAGGAAAACACATGAAAATCAGTAAGTGACAGTAAGAGGGACCATACAGTTACGTTGCCATATGATAGAAAGATCAGGCCAACAAAAATTACTGATTCCATCATATGAAGGCATTATTTTCTAAGGTAGAAAAAAGTTCATCCCAACTGGTAAGAAAAATGTTGATGATGCTGAGACATCTAAAGTTAGTATTGAGCAAACAACGACACTCAGGGAGGGTAAAAAACAAAAGGGGTGGGAGGGGGGAGAGGGGAGGAGGATAATAATCCTATAGATCCAATTTTGTTTGTTCCAAAACATTCTGGAACTCAGATCTGGAAAATGAAACAATTGCCTAAAAACCATGGGACAGACCAACAAGCCTTCTGATAACACACCTAGGCTTATTTACTTGAATTTGAAGGAAAACCACATGTCTGAAAACTATGGCCTCAAAACTTATGTTTGCTACAACTCAATAGCACAATTAAATTTTACTAGAGAGGAAAAAAGAGCCTAAAACACTCATCCTCATCAAAGGGGAAACAATTTATAACTCTTTCACCATTTCTCAGCTTATCTGGGAAGGATTCTGTAACTTACTGCAACCAAGTCCCGTATGACACTGCTTACAGCACAGCCAGGTTTAGGACTTCCTCCATATTCCTTTTAGGACTATTTAAGGCTTGTAAGAGTAGTGATTACCCTGACAATTTATAAATGCTTATATAAAAAGTAAGCAGTACTGAAAACAGAATACCTTTCTGGATTAACATTTTACCCCAAGGGAATTATTGGATTTGTATAGGTAAAGCAAGGATGGCCTTGCCTGTTAATACCATGACCTTTTGTTCCCAATAAAAGACAATATTTTTAGCATTTTGAACATTGCAATTTCCTATAGGTAGTTAGTGTTAGCTGGGTGTTTTGCTTATTATTCTCATATAACTAAACCAAAAGAAACAAAACAAAGGCTTATTGTAATTTTACTAACAATTTATAGGAAATGACACTTCCAAAGTCATTCAGTGCTCTTTGGTGCCTCACAAGCTTCTTCTGGCTACTCTTCCTGTTGCTTTTAGCGTGCCCAGTGTACTAAAGATGAGGCACTGTAAATCATTAACTCCTTCCAGAGCAGTCCTGGCTGTCTGCACACTATGGAAATCTCTCTCCTTTGAACCATCTTGGTGTTTATCTGTTCTTTCAGGAAGCTCATTTTGCGGATCAAACAAGTAGAAACCCAGTTATTTTTGTATGGTTATTTTCAATCCCATCTGTGACTTGCTGGAGCAAGGGAGGGGTAGGATGGTGGGACCAGAGGCTGCAAAAGGACCCTTGCAGCAATAACCACCTGTCAAGCTGCAGGACTGCCTCCTCCTAACCCTGACAAAGGCAGATGCTGAAAAATGTGAGGATGAGCATTACATATCCCTCTCCTTTCAGGTGTGCTTTGAAAACTTGTCCTGCAGTCTCTAAAACACGCTAGAATTCATATTGCTAGATCCTCAACACCATTTTTAGCCACAAGAGGAGAGAGAGACTAGCAGAGTGGATGCAGATAGCTTGTCTACACTACAAGCTTATACACCAATGGAGACTGAAGCTCTTCCCTGTTTTACACTGGCTCCCAGAGCAGCCAGAAGACTGATCTGGCAGGGCCTTTAAGATCTCCACTAGAGAGCTGGGAATTGGAACAATGCTACACCCTAATACCCACACCTCTCAGGTGAAAGATTAAAAGCATGTTACAAAACCCTTCAAAGGAGACAAGTCAGAGGGGTCATTGCTCTGCCCAAGCACAGAACACCCCTGCAACTAGTACACAAGTTCAGGAGTGCTTGGCAAACAGCTTCCTGCTTGCTTTGCCACACCAGCCTGATTTACACAGCTTTCAGGCTCAGAGATGCTTTGTACCCAGCTAGCTCAGTTCCTAGGCAGGGCAAGCTCAGCTCCCCATGGAAGAGAAGGCACACACTTAAAATTACAGCTCTTCTCTCTGAGGGCCAGAAGATCCCTTGTTCTTGGAGTTCATGGATTATCCACAGGATAGGAGGCCACTGTCCGTAGATTTACACCATTCCAGGGAGCACTGAGCCCACCCACAGAGCAAAAATGATTTGAGAACCACTGACTCAGAGCAGGCTTTAGCCTTTAGCTACCCTAATTTACAAGAAATTTATGGGCTCCCAGCAATGCAGACTCAGAAAATGAAGAAAAAAACCCCAAAACAACATTAGGAACCATGCCAGCACACACACCTCTCCTCCCAGTCATAGTGAGTGCTAATCCTACATAAGAAGGGATCTTGCCCCCATTACAGGGCACACTGCACATACACATACTACACCTGCACATGTAACAGAATTATTAACACTGGCTCTGAAGCTACTGCTTCAGAACATTACTCTTTGCCAAGTTAGGCACATACCTGGGTACCATCAGCTGTTGATTCCAATAGGAAGTACTCTGTCTTTATATATTGACATATGCAGACAAATCACAGTTTATGTAACAAACAGTGTACTATTTCTGGTTACACAAGGTCAGTCTTTAGGAAAATTATACCAAGTTGGCAAGTAAAATTGATAAAGCTGTGCCAGTTGCATGTCAACATTGAAACAAACATATCTCAGCTTTACATTACAGCAATTCAAAAACACTAAGGAAGAATTAGAAAAAAAGAAAGCTGACAGTATCACCTTAGTGTCAGTGAACTTAATTTTATGCAGGCCTTGAACCAATCTTACAGTCTTTCTATGATGGCTCAGAAAGCAATTAAGAAAAGACAAGAAAATCCCCAAGCAACCAAACAAGTCAAAACTGTTTAATATGACATATTAATACCTCTGGGCTTGCTCACCTCCATCCTCTACTACCATTCTGAGTTAAGTGGGTGCAAATGAAAATTATGCAAGAGTCATTTGCAATTCTTAAACCATAAGAAAGATCGAACTGCTATTTTTGTCTGGAAACTACACATACAATAAATTTGACTTAAAACTGAGAGTAACATATCTTCAAATCCTGTTCAATCTTCCCAAGAAACTGCAGAACAAGAAATCAAATTAGAAGTTCCTGGCTGGAATTTGTAACTCAAGACAGAATACAGCAGTTGATAGGAAAAGAAGGGGTAGACCTGAACCACCTTATTAACATAATTATTTTTCAAACTTATGACACTTATGAAAAGCAGATTAAAAGACAAAGCATATTTATAGTGTTTTCTGGACTATTTAAAATAACAAAAATATATTGTATTTAGATAAGTTTCAGCCACACAAAATGGGGAAGATTATATACTTTGGACTTGCATCAGTGGTTGGTATTGCCCATGAAGAGTCATAACCAATTTTGCCTTGTGAATTCATCTGAATCTGAATATGGAAGACTGCAGAGGAACGCACAAAAATGGGAAAATCATTTTTTACTGCACAGATTGGGAGACTGTTCTGACTTGAAAACACCCAAATTTCAAGATCTCTTGAAATAAAAATTTCAGAATTCAAAAATAACCTTTTCTTGGGGCAAAAATGATGAAAGCAAGTGTTTTGTACATTGAATTATTTCTGCTTTGTGAAACTGGAAAAGTAAGAATAGAAGTTTTGCATAAATGCTGCTGAGGAGTGAAATCATTCACGTGCATGTTCAGACACAGAACAACCAAAGTAAAAGGCTCAGTTACACCAAACAGCACTGGGGTGCAGGGAACTGCACAAAAGTACTCAGTACCTACAGGCAAAAAAACTCCACATCTTTCACTTGTGCCTATTATCACATTTACATTCCCAGCCTACACCATCTATCAAAGCGTGTTTTTTTTCCCTGTTTCCTTTCATGCCCCTGTCTAGGAAGCAGGCCGTGCTCCTCACATGGGGAAACAGAGGAGGTATGCTGGGCACCCCTTCCACTACTCACTTCCACAAAGAGCATCCATTGTATCAAGCTCTGTTTTGCTGGTGGAGAGGGAGGGCTTTGGCAGCCACCTGTGTTACTGGATTGTTTCCAGCAAGGTTGCTCCATAGACATGTTGCCAGGAACTGTGCACAGGCATTAGGTGAATTTCTCAGTTTTCTGAGAAATAAACTTCTTTAATCTTCAAAAATTCTTGGCATTTTTTTTGTCATGTTCAGGGAATGTGAACATGTGCAGCCCTTGCAGGGCAAGGGTACCTAATTTCATGCTGATACTTAGAGGTGCCAGGGAGGACCTAACACCTTTATAGCTCAGCATTCACAGCCTGAATTCATGCAGGGGGACAATGAAATACTGACTCAATTATTAACACCACTGAAAAAGAGCTTCAGTCTCATGTATCCATGGATGGCCAAATATTAAAGGCAGTATTTTGTTTATGAAGGGGCAATGGCAATGACCTAAGGGAGAAAACATATAATACAAGTAAAGCAGTGAAAGATAGAACCAAAATACTGATGGTCATGCTTGTACACAATAGCAACAGGTGTGCAGGAAAAAAATATGAGGCAGCTAAATATACAGGAATTATTGTCATGGAAGAGAAATGAAGAAGTACACGAGGTTACACTACAAAACAGAAAAGCCAAAGCAACTTACTTTATTATAAGACACTAAGCAATAACATCTTCTGCTCTAAACATCAAGTTTATGAAAAGTGAAGCAATGTAAACAAGAAAATGAGGAGCCATAGGTTTGGCTGACACAGATGCAACAGCGTCGGGTTTAGGTAGTCTGAATACATGGACTTGTACATTTAGACTGTAATCTGTCAAGAAGATCAGGATGTCCATTTCCACCCCTCTAGATGGGAAATACACAGATTCTTCTGGCATGGTTGAAAAAATTTCACACCAATCTCAGCAAGCAACAACAAAGAAGTTACCACAAGTAACTCCATCCAGGGGAAGAGCTTTGCTGGTACTAAAGGCACCAGCAGCTTCCTCTTCATGAGCAGTGAAAGGTGATGACAGTCAGTGTGAATAAGGGTACCTGGTGTGCGTGGAAATATGGATCAAAACCCACCCTGCAAAGAGTTTTTACAACATATGGAAAACATGGTTCACACAAAGCATTCAGTTCACTCAGAAACAATCTGTTCTGTTACATGGCATTACCTCCTTCACTTTATGCCATAAAGCTCAATTTAAAGATATGGGAAAGTCTCCATTATTTTTACTCCTCCTGAATCTCTTCTGGAGCTCTCTAAAACTAACTGGAACAGACATTCCAGACTTGGTATACCACATCTGGTACAAGGAAAGTATTAATTCCCTGGGCTGTAAAATGATATTCCAGGAGGCAGGGTGGAGTGAAAATGGCATATTTACTCTCCTATAATATACTCATGTGTCACATGGGAGGACAAAGTGATAGCATTTATTTAAAAAAAAAAAAAAACAAGAGGAATAAAATAAATTTGTAAATCAGATTTTTTAAGATTATTGGAACATACATTCATACAAATACACTGATGAGCTTTTCCTCCTCTATGTAGAACAGCATAAATTTTTATGACAATTTTAATTCAGAGACTGAGGTTACCATCTGCTTATTCCAATATATAATTTTGTTCAAAGTACCCCAGGACTGTTAAAAAAAGGAAAAAGAAGATTTTTCTGTGCCATTTTGGCCTTTCCTGATCTTGTTAGGGTATGAAGTGCTGTAGAAATACTTCAGATTAGTGTTAGTTGCAAAGGCGAATTTAATGAAGGTACACACCCCTGTACTTACTGTTCTACCCAGCAATTTCCTAGAAATACCTGTCAAGGCTTGAAACTACCAAGTTCTGTCAAAGTGTTTGCCTTATGATCACAATAGTAAGAGTTCACCAGCCATCAATATTCACAGCCTCAACTTTTCCAAAACCTTTCAGGTTTTCTACTCAGCATGTTAAGCCTTTGCAATTCCACAGGCTTAAAACAAAAACTGTGCAAATGTGGTATCAAAGAGAAGCTATAGCTTCATTTTCAAGCAATTCGCTCCAAGACAAACTCAGATTTGTTTATACATGAACTATCACTCACCCTTTACATGAAACACGGTGAAAAGTTTTCCCAACCTTCCCCCAGCCTTTAAATAACTCTCCTATTTCAACAAACACACCTTCAGAAATAAAATTCCCATAGGTTACCACACCAAATATAAACAAGCAACGGGGGGGGGTAACAAAAGAGAGATTTGCCAAGACATCTGCAAGGACACAAGAAATGCCATCCACAACAGGATTAAGACAAATGTCCTCATGGAAAAACCATGGATGAGACTGACAACCTTTACAAAGATGAACAAAAACACATTGATAAACAGTAAAGGGCATTTTTGCCAGCAGGTTAATACAATTCAAAACTATTAACTATCAGTTCTTATGAAACTATAAACTTTCATGTTCCAAAAAGACATACAAAGTATTTTCAAAAAATATTTCAGCCAACTAAACTTATAACTAAACCAGACAGCAAAAACCACAAACTGACTGCAACTATGTTTTTTATTATATGTCATTATTTTTTCCTACATTCTCAACAGTCTCCTTATCTCCCTACTCTCCATGCTTTGTAAGGGATATTTTGGTTTTTTTTAAATTTACTGTGTCTTAAAGCCTCCTCTCTTGCTATCAACCTGCTGTCCCTGCCCCACTGGAACCAACATTGCTTTCTCTCAAATGGTCTAAGAGCAAAGTGATGTTAAACTCTGACAAATGGGTTTCCAGCCATATAACGTTGCTGCCTGTTTTGTGCCTGACAGTTTTATGAGGTTCCCTTCACTTACATAGGTTTCATACAGTAAATTTCAATAAAACAAATTTGACTTTGACAGACACACTAAATTTCCACCTTCATTAGACCTAAAATTATTTTTTCTATCTTTTCAGGCCTAAATAAAAACTTACATCTTTTCCCAGGACTCGAAGTTCAAACTGTGTTTCCTTGAAATGAACTTTTGTAATTCTAGGCCTGTAATATTGAGAAAAAAAGACAGAACTTCATGACCTTTTAATTTCATGTATAATAAGATATAAAGTTGTATACATTTGCATGCAAAGATAAAAAAAATTCACAGGTAGATTTATTTTTCAGGTATGCCTCAGATGTCAGCAGACAATTAGTGATATGTAAACATTTCAGCATGAGTATGGTAAAGGTGATCCACTGTTTTCAATACCTGGACTATCAAAGAATTTTAAAATCTGCATAATCCAGAGAAATATTAAGAATTCTATGTATACTTTTTTGATATTGCTATGATTAACTTTCAAATAGATACCACAAATTGTAGACATCCATACAGCATTGTTATTGTTTTAGTGCAGACTGCATATTTAAATAATACATACCACAAATACTTTCCTACTTGTTTTTTATTCTTGTAGACAACAACTCCTATGGGTGTTAATCCTAAAAAGTATTCAGATTTGTTTTCACCCTAGAAAATAAAAATCTATGTCATTCGTACAGTTGCAAGGTGAATCACAGTATCAGTGAGATTCAGTGAGAAATTCATCCTGGTGACTTGAATATACTGTTTCACTCTCTACAAAATGGGAAAATAGTACTTGATCTACTTATGAAAGCTTATGAAAATTTGTCATTCTGGGGGAAAAGACGCAGGAAATAACGGCAGTGAGGGAAAGAAAGGGAATTTCATGCCATGGTGAAAAACAAAAATACCTTTGTTTGTTTGTTTGTTACTGAATTAATTTTCACTATTTGGCAAATGGCCAAAACTCATAAACTGAACTCCTTATTCAGGCATGAATGTAACAGATATCCCAACTTTCAGCTTAAAGTAAACAGTGATTTTCTGACCTATAATACAACCACACAGCTGCCTTCTCCCTCCTAAAATAGTGTCTGCTGCTGCTGCTGCTGCTGCTGCTGCTGCTGCCAAGTGAAGTAGCTCCTTTGGGAGAGCCAAGCTTCTTTTTTGTTGTTCAGAAAGGGCAATGGCATGCAGAGAACAGATGCATCAACTCTTCCAAAGGAAACCATTCCTGAAGTCAGGATACAAATCTCAAACTGCACTGGGAGAGAACGGGGTTTTTAAAAGCCCTGATGCTGAGTGGCAGAATGTCCCCACCTCCCCAATTTACAGTCAATAACCAAAACCAGAAGCAGCTTACAGCTGAAAGAGTGCAAACCCTAGTGCACGAGGTTAAAAGAAAGTCAGCTGGAAAAGCTGATTCACCTGCCTACTTGAGGCAACGAGAAAGAGCCCTGCAAGTCTAAACCAGCAGAGCACGAGCAGCAGAATTGTCAACTGTGAGAGGGACTGACTTGAGACACTGAGAAAGTGTCCTGTGTGATTACAGGGCTGACAAAGGCCAAGCACACCTGGCAAGCTTTGCCTGTGCTCCTCAGTGAATTAACTGCTAAAGGCAACTTCACTTTTAATATGACCAAAGGAGGAAAATAACTGCATCTCGTCGTGTGTGCAGCTTCAGTCTCAAATGAGGGCTTCTGCTGCTGTTGTAATTTAAGTAGGAACAATGATGTTAACAGGTTACCAGGGATTTCATTGCACAACAAAAGCAAATTATGAGGGAAAAAAAATTCCAGACTGTACTAATTTAACATGATTTTGTTGGATCATGTGGGATCTTGTTCCAGTAACTCCCCATTTTGCCATTGGTGGGAGGGGAACAAAGCCTGAGATATGAATACAATTAATCCATAGGGTGCATTAAAATGTACTTTAAATTGCAGGCTACACATTTTTCAGATGAAATACATATTTAATCTTCAGTTAGTATCTTGATTTCTTTATTTTCTTTCAAGTAATTTTACAAAGTAGTGACATCTATCTCAGTGAACTATATATACTACAACTCCCCATTTGAACACTTGATTTTCTTTTATTAAAAAAAAAAAATAGCAAAACCTGCCACAAGAAGAGTAATTCAAACAAGATAGAATGATGTTTCCACCAGGAGCACATAGCCTCCAGGTGATGACATGGATCCAATCCCAACATATATGCTGACAGACAAAATAAATGGAGGGGTTTTCTGAGGCAATACAGACACTTGCAATGCTGCATGATGCAACACGGGAAAAATGGAAACACACTCTGGATCTTTAGTAAAACCTTGACAACAAACATTTTAAAAAGCCAGACATGCTACTGCTACTCCACCCTAAGTTTTGCAATGGTATTGAAAGGGTTTCAGGACACAGTCTTATTTAAATGAAAACAATGTGCAAATTCTTCTGTCAAAGACAAAGGTGATAACCCTCTCTCATGTCTCCTGACACTTGCACAAATTACTTCTTTTCTATCTGAATTGCTTTTATCCAGAGTATAACTGATTGATTTTTATAGGCATAACACAATCACAGCATTTGATCTGAAAATCATTGGACTTTTGTAAGTATGAATAACTGAATCCTCTCCATCTGAAAATATGTGTTCCTTCGCATTTCTTGAGTAGTGTTCCCTTTACAGTTATCCTGTGGCAACAAAACTATATAAGTACTGTTTCACACATTAGTGCAGTAATTATTTTTCACAGTTAACACTTACATAAACAGGATGGAGATCCACTCCATACATTTCCAGAGATCTGGCCACACCTAAGTAGTTCATTTCTGCCTCAGCAGGAACTTGACCCCTGTAAACACAATTATTTTTAAGAATCTTTTAATTCCAATCAACATATGAAAATAGATCATATTAATAAATACACTTTTCTGGACACATGTGCAGCCCTTCTTACCAGTTTTTTGAACTGTCATTTCCTTTTCAAAACTGAACTTCTTATTCCAGGTAAGACTAGATCTCTATTGATTTTATAGCACAGACATATATGCTATCATATATATAATGTTTGCCTGATGCCTTTTTGTTGCTGTCACAAACACACTTTACACATTTCATTTTTAGGCTTCAATACACAAAATAACTTTTTTTTCCCAATAATTACATTACTATTAATAAAGAAGGAATAGTATAACTGGTTGAGGTACTACTTCCCCATAGCAGTGTTGAAGCTCCTGAAAGCAAGGTTGATAATTCCAGATAAATTATTACATTCTCCATAAAATCTTGCCTATAGTAAGCCACACCAGGTGGCAGCACACAGGTCTGCTATGTTGAAAACAAGATTTGGAGTCTGTCTCATGAGATTAGCCGTTTCAAAGATCCTGCCTGCCATCCTAGCTACAGTCTTGATGTAGACTATATCAGCCCATCAGTTAAAAAATACCACTGGCAGGAAACAACTGGGAAAACTGGTGAGGGAAAAATCCTGGCTAGTAGGAATATATCTGACATTACTGAGAATGGATTTATTTTCAAAAAGAACAAATCAACTAAATAATGTCAAAGTCTTATCCTCAGAATTTTATTTGCTTTTTCCTTAATATCTGCCACTGATACAAGAACAAGATTCTCTTTTGTAAGCTTGAAATAGTTGAAACCATGTTTTCATTTTCACTTCTTTTCAATACTTATCTGAAAGCAACTGGACTGGTATTGGGAAAATACAGCACATCTAGTAAAAATATCAGCTCAAAAAGATGCATCTGCTGCTTCATCCTATTGGTTTTCTTGGGGAAATACTTCACTGGATGTGCTACCTTTCAAATTCAAGGTGTGAAGTAGAGCATTCTACCTTCAACATTTTGACCAAAGATCTGGAAAAGTCCTGCAATATGCACATTCCTCCTTATGTCATCATTCTCTCTAGCCTAGAAGCTACCATCCAGGTTTTCCCAAATTTTTGCTACGGCTGACGAAGAAAAAAGGACTTCCAAGGTCAAAGACGTGAAACAGCAGTGCTAGCATGAATGCAATAGATATTTAAAAGTATTCAAAGGCATTTAAAATGACTTCTTTGTATCTGGGAGATGGACTGCTTGAGCTCATCTTATCCGTGTAGCAGCACTGCCACTTTTCCAGGTGCTCTTCTCTCCAAGGACTTCTGGAAAAGCAGAAGACCTGAAGCTTGTAAGAGAAATCCCTTTCTTCAAATCCCAGTAGATGTGTCATTCATTATCTGTATTCAGAACACGCAGAACACTGGATATTCAGCACATCAGTAATGTCCCATCTGTCACATCTTTTATACATTTTTGCTGTAAAAATTTATACTGCAGCTTGATTTTTAATTTAAAGTCTTGCAAGTATATCTCAGAAATGTAAGCAAAATGTTTACAGGGGCTGTATTGTCTTACTGAGTTCACAAGAAGGCTAAACACCAGTCCTGAGCAAAATGGATTACCCCATTACTGAATTAGTGCTAGAATACAACACCAATTTAAACCCTGCTGTTAGTCTTTCC
This sequence comes from Peucedramus taeniatus, assembly GCA_013400575.1. NCBI lineage: Eukaryota > Metazoa > Chordata > Aves > Passeriformes > Fringillidae > Peucedramus > Peucedramus taeniatus. The sequence goes on from WBNO01018513.1 coordinate 14,155, forward strand.
TTACTGACCAGGCTCAGAAAAATGCTGATACACTTATTCATCTATTCTCACCTGCCCCTGAACGGACCAAAATGCTCAACCATCAAATAAATTGTCTGAGTGTGTTTTTATAAATATTTTCACAGTAATACATCACATTTAAAAACTGAATTTGCAAAAATACTGAAGGAAGAAAAGATGTGAGCTGGAGCTTCTGAAGGAAGCAGATGGAAGCCAGAGGTAGAAGTCCTCCCAAAAGCAGATGGAGAAGCCAGAACATGAAGGGATGAAGAACTGTCAGGGACTGAAAGAACTTCCATTAGTACAAAGAGTGTTTTTTTTAAATCATGTGTGAAAACACAAACTCTCCTCCGCATCACACATCCCAAAACTAAAGCAGTCTTTGCCAGTGGGAATTGCAGAGCTGGCAAAGTGACAGCCATGCAGCTGACACACACACTCCTTTGGATGGACAAAGGACACCTGAGTGCCACTTGAGGCCCTAAGCAACACTGAAAGCTACTTTTAAAGCTAAATATCAGGGGCATATTTGCTTTGCTTGTGCCCCACTGGCAGCATGAAATGTTGATTCAAATTACAGCAGCAGCTGACTTGCCAAGCACCAGTCAGTGACAGATCTCCCACGGTCTGAAATGGACACTGTCAGCAGTGCAACACCAGCTCTCCTGTCTGCACTGAGGGATTCCCTCCTCCAGCACCAAGTGTCTGCTCTGGCACGTCTGGAGGATCAAGCAGTGACTTTGGGGCTCACACATGAGCATGTGTGAACCCCAAAGTCACTGCTTAATCTTCCAGACGTGCCTCTGACATCATCAGGTCACCTCACACTGCTCTCTGACCTTGGAGCTGTCATCTTGGTTTATGGATGGGACTACAATCACAGCAGGCAGGCTGCAGAGTCAGAAACCCCATCCACCTTTTTCCCTCACATTCTTTGCTTTAGAAACTTTCTCAAAAACCTGTATCCTTACTGAATCTCCAAATAGCTATTGCACTGTGTAAAAAAAAAACCAAAAAACTGAGAGGAAACATGCAATCAAAACCAGTTTTTCTCAACATAACCAGGAGAAGGAAGGTATATGCAGTGCCACAGCTGTTCTGGAAAAAAAAAAAACAAAAAAAAAAAAAAAAACACAAAACAAAACAAACAAACAAACAAAAACAAAAAACCAAACAAACCAACAAAAAAGCCCACGTATTTCCATGCTGGGATCCAGACAGAATAAAACAGTTCTTCCAAACCATATCGCAAGCCTGTCCCTAAAATGTCTCTGGTCAATGAGACAATTTGGGATGCCCTCAGCCATTATAGCTTCACACTTCTTAGCTGAAGAGACTGTGGTCACCTGTGCAGAAGTCAAAGATGGCAGTGCTGATGGTAACAGTTGGGCTGAAGTAGCAACAAGTACACCTTGGCTTTCCTCTGTGCTCTGATGCTGCTAAATCCCTTGACACCCAACTGCAGCCAAGCAGCAGAACAATACCAGAGCTCCAGATCAGTGTTTGACAGTGATCACTTCCCTTCACAACCACTGGCTTCTGAATCTAATGACTACAGAAACTTGAGAGAGAGAAATGAAGGCTACTTAGTTCACAGCAATTAATCTTAAATCTCATTTCTCACAAACCACTTCTCTGACGTTGAACCAAACTAACTAGCTGTGACTCAGTTTCCTCTCTCTGGAATGGAAAAAACCAATACTTTTTTACTTTATAGAAATACTTTTAGTAAGTTCTCTAAAATGTATCAATTAGTATAAGGCTGTCATGCAACCAGACAGAAATAATTACCAACAAGAGACTCTCTTCCCTGGAAGAGAAAGCTCAGGTCAACGTGGCAACTGGCACAGACTCCAATTACTGGAAAACTTTTCAGAGAACAGCTGTGACCCTAAGTTAATACCTACCCTCATTAAACAAGACACATATAACATTAAAACACAATTCTACAGGCAAAAATTACTTAACCTTTATCTAGACTGTGGCTTCATTATAGTAAAAGAACCAAGAAATTTAGATCTACTACAAGATGGATAACTGATTCTCTTTGGCAAAGGCTATGATGAACACCCTCATGAAAGGGTTCTTACTGCTCTCATCTTCATAAATGGTTATATCATAATTGCACCTAACTCGGATTTGTTAGAACAAGCCTCCTTACACTTACGAGGAACATGAACTTGGAGATAAGCAAGTAAATGTTTATTTTGGCTCTATGTATGAATTTCTGGCATATGTTTTATTAAAACTGCTTGCTCTGAAACACCCATACCTAGGTCTGACACACCTCATATTTCCAGTTATTGTCCTACTTAAGGACAAGAAGTTTCTAAAAGAACAGCTTCAATATGTAAAATCTTTTCTGCTTCTGAGAGGTAAAACTGGATTCCCTGTGTCCTTTCCTCAAGTCTAGAAACCTCCACTCTGCACCACACACTGTTCTTCCCCACCTACCTAGCATCCCTGAGTCTGGTATTACCTGCCAAGTTCCCAACAGTACTGAATTCTTACATCAGAGTCTTGTGTATCCGCTCGATGGCATCCTCCAGCTCTTCCTTCTGGTCAGGAACGAAGCGGTACTCGGAGACATAACCGGCCGTGTGCTTGTACGGGTCATAGTCACCCAGCTCAGCTACAGAGCACAAGGAGAAAACAAAGGTCACCTGTGATTTTCCTCAACCAAAAAATGGGTTATATAATCCACCTACTGTTGCCTAGCCACCCCTCTCCAACTGACGGCCAATTTAATCGGCAATCAGATAAGAAAAAAAAGGAATAAAGGAAGAGAATACAGAACTATTCACATCAGCACACATAAAACCAAGAAAAAATTGCCTTCATGCTTTTTAAAAGATATATAGAAGGTTACAGCTGGAAAGAGCTAGAAGCCTTGACAGGAAACTTACTTCTTCTACAGCCCAGACAAAATGTTGACCAAGCCATCAAAGTTTAAATTCAATGACGTTGATTATTTGGCAGCATATGCAAAACGAGTGTAGAAGAAAAGTCTAGTTTTGCAATATCTATGCTCACATGATAAACTACAATATTACTGGCAGAAAAGATCCATATTATTGCTGGTAATTCAATACAGCTGGGAATACAAATGGAGGCAAATATCCTGAGAGTCCTAGAGGGAAGGTCTTCTAATGGTATTTCTTGTGAAGAATCATAAGCTTTCCTTTTTCAATAAAATACAAGTGTATTTCCTGGATATCAAATTCATTTTTAAAATAAAAACAGCTTTCAAAAGACTTTTCCTAAAGAAAATAGCATGATGAATAGCCAAAGTAATTTTGTTTGACGCAACCCTGAATTTGTACTCATTAGTCATGTCTGTTCATGTGTTGTAACATAATTATAAAACACATATGCATCTTGGTCACATCTCCTGATCTTAACTATAACTGCATCTGAGAAACTCTGCAAAAGTTAGTATTTCAATTTTTTATAACCCTGGGTAATATCTGTGCACTGGATTTGAGAAAGACTTCACAGGAGCTTTCTATCCAATGCCCACTAAGCCAAAAACACAGCCAAAAGGAGGCTTCAAGAGCCAAAAATGAAAAGACTCATCTAATTACTGATGTTTCTTTCCAAAATGTTGAAGTGAAATTGCTAGAAAAAGACAGTGATCTGCTCAGGAGGGATGTTGAGAAGTCTCACTGGAAAACCTCCATAAAAATTATGTGCTCAGTGTCTGAGATAGACATTTCTCAGGTACCTTTACATATGTGGAACAACTGCAAGCCCTAAATACAAGGATAAAGTTTTTTATAGAGCTCATGGGAATGCATACCTCCCTGTGCCTGGACTAACTTTAACCCACTGTATGTAACCTTAGCCATGCTTTAACTCTTCTCTCCCATAAACTTTCTCATTGTTTTCCAACAAAATATTTGAGATTAGAATTACAGGAACAGGACACTATACCAAAACAACAGCTCTCACCACCTTACAAAATTACTAAAGGGCATGAATTTTATCTTTTTACTCAGTTCTCATAATAAAATGAAGATACTACCATCATTGCATATTTTCCTGCAAAAAAAATTTTTTTTTGCATATTGAAGCATATTTTACTGCTCCACACTTGCAGTATTTTTTCAGAGAAGGCATGTCTGCCAGTAAAGCAAAATGTGCATTGCAAACAATTTTTCAGAGGATGACGTGTCATATTTCTTAGAAAGCAAAATTAATTCAATTGTATACAAATAAATACTGCCTGAAATTTTACTTTTCAGATACACATATAATCCACCATGAAATCCTGTATTATGATCATTTCCATTTCATACACAAGTCATTCTGCCCTGTCATTCTAAAATGGATATAAAAGGAGGACTATTTTTTAATGCTATATTAAGTGTTGCTGAGTCACACTTGTATCACCAATAATGCAAAAAATCTTTCCTTGATACACATCACTTTAGGCAAATCTAAATTTAACACACAAGAAATTACAGATAGAGGTCCCAGCATGGCTATTCATACAATTTTTGGTTACCAATTGTGTTTGAATATAGATCTTCAGCTGTAATGGAAAAAGAATAACAGCTCCAGTAGACAGACAGCTCCTTTCTAATTGATTGCTAGTTCTATTAAGCATGCAGTATATAACATCCACTTCTGAAAAGATCTCTACTGATGGATGAATGTACATAAATGCTAAATAAAATGAAAATTCTTCACTCCATGTCAAATCTTATCCTCCCATTAAATAAACATGCATTCATATTGATATAATGTAATTTTTGAGATATTTTATTTCCCAGATTTGAGGCTGCCAATAGCCTTTAAAATCTGTAAATCTCCTGATAAAGGCTTTGTCATACTCTACATGTAATCCAAAGTCAGCAAGTCTTGAGTACTTGATAAAATATTCCCAAGCAAAACAAATAATGTTTAACAGTCTTCAGACTGATTTTAAAGTTTCTTCTTTACATTAACTTCCATGTTGCTCCTGCATTATCTATTCAGAATGGTCATTTATTTACAGTTCTTGAAGTAAAATCAGTCACATTACTTCTGTTTGGAAGCAAATGCATCAAGTGTTAATGCTGTCTTCAGTCATCACTTAAAATTAATCACAATGCAGGACTGAAAGAAGTAAGCTCTATATGGGCCAGGAGAACTTACATTGAATTATGTATGCTCCCAGCTGTGCTGCAGTGTTGATTGGACAAGGCAAACGGCCCTGTAGAACATCTTGCTTTACCTGCAAGAAAAACTGATACCTAAAACACAGAGATAAAACAAAGTTGTTATTTTAAGTCCAATTAATATTTCAAAATCATCCTTTTAACTGTTCACATACAATCTTCCATAGCTATGTGACAGCAAATGCCTGTATTCCTCTCTAAATGACTTCCCCTATTGATCCTGAAGTAGTAACTAAGATTTATCCAGTGGAAGATCCCAGGAAAGGGAGCACTTGCTGCTTTTCCAATCTGCTTATATTGTGCAGATGCAATTATCTCCCTAAAATGTCATTTCCCCCTTTTGACTTTCACAGAGCAGTCAGAAAGTAGGGAAGAGGGATAAGAATCAGAAAAATTGAAGAAGAAACCTATGAAAGGGCAAAAGTTTAACCCATCACAGGATCAGTGTAAAGGATGACTGGATACTGGATGCTTGCTTACTCAAATATTTCCTTTCCACATACCAGAGTATTGACTACAATGCAGCAGGGAGGTTTGATGGAGTCCATGAAAAAGATGGATGGGTGTGCCATCAGCAATTAACTGAATCTGTCATAGCACAGGGTACTCTCCTGCTTGGAATAGTGATAGCAGGGGTAAAAATGTAATTTTCAAAGTCATAACCTACTTCTACACTTGATAAAGCTGAGACCACTTAGAATCAATCAATATGCACAAAGCAGATGGAACAGACAAGATAACAAGCCATTATAGAAAGGATCTGCAGTTTTGCAACTTTCCATAATGATTTATAAGAAATCTTTTAAATGCTATTTGGATTTTGTCTGGTTTTATTACAACAGGTTTATGCACTGTTTCACATCATCCTAAGTTAATTTCTTGCATTGGTTTCCTACAAAATGTAAAAATACAATGAAGGTAATTTTTTACAGAAAAAAAAAGGTCCTCCATACAAGCACATAGCTTTTTCATTATTCACTAGTTCAATTTTATCTACATAGAGCTATTCAGTTATTCTGCAAATAATTTATTCTGTGTTAGTACAAGTAATTTATGAAAGCACCTTGGAATGCTCTCTAAGCTCAAAGTGCATCTACACTGATTTCAAGGAAGTTTACAAACTGCAGGTTACATGACAGCTGACTCAGAAATCTTAAGGTCCAAATTTTCTAGACTTTATCAGATGAGCAGCTGAATAAAGATACCCATGTCTTTCTGATTAATGATTTCCCCCAGAATTTGTGCTGTGACAGATTTTATGGTAGGAATGTCCATCCTCTAAAAAATGGTTAATGTTCTTTACCTTAGAGGAATGGCATTTGCATAAGAATTTCCTGGGCATATCTCTGGGCAACACAAAGCACAGACACAGTGTTTTCTCAGTCTAAGCAATTCCTCATTCCTGCTTCTAGTTTATGCTTGCAATTCTACCTAGACAACTCTTCCCTTTATGAATTATGAAAATGACCAAAATGATTTTACATTCTCTGTGGAGTACACAACATCATCTTTCCAATATGAAAAGCATTTCTGTTGCACACCCATACTTCTGTCAGCATTTCTCCACCTCTACAAAGCAGAGTTTGGAAGGAGAGGATGCTAGAAATATATTATCTTTGGAGCAGGTGCCTATATTTCTGTAGTCTCAAAATAAGATAGCATAAGGACCTTCAAAATATACCTGCATCGTGCACTGTTTATTGCTTAAATGACTCCTGTAAGGTGAACAACCTCAATTCCCACTGAAGCCACTGAGCTCCCTGCAAAACCAGACCTTTTGTCCATACCTATAGCTAAAGCACTCATCTTGTGTGCCTGTTAGTCATGCATATATTAGAGTGCCTAATTGCAAGTTTTCTCTAGCAAACATATCCAGCAAACACCACAGTGTTAGCTTTTGCTGACAAGCCAGACAGATTCGGCTGCAGAGCAATTACAAATTTGACAGGTTTTCATTATTTGCAAAGAGTAATCATGTAATGGCACAGATCCTCAAAATCTAATAGCTCTCATGTCCATTAAAGTAATAAATACATGCTCAAAAAAAACACATCGATTAGCACAAAGCCGTTAACACATCACTGGAATCATAGTTAGGTAGAACATTATTATTTTAAAGGAAAAGAGGGTCTTTAATGCCTCCTAAGTGGAAGGACCTTTAAGAGTCCCTTCCAACCCAAATTATTCTAAGGAGATGGTGGTATTATTATTATTTTTACTACTACTACTACTACTACTACTACTACTTCTACTACTGTTATTTTCCTGAACAAAAAAAAAAACAACAACCCTTCCTTCCAAGATCAAAAAGCCTATGGGAACAAGTGTTCATAGATGTTGAAGGCTGCTGACCATTCAATGTGCTTCATATAAGACTGGCAATACCATCCTATCAAATTCCTAGGCTGGCCTTCTGTACCACTCAAGGTGCCAGTTCTGCATGACCAAACACTGTCAAGTCATAACCAGAGGCTTCCTAATGACACTGCAACATTTCTTGACTGGATTTGCACACCTAATCAGCAGTGTAGATCACTGGCTGGTCTTATCACACAGCAAAAGAAGAACTTGTGAAAATTTAGCCCCTTGCCCCCACCCTGCCTCCAGGGAGGCAATCACAACAGGTTCTGTGGCCAAAGTTCCCTTTCCCAGGGACACCTCTCTTTCCTTGTGAGGAGGATTTAAAGCTCTTCTGGAAAAGTACAAGAAAATGGCAACAAATTTCCATAGTACAGGGGCATCCCATTGCTGCCAGCTTATGCTTTTACCTGCCAAGTCACAGCATTTATTATTTTTACCAGGCCAGACTGGGTCTTGTTCCATTCCTGTTGTGCCAGCTGGAAACAAAAGAATTTTCTCACTCTGGAATAAGAAAAATATTCTGCCTGTGCTGCAATCTTTGATTTAGGAAAATTAAAAACCTTGCATGCATTCTAATGAATCCTCATGTATCACATTCTTAGGACATCAAAAGAAGTATTTTGGCATTTGTTAATGCAAGCCAGCACACTAATTTTTTCCACCTACCTACCCAAATTCTCATATTTCCTTTTGAACCTAAAACTAATTGTCGGAGACATTTTATAAATACAACAGACAGAAAACCCCAAAACTGTGAGAGAGTTCGGATAACCATGTGTTACATGTCTGTGTGCAAGCATGTGCATGTGTTACTGTGTGCATCCTCATACCTTGCAGAGGACAAGCTTAGGTAAAAGAATCAGAGGCATGCAACTCTTCAATTTCCTTCACATATTTTTAGTAAGTCCAAAAGAAATCCCCTTGAAAAAGAATTCTGGAATTTAAGCTATGGCCATTAAAGAAGAAAATTCCCTGTATTTGTATCTGATATCCAAGTAAACTCTAAACTTGGTTATAGCATAGTATAAATGCAGCAGTAACAATGCATTACTGAAAACATGGGGAAAAAAAAAAACAACACTCTCAAAAATGCACATCAAGGCTGTTTGACTTTTGATGCACCAGAGAACATATTTTCTTCTTGGACTTCCTAACAGTCACCACTATCAATCACTGTGAAGTTAATCACAATTTTCTTTCTACACACCAATGTTCAAGCAAAAACATTCAGATGTTCAAGAAAAAAAACAACCCAGGCACACCACAACAATATGCGCCCGGTTGAAATGTATTCCTAGCCTGAGATCAACCAACTACACTTTTATTAAATACTGTACCTTGTTATTTCTTCCTTAAGTTTACATGGATCCTCTGCATAAAATTTAATGCCAAAATACAGAGTGTATGGTGGTCCAGCTGCAGGAAAAAAAATTTGGTGTAAAAGTGAGTTGTCGTGAATTGCTAATTGGTATTTGTTACCAAATTTTTACTAGTTGACTACAAAACAGCTACTAAGAAGCCTATCTTAACATTTTATGAAATTTGAAACTTCAGAAAAAATGTTATATTCACACAGCAAATGTTTATGGTATGCTAAGCATAGTAGAGGCATCATAGCTACTATAAATTAATTCTACAAATTAAGAATAACACCACTTATTAGCCTAAAACAAAATTTAAGCACACAGTAGTCTTTGGAAAATAATGACACTGTTAAACAATACCATGTGCGATCCATGTGTGAAATTTTGATACAACAAAGAACTACAATAACAAACTTGTCAATGACTACAAATATGTTGTGACTAGAATAGAGATATCTGACAGACTGTGTAGATGGAACATTGTTACTTCATCTTTGTCCTTTAAGTACAAATTAAATACATACTGTTTATCAATTCTTTATGTTCAGCGAGGGTCTTTGCAGGATCCAGCCAGTACTGTGAGATAGATAATTATGGAAATCAGTTACTTAACTTTGAAAATTAACAGAGAACAATTGGTTATTCATAACATTTAATCTTTTCTTCTCCTTCCCTCATACTGAGCTGACAGGAGGAAATGCACTCTCATCCCTGGAAGAGAGTGCTGCTGCTTGTGCTAGTAAAAAAAAGTATCAGCTGGAACAAGAAAATATGTTTTTCTGTGAGTGCCACAGGTCTTGAGATCAGCACAGGTGAGATTAAATACTTCAGTATGGTGGAGAAGAGACTAGAATCTCATCTGCCTTTTCATTTCTCCAGTGAGTATTTAGCTCAATGGGAATGACACAAACCCATGCTTAAAATCACCATGGAGTTATTTATTATTTCAAAGGCTGCCAAAATTTTCCTGAGGAATGCAAGAGGCAGGGGGAGGAGCGGGAGATTTCTAACATTTTATTTGCAAGCCAAAGATGAATGGAATTTCATGGATAATGCAAAGGTATTTTTCAAGCCAAAGTCAGATAGTTAAGATGAGAACATTTAGAGATCCAAGAACCCCAGGGCCTTGTGAGCACACCTAGGCACACCTACACAGTAATGTGTGTTAGACTCTTGTTTAATGCTTGTACAGATGGATGAACACTGTCAGCTATAGTTGCACCACCAAGCTGACAGGCTGAAGTGCCAAGAGAAATGGAACAAAAAAAACAGTGTCTCATTAATCCAATGCACTTGCTGACAACAAGCAACAGCAGTTGCTGACAACAAACCCCGGAGTGATGAATGCCGAGGCAGCTCTGATGCGCGGCCGTCGCCCTTTTCATCTCCTGCAGCCCCTGTGACTCTCCCCAGTGCTCTCCCACCTGTGCCCCCCAGCATGGGCTTGCAAACAGCTCACCACTGCTGAGGAGAGCTGGAGGAGCCAGCACTTCCTCACCTAGCTGCAAAGGATCAATGCTGAGAATCCAAAAGAAGTATTTAACATTTACTGAAGTGGGGAAAAAATACAATCATTTTGTAATAGTCCTAACCAATGAAAATATCCAGTTACTAAAGGAACTAGTTTACTAATTGTTCTTTACCAACACATATAGTATTACTTTAATTATTTTTTATTTACTAAGACTGATTTAAAAGGTACAATGTTATTGAAGAAAATAACTCCCTTTTAAATTTTAAGTAGAAATTACATTTAAAAAAAAAAAAAGTTTTAAAGTACAGCATAAAGAATAAATGGACTCTTTTGTCCTTTGTACTTTTACAAATCTGGCTCCCATACAAGCCAGGTATGTAAGCAGCATGCATGCAAGCTCCATGCAGTATTTCATATTTAGCCCTTTTAAGTGCCTGCAAGAACTTTACCACAAATCTGGAATCTTATTTTTTTTGTATCTGCATAGGGTTAAACTTGGGTCAAATTTCATGAACCTACTTGAAACAAAATATTAACTAAGTTGATATGTTTGCTGCAGTATCAATCAATGAAGTGTCTGGTGCAGAAAGATCTACCAAACTAAATGTTGGACTGTCTTAGTTAGATTCTTACAATCAAGGTGTTCGTTTCTGATCACATTTACAAGAGGAAGAAACACAATTTTGAAGAGAAAATGTGTCATTTTTCAATTATAATCTGAAATTATCAAGATTTTCCCACAACCTAAGACAACACTAAGAATTTGAATTGTTGTGTTAGATTTTTCCTGTAAATGTTCAGTGCCAAGAACCTCAATCTGCTGAGTTCAGGATGTCCCTATTATATAAGAAATGTAAAAATTTTCAGGCAATTCTTACATACTAATGTGTATTTAATGCTACTATCTTTGTTTTTAGAATCTGAAGTAATATAGATTACATTTACTAACATATCATCAGTGAACTGCTGCACTCTAAAAGATTATTCTTACTACCTGTAACTCACCTGACCATCAGCTTTGCATCTGCTGTTTTAATCCAATAATATTCTTCTAAAATTTCTTGTTTCTACTCAACATTATCAATCTCCATTTTCTTTCCTCTGGTTATGATATGTAATTTAACACACACAAACAATTTCCTTTCCTCCTAGATAATTTAGTATACCACGCTTGGGGATAAGTGTAAAAATCCATACAAAGAAAAAAAAAATCCATTCAACAAAACACAAGCTAAGTACAATTTTATTTTTTCTAAGATCTTGAGGACAAAATATGCTCTACATTGTATGGCGTTAATTCCCTGTATTGCCATGGGTTACCTCCTACCTGCTGTGCTCAGGGTTGTGTGCTCAAACAGAGCTTCCTTCGAGCAGGGGAGAAAACCATGCCTACACTGCAGGGTGGGGGCATGGTGCAATATGAATGAATATCATGATTTGTCTTTCTGTATTTGTATTTCCCCTCTCAGAGCCCTAAGAGGGTATCATTATGTGGTACATTCTAATTATAATAGCTCAGATTAGCACTATCAGGTAAGAAAATAAGAATATTTACATCAAAGCCTGCTGTACATTTTTTTTGTATTTAGCATGATTCTTTTGGCATTTCATGAAAGGGAACGCCTTTGGGCTTCAGGAGGACCTTTTCCCTCACCAAATTCTGCTCAGCTTTTCCTGATATATCATGTATTAATATTACTATCTCTGCCTTTTGTGTACCTCAGTAAAATACTGGCCTCTTCCAGGCCAGTAACTAGTTTGGCTATCCTACACACCCCTGGCAAAGCCATAAAGGCAGTAGTAAAGGGACTGGGTGGAGAGCCCCTGGGAGCTGCAGCACGGCAGGAAGCAGCAGTGAGAGTAGCAGGACAGCCCTCCCTGCACCAGCTCACCCAGCCCCTGCAGAAGTACGCCCCTGGGCCACTGTTTTCCCCAAATACTAAAGCAATGAGAGACTGTAGTGGGAAGAGTGTGGCCAGCAAGTAGAGGGAGGTGATCCTGCTCCTCTCCTCAGCCCTAGTGAGGCACATCTGGAAAACTTTGTCCAGTTCTGGGCTGCCTAGTGCAAGACAGACAAGGAGCTAATGGATAGGGTCCAGTGAAGGGTCACAGAGATGGTGAAGGCTTTGGAGCATGTCTTTTATGAGGAGAGGTGGGATCTGGGCCTGTTTAGTCTGGAGAAGAGAAGACTGAGAGGGGACCTCACTAATGCATATAAATATCTCCAAGGCAGGTGCCAGGAGAAGGGTGCCAGACTCTTTAATGGTGCAAAGTGACAGGATGAGAAGCAATGGCCATAAACTAAAACACAGGAACTTCCACCTCAATACTAGGAAGAACTTCCTCCCATCAAGGGAGGCAGAGCACTGGAAGAGCTGCCCAGGGAGGGCGTGGAGTCTCCCCCTTTGGAGACATCCTAAAACCACCTGGGTGTGCTCCTGTGTCACCTGCTCCAGGGTGTTTCTTTGCCAGGGCGTTGGACTGGGTGATCTCCAGAGGTCCCTTCCAACCCCAGTGATTCTGTGATTCTGGACAGTGTTTCCTAAGCCACCCTCAGCTTCTGCTACACATATTCTGGTGATTGTGTCTCACCTAAAAATAGCAGATGGGGCACAAAGTTGTGGGAGATGAGACAGAAGACACAAATGCCCTCTCCAGGAAGACCCAGCTGACTATGCACATTGAGAGTGCATAAGGACAGTATCTGGTGTCAACTTACACTAATTTGGGCGCCAGCACTCTCTGCAGTAAGGCAAAAGGCTCAGGTGAAGGTTAGATGATGAAGCACAGTAAGGGATTCTGTGGCACTCAAAGAAAATTGGTCTTTCTTTTAAAGAATTTTAAAGAACCACAGAAAATGTACTCAAATACCACATGAGAAGCAGCATATAGTTTGTCAACAGAGGCACTAAGAGATTAGGAAACACTACTGTCAACAGAGCATTAGCTGAACCCATCTGTTCACTCGGGTGTAGCTTTATATCATGGAGTTTTTAATTCATTATTAAATGTTGTATTTTAACTAATTATTAGTTTCTTTTTCCTTTGGAGACCTGTCTTGTTCAGAGCATTAAGAAGATACAGGTAATGCTAGTCTGACATCAACTTGTAATCTTCCAGAGCTTGATTTTTCCATTCGGATACTATCCTTTTACTGCGGAGAGTTTGGGGAAACCTGGAATGTCAGTAAAGCAAAATTCGTGTAACAACACCAAATTACTACCCTAGAGACAGGGTCATCCAATTTATGTTTCATTCTACTGTTCTTGCCCCTGCCAGTGCCACGCAGTTCTGTCAATCTGTTTGCTGCATCCAGCTGTTCTCACAGGCTAATTAGTTTGTTGGCTGTTCAGGAAGAGACCATTTTAATGCTATACATTCATATACACTACATAGCACAGTGAAACCTTGTTCACTCATTAAAGCCCTACTGGTAGTACTAAAATAATTATGATACCACCCACATAAGAAGTAACTCACCAACATAGCACTTAACAGACCACCTGGAAGTGCTGAGGCATGCAAGAGTAATGGGGAAAATAACCAAGCAAGCCCTTTCAAATCCTTAATAAGAAAAATGTTTCTTTTGTGACTGGTCTGTGTACTTTAAAATACACCGTGTTGTCTATGCTGCTTTGTCCATCATTTAGTTAAATCTAGAGTGCGACAAAAAAACCTGACAGTACAAATAATAAAACTTTCCCCACGACAAGCAATGTATTAATAGGTAGCCCAACCCCCAAACACTTTTCTGCCTCTGAGACTAGCTCAGGACCATGGTTTTAAAACTAATTAGCAAGGTAACCTTTTTCCTCTTCCCTTAGGAAATCTACTGTGGTCAATCCAAAAAATATCCAATCCAAAATGTAGATCTAGGCTTCTTGCCAGCCATTACAGGACTAATTCCCACAACAGCCCAGAGAGAACAGTCAGCATGGAATTAAATATATGTTTACAGCTAAAGCACAAGGTGTTGTTTTTTGTATGAAAACTTTTCATTATACTACCCATTCTTAAGAATTCACTAAAAATAGCAAGCTAGCAGCATAAAACCACATGTCGGAACCCAGGACATTCCTCTGGCTGCCCTGGATGATTCGAGACCCTGGCAAGGGGCTCAGAGACCTTGGCACGGAGTCAAAAACACCTGTGCCTTCTATTTTAGCCATGGAAAAAAATACCAACTTTGAGTGAGGATTTACAAGCCACAACAGTTTGAAGAGAGTGATAGTTAATTTGTCACAGGGTGAAAAAGTGGAATTTTGGGGTTTTAGAATGAGGGTTCAAGAGGCAAGATGGAGGAATCAGGTTGTGTCCTCTTCTTCTTCTTCTTCTTGTCCTCCATCTTCTGCTGTAATGGTGACACTTTCTAATTGGTTTAGAGCAGAGAAAGACAATCTAACATAGGTGATAGGTATTGGAAAATTACTGTAAATAAAGTACATGTAGTTCTTAGTATCAAAAGTTAACACAACCCTAAAGGCAAGGATTGCGCCTCAACTCGGCCTGCTGAACTGATCTCAGCAGGTCAGAGAAAGAATGTAATAGATAAGGAAAAATAAACAATCTTGAAAAGCAGTACCAATGAATCTCGACCTCCTTCTTTGGTTGCGGGGCTGGGAGAAAAAGACTTTCTAATACCTCGGGAGCCATCAAAATCATCAAAACCCAAGAACCACACATCATAAAACACATAAAACTACACACAGTAGCACTGGTTTGCTCATTTATGAACTTTTCAGATGAAGGAGCATCAGCTTTTCCTTACCCTTACACAGACAAACAACATGAACAGGCCTTTTCACAATGGTTTGTTACAAAACAGCCCGGGTGCAAAGGCAGCAGCACACACTTGGCAGTCGCTGTGGCAGCATCTACGTGGCTGGGCAGGAGCACTCCATAGCCCTGCACACAGCTGAGGTCCCATATCAACATGATAAGGCCAGTGTTGGTGTAAGGGCAGGTGAATGACAGAAGTGGGATAAACACCTTTCTAATCCATGGGGAAATCAAGAATCTCGTTGACTTCCTGACATTGGGCTAGCTGAAGGATAAAGCCTAAAGCTAACATTAAATTTACACCACCGGAGCACCACATGAGAGAAAAAGTAGAACAAAAGGATGCACCCTAAAATGTGCTTTTATGTGTCCCTTTCACAATGGAGATGCAATCCCTTTTTATACTCATATTTTCATATACACCACTAAATATACCTTGTGTATGCTTCTGGAAATAATCCCAGGAGCAGCCATTTCTATTTTATCTGCAACCACAGCAAAAAGGAAAACACTTCTGAGAGCAAAAAATACCTACCTGCTCTTCATTCACATCTCAAACTCCTGAGGAAACCAAAACCACCATTTTTAAGAGTCTACATTTAGTTCACAGCTGAATCTGGATTTCATCTTCATGGAGAGAAATGGTTAAGAAGCTCATCAAGGAACTGAATTCAAAAATTTCGGGATAATGGCACAGAAGTTAAAATACAGGGAGTGGGGCAGTCTGTAGCTCTCAGAAGCAATCAGTAGCCTGCTTAATACTGTTCTAAATTCAGTCTTTACATGACCAACTTCCTGTTAACAGAAGAAATCGGCAAATATTTATCCAATTCAATAAGTTAATAATATATTTAGATGAAAAACGGTCTTGTGCAGTGCTATCATCACAAAACACTGGCTTCAAAACTGTAATGGCTTGACTTAAATCAGCTATAGGCCAGGCACTATTTTCCCTTCATAATTTTAAGGTAATATGAAGACCATCCTGTGAATACAGCACTGGTTCCTCTTGCTGAGCATTCCCTGCTCCTCACCTCTGCCTGCAGCAATCCTGCGCAAGCCTTTGATGGTGCAGACAGCACTGCTCCAAAACACTGCCTGCTTTGGCTGAAACATTTCAGCCTGGCCGAAACATCTCATTGTCTGTTTAGCATGCTAAGGTCCCAGCGGAAAAACCTCAGATGTGGGGTGAGTCCCTGTCAAGGAGGCTCTAGAGAATATGGGCTCAGGGACATAGAGGTGGCTCAGGCAGAGTGAAAATGGCATTGCCAGACACACCTTGAAACAGGTATTCAGCCAGTGCTGCAGCAAGTGAAGCAGGCTGTGATGCACTCAGGGACACTGCTTCCCAGGCACTGCAGGGCCAAGTGAGGCTGAGCAGCACAGAGCACCAGGCACTGGCTGCAGGGCACAGTATTTAAGAGAAAAAAATATCAATCCTATGTTCAAATAATAATTTTTACTATTTTTACTTTCATAATTTAGTTTTCAACAACATTTAGCATTTGATTCCATTCCTATCTAAGATGTTAATGGCTATTCCAAGAATTTATTGGAAACAAACAAAATAAATTATTACTGGAAACCTGAGCCAGGAAACAGTGAAAGTTAGAGGAAGTATGACAATCTAATGCTTTACAGGCAAATAGCACAACAGGGTAAATTTTATACATGGAAAATTCAATCTGCTGTGTCTTTTACTCACTGTTTGATGACTTCGGTCACAGTAGCGCAGCCCAAAGTAATCTATTTCCACCAGGTTTAAGTGACGAAATACGTAGCCCAGGACAACCGACCCTTTCGTTGACTTCTGTGGGAAAGAATTTACAGAGCCTATTCACAAAGATGCTCTGCCTTTGTCAGCTATGTGCAGTGGCATTCATGTATTCAATTAGCTTTGTCTAAAAAAAAAAATGAGGCAGTTCCTAGTGCCTTCAACAAAAATTTCAGCAATACAGATGAAAATACTTTGCATGTTTAAAAACTAATTCTGTAAAATAATATTAGGAAGCTGGCAAGGTAGTACTTACACAATACCAAAAGAAAAACAAAGAAACTAACAAAAACCCCACTGTTCTGGTGAACACAGCATTTTTCAAATCCCACTCGCCCTTCCAGTACAGACCTGTCACTCAAACTCTGACAATGGAGATCAGGAGGCAAAACTGCCCTTAAGACCTAAATTATACATCATTTACTTCTCTGTTACTAATCTTTGTAAAGAAGGTTAGGTTTTATTTGTTTTCTTGTAAAATATTTTTGATAGCAGAAGCGAGAACAGTCCAACCTCTGAACTGAAATAATCCCACTGTTTTCTTGAATAGTACTTCATTAAGTGTCTATGACAGTATTTGCAAACAATGCTAGGGACAATATGCTCTACAAAAAGCTCACTTCCGCCTGAATGCCTCGTATTTGTTGGTTCGACTGGCAGCCAACAACAAACAGATGAGGAAGATGGAGAATAATTACACAGAATGATCCCCTCTCAGAATTAATTAGAGTCTTTGATGATAACAGTCCTGAATTCCACAAGAAAATATGGACATAACTCATAATTAGGTCTTGTTTAGCTGCTTCATCTTTTATAAACTACTAGATTGTAGTAAAATCACCACAGAGAAAAGAAACAGAAAATGGAAGTTGTGAGATATTGTTTGTCTTTGCAATTTCACTTTCTAACCTATGAACAGACCATTTCAAAATTAAAATGGCAAATAATATGATTAAAAAACCCTTTAATTGAGTTCTGCTGGTGAAGTGTCAATCACATCACAACAGTGAAGATCTGGGGTTTTTTCAGCAGGTGCATTTGGTCAGGATTCATATCTAAGCCCACGAGCAGGGACAATACAATTTCAGGTGACCACTAACACACTAAGCAAGCCATGACAAGGTAAACATCTCTGGCAGGCTGGAAATTGCATATACATGCTATTCACCAGATTGACTATATATTTGCTTAAAGTAGGGGATGTACTTGAAAGGTTCTCTTTGTCTGAATCCATGAGACTGGTTGTTTACATCAGGCAACTCCAATTACATATTCCCTCAGCATGTACAGTGAGCCTTAATGATCAGCCACAAAACAGAGGGCAATGTGGGGAGAAATATTATTAAGGTAAGCAGAAATTCACTACATCTCAATTTATCAACCTGGATAAAGCAGAACAATACAGTGATTTTATCATCAGTTTCATCAACAAGAAGCTGAAGTCAGGTTGTGAAAACAAGGCAAGACAAGCTGCAGAGTGACTATCAGGAGCACTGCAGAAAAAAGTTGGAACAAAACAAAACAGCCCTTAAAAATACTAAAAATACATGTTTGATTACTAGACAGTACAGATTTAAGACTGAAGTAGTAATTGTCCTTGCTCATTTTATTTTTAAATTAGTTGTAATTCAATAGAAGCAGAGGAGACATCCCACTAAAAGGGACATCATTATCTCATCATTCTTGTATTGGACTTGATGATCCTGATGAGCCCCTTCCAACTGGCATGTTCTGTGATTCTGTGTCATACAAGGCAATTTACCTTCAGCATTGTTAACTATTTCCATCATCATTTAAACAGTACAGCTATGTCTTGGGAACCTAGGACTGGACAAGCATCTTTAGAAACAGACACAAGAAAAGTTCAAAATAAACAAGCAGCCCTGACTCCAAATGACCCATGCAGATAAATAATGGCAACACTTCCATTAGCTGGGCACTAAACATTCAGAGAATGTTTTAGACTAAAGGATCTCCAACATTAGCCACTCAGAGTCAATGGTTTTTGACACAATTTACCACAATGAGGTCAGTAAAGCCATGCAGAAGGTATAAAAAGGGTTGCCTGCACCATGACTCACAGGACATATTGAGTGGTGCCCACCCAAGCCTTGCTCAGCTTCTGTGACTGTGTGAAGTTCAAATCTGTTTTCTTTCAATGAGCTTTCCACTCCTTGTCTGACCAGTACCATTATTCACAGTATCAGCTGGTTTTATTAACAGCACTGAGAAACAGTGATTGATGTCACCAAGATGAAGCTGTCAATTTCCCATTCAGGCATCTTGAAATATTAGTACGCAACCCTGGGAGTAACCAAAGAAGCTTAAGTCTTACAGGAATTCAACTTACATAACTCTGTACCAGTTTAGAATGCAACTACTCTTCTTGGCTGGAAGTCTTCTGCTTCATTCAGTGGAGGACTGCACAAGGAGTTTTTGGGACAGCTTTCTTTCCATGGACCCTAAAGCTGGTGTGTTATCCCCAAGAAAGATGCATGTATCAGACCTGATTTGGTTAAAATTAAAGCTTTCTTTCTTTCCTTTCAGAGATCAAAGGCTTTTAAACTGCTTTTTACTTATACTGCTAGGCAGATAGATAATATAAATGCCTGTTAATTTATTCTCTCTTCACACAGCTCAGTTAACACTTCAATAATTGTAGGTCCTGCAGAAACCGGTGGTCTGTCTGTGAGGAAAGGCTGTGCAAACCCATCCAGCTCACAATGGCTGGGGGCTCTCTACCTCTACAGCAGCAAGATGCTCAGAGCTTTGGTTACCCTCAGCCAAAACAGACTGTATGTTGTAGTCTCCGTAGCCCTCTTTGCCAATCCCTTTCACACCTTCCAGCAAAGCCTACTGAACACAAAGAAGTGCTTTGCAAGGGAACAGCCAGGATGTGAGCCAGGACCTATCCTCACACCCTTCAAACCCCACCTTCCTTAACCTCATATTTTCCCAGCACTGGGGAGCACTGTCCACGTAAAAAACTGACCCTCGGTGAAACCACTGCAGACTCATTTTCAGCTGAAGTTCTCATTTTTTGCCATATGATTTCATGCAAGTAATTTGCATCTTCAAGGCAAGTAAAGAAAGAAGTTTTGCTGATGAATCCCTTAGTAACTACTTCTCAGTCCTGAAACACATTTTTACTGCATTTGCCCAAAGTTTTGCAAACTAAGAGAAGCCATCTTATTTTCCTTGATAAAATTACAGCAAAATGCAGCAACGCCGGAAACCAAAACTATCAAAGACATTAACAGGATTACATTCACATCATATGGCATTGCAAAAATTACATAATCTGCCTTGCATTAAGCTCAGACTTGCTAAAGGTTTGCATTCTTAGAGGTAAACCCAAGAACATTTGAAAATACCATCAGCAATGCTTTCAAGAGAGAACAAAGAATTGTTTCAATGAATCACAACATCTTGCTTTACATGTTAGCAGTGTGCTTTGTAAACCAGAAAGGCAGGTATATACTGGCTAAAGAAAATGACAGCCAGAACATTCAGGAGAAGGCTGATTTTACTGTAGTTTTCTTAATCAAATTGAAATTATTCTTTTAAAAGCAGTACATAGAGTTCTGTGTTTTAACATATTCATATTACTCTGTATTTAGACACCAGAAATTCTTATCTTTCACACAGCTCACTGCTTTTTAGCTCCAGTGAAATTTTTCTTGTTGGGTAGTTTTCAATTTTCTCTCTTGTGTTGTACAGAGCAGTGGAGGCCACATCAAAACTATTACTGATGTTAAAGAAATTTAAAGACAAAATCTCTGCTCCATTAGGATGCTAGTCACTCTATTGAAGGAAAAGGGCTATAGGTTAGAAGCCTCTTGTTATTGTCTCTTTTAGATCAAGCAAACATCATGATGCTTTTCTCCTCAAAATAATTCAATTCACATACTCTACCTCTTACAACCTGAAAAAAAAAAGCTAAGGAAGATGCAGAATTCATGAGCCTTTGCTCAGAAAAAGGGCTTAGAACTTAGGTTGAACATAACCTTTGCCTTTTTAGATGCCCATCAGAGAGTCCCCCCAGTGCAGCATGCTTGGAGACCAAATTGCAGTATTTGCCCTAGGTAAAGGTTACTAAGGAGAGATTGAAATTAGGCACAAAGGCAGCACACAATCGTGCGTGAGACTGAGCAGACACCGAGCAGAAATAGGTGTCTCCAAACAGCATTTTCTCACTTTTATTTTTGGCCTGTTCTTCCTCCTTACCTCAAGCTCAAAAAAGACTAGACACCACTGCAATTTTTCATCACCTTCCCCTGACAAAAGCAGCACGGCATGAAGCTCTGAAATCAAAGTTCTTGGTTTTTAACAATGAAGACTAAGGACCCCTTTTCTCCAAGGCAGTGTGCCACCCAGGCTTCAATTTGCATACCACATGTTCAAGCAGAGAAAAGTCTTTAAATTAAAAATGGTAAACATTTACAAATATTCACCCAGACAAAACAGCTTAACCCTAATTTCCAGAATGCATGCCCAAACAGAGAAGAATTTACATTAGTGTTATTTTATATATGCAAGGCATTCCCCAGCAGAATCATATAACAGAAGTAAATACTTCGAGGAACTGAGAATTTAACAAATACAAATGAAACATCACAGGCTGTCTTAAGTATACATCATTAAAATGAACCATCCAAAACGTACTAATCCATCCCTGCCTCCCTGCTTGTATTTCACTGGCAGCAGACATGCCAACATGTTTCAGAGGTTTTTGTGTGAGAACTCCTTGGATTTATGGACACATGCACAGACCTTCCTATCACTGTTCCCAAGGACTTGACACCGTGTCTGACCTGCCTGGATGTAACAGATGACACAGAATTCTAAGTGCTGTATATTAAGATACTTGTAAATCAGTTTAGTTCAGTGGCCAATCCATTGCATTCCAGACAGAAAATGCTATTCTAGAAAAAATATCTGAAGATGCCCCATATTTTTCTGGTTTTGCAATTACTGTATCTGTCACAAATTCATCTGCTCAGGGGCAACCTCCTTGAGAGAAGGACACATTCCTGGGCTCCAGCCAGTTAAACATCTCTCCTTGTAACTACCGGCTGGAGTGCACTTTGAGGCACTGTCACAGAGAGATATAAACTAATTTACTTGACTATGAAACACAGAATAAAATAAGTTAAAGAAATGCTACTTTTAAAATATTTGACTTATGGGAAATTGTCTCAGTTCAGTGGGGTCCTTTTTGGGGAGAAAATGTAAGCAAGTATATTTATATTTACATGGTACAGCAATGCAATTTGTACATGCACACATGTTAAAAGAAGTGCTCTAAGCAGGAATCAAAGCCCAATGAAGACAACAAGGGCAAGTAGAGCAAGCAAATAAGTAATGGGAAGACATAAAAATTTTGGAAACTTAATTAAAAACTTACTAGTGCTTTAAAATTGATCTCTTCCCTGCAATGAATGAATATTTTACAAAATGGCTGCAACTGGTTCTGTTTAAAGGAATCCTAGCCATATAAATTTTATTTTAAAATATATTCACTAATCTATCCCCTGATATTAACATTATCCAGCTCATTAGCGTCTACATTCACCATATGATAGATGAGTTAAGCTACCAAAAATAATGCATTTCAAGTTTTCACAGAAAAGAGCTTTTCTGAAGAACCGAATACCAAGGAACATTTCCATCATTCTCATGGTTTGAATAAATCTACACCTAAGAAAGGAACTATGACAATAATAGTGAAATTTAAAAATACAGAATACAACCACTCAGTGGGAATGGTGAAGATGTAGATTGCTGTTGTTTTTCTACTTTTTGAAACTGGTCTTCACTCACAGCTGTGTGACCTGGTGCACCTTCTTGTCAGGAGATGGCCCTTTACTCTGGGAGGTGAGCAGCTCCATGGTAGAGCACTTGGTGGAAGTGTTACCCTAGCAGAGAAACAATGCTGTACTTGCTTTTGGCACATTCATTCTAAATGAAGTAAGCATCCCCTGTTTTATAGATGATTTTCATGAGATGGTTTCTGCAATTCTTTTTGCAGTCATTTAAGTCTTTCTTGAAACCTTTCTCATATAAACTTGTGGCAATTTAAAAAGTCTCTTCTTTGCTGCTGCTTATTTTGGCATTCTTGATTTGTGTTTTGTCCCATTTTTAGTCATTTTGCCTTATTTCTTTTTTATTCCTTAATTTATGTTTTATTACAGCAATATTCCTCATGTTAGTTCTGTCAGCTTACATACAAAATATCAATTGAGGAATAAATACATAGGTATAATCTTTTTTTATCAGTCATCTAGGCCTTGTATATTTGGTTCTAGTCCTCCTATTTGTAATTTTGTGATTTCTGCCTTTGTGCCAAAGGGAGGCACTTGAGGTAGTAAAGCCTCAGTTCTAACACCCTATCTCTTCCTATGGTCATCCACTTAAAAGAGCTCTTTTAAATTAGGTGTTGCATGCATTTTCATGGAGCATATTAAACTGATTATGCATAGTAGTTTTAGAGCACAAGGACTTAAAATTGAAATATGTCACTTGCTTTGCTTAACTGCTTTAAGTGCAAGACTGACAAGGGAGAGTGTCAGTAAAGAGTTGAACTCTAAAAGGCTTTCAGAAAGAGAAATGTTAAAAATTAAAGACTAGACACTCACTCTGTCAAACTGCTCAGGGATTTTACTATCACTTCAGCTGTTAAAAAAGTAATGAAGTTATATTCTCATTATAAGAAGTTGGCTCAAACTATTAGCTGGCAGAATGTTTAGAAGGTTTTCTGTGTTAAATTGTTCAGGAAGCTTTTAGGAGCAAGAAGAATGGGAAGGAGAAAAGGTCAGTGAACGTCTTGCCAATCCTTTATTTTGCCATTTTTTTCGTTCGGAATGAATAGCTGTACTGTCAGAGCTGAGCATACCTGCAGAAGTTTGTTTGTAGAGAGCTCCACTAGACTGAGCAAAAAACAAACCACCTTCTCATGCTCTCTCTCCCTCAGCAAAGCCCAAATTTGGTGCCCTGCTTACCACCTGCTCTCAGCCTTGTTAACCTGTTTGCCTTCAAGTTGCTTCTTCTTTTCTTAGGATAATTATTTCTGCTGCTGTCTGACTTTTACAAGTGTCATCCCCCTGTTTTTCTTCCCCCTCCTTTAGTCTCCATTTCTCAGTCTCGTTAGTATTTTTGGTCGTGAAGTCAGCAACTTATGATGATAATTCCCAAGAAGATTCTCAATTTATTTTTTAACCCTTTCTTTCTAAATCCCCATGTTCAAGAGTAAGGGCTACAACATATAGAACACAGAGACTTAAATCTTCATCTTCAAGTCAATTTGTACCTTTGAAACCTTTATCAAGCTCACCTAAATTTTTTTAAGTAATTTCTTGTATTTTCCTTCTTCAAAAGCAATGGTGCTAGCATGATTTTGTTTATCATCTGGTTCCATTAGTTGAACTGTCTCATTATCAGTCAAGAGATATTACAAGAGAAAAAGTTACAAGAAAAACAGTGCAACCTTCTCAGATGCAAAATTATGGAAAGGACAAAGAGAAGGTTTATTTCTTGAATGGACAGAGCCACCTTTTCTTCTAGCTCTGGCATAGGTGACTCAGGGAAGAAAGAGAGGGGGAAATACAAACCAAAAATAGTAGCTCTCTCCATTCAACAAGCCTTTCAAAGCACACAGATCTTTGGAACTTTCCTATTTCACTACAAACCCGAGGGAGTCCTCACCCACCACAGAGCCGCTCACATCCCAAAAAGGTTTTCCCAATTATTTTATAATTTTTAATAGTTAAAAGTTTTATTTCCAGTTTGATGAAGTTCTAATTCTCATTTGGGCTAATACCACAAAGCTACTTACTTCTGCAGAGGTGACAGACAGAATGCAAAGGAATACATATATTATCCTGAAAAATTGACATACAATTTCTGTACATCTTTGATAATTTGATTGCTATGGTGCTTCCCATAAAACTGATTTCATTCCATTGGAAACTTAATTCTCAACTTCTTATAATAAACATCTAGAATTTCATATTAAAAAAAATTAAGATTGACATTTTTAAAAATGTCATTATTTTTTGTTCAATAGACATTTCCCATTAGAGCAATGTAGGATACACTGTAAGTATTTTTGTTCAAAAATTAGTTTTTCAAGTATTCTCATTAACAAATGCCCCACACACAAAAAAAAAAAAAAACAAGAAAAGAAAAAAAAAAAGGACCAGTCAACATGTTTGCACCAGGACAAGAATAAGTTACCCATTAGCAGGCCATAATGGCTGCTAATGGGGAACTCTATCCACCTGCATTCTCTCCTTCCCCTTCTAGAATTTCTGGCTGTCCTGAAGAGATGCTATCCAGTGCCATACACTGCATGGGCTCATATTACCATTTTACTGGTGCTGGGCTGCACTCAACTTTAACAGGCTTGACTGAAAAAAAAGAAAAAAATAAATAAATAAAACCAACATAAAAGCCCCTGCATGGGAAAGGAAGGACGCTCACGGAGCAGCGGCAGCCGAGGGGGATGAAAAGGTATCCATCACAGCTCCCAGCTCTTGTCACCCTCTGCTAGTGCTCCCTGGCCCCTCACACCCACACTCACAGCCAGTGCCTCATTCAGCTGTCAATCAATTCCCGAATCATTCAGCTGACAATCAGTTCCCGAACCGCTGCAGATTCCAGCCCGGCACAGTTAGATAAAACAGAATCCAAGCCAGCTTTTTTTTTTCTTTTCTTTCTTTTTTTTTTTTTTCGGTAGAATGATACCCCTGCACATAAATAAGCACAAAACGCAAGTGTTAAGCTGAAATAGCAACACACACATAATTTAAATTTAAAGCATCGACAGAACCTGCCAACCATTAATTCATTCTTTTGTGTGTATGTGGCAGTGTCACCACCAGTTGTTTCCCCTCCCCCGTAACTCACACAGGCACAGGACTATCACTGTCTCCTCCCTGACATCATTGCTCATCCCTGGCTGCCAGTGCTGTGCTCCTTAATTTGATCTACCCATGGTGTTACTCATGGGAGTTTCGTGTGCTTTCCCGAACCACTTCCCAGTTCTTTGCCCTTTCCCACATGCTGCCTCATTCCACAGAACACTAACAGCCCCCCTCCATACTCACACCCCTTGTCACAGACCCTGCTGCTTCCCCCAGCCAGACATCCTCACTGCTTCCTGCGGATTGCACTGAATCCTCCCTCCACTACTCTGACCCACCTCCAATCCGTTTCTTCACTCTCCTCTGCAGACTTTGCCCTTGTCCCCACATGAATCAAGACAGGAAATTTCTCAACACTCTCATATTGTGGGACAGGTAACGCAGAGACACATTTGACAGCTCCAAATGCAAGAAAAATGTTTTCTGTTTTGGTGCCCGAACTCAAGCATCAGGAACACCGGGACCTGATAGGGCCAGTGTGAGAGTATCCTGAGGACTTCACTGAGAAAGTCTGAGGAAATCTCTCCTGAGAGAAAGATTTCAGCATCTTATATGGGCTTATTTTAGGTATATCTTTTTAAAAAATGGAGAACTCATCTCTCGTGTGGTGACCATGCTGACAGCAACTGTAGTCTCTTTGCTCCAAGTTTCTCAGACAAAAGTTGCCTGGTTTTCTTTTTCTTGGAAATAGGCAAACTGATTTGAACAAAACTTTGTGAAATAATTCATTGCAGAGTTTGAAAACTGATGAGTAGAAAACCTACAAAGAGAACAACCAGTTCCACTAGGGCTAATAACCCCTTCCCTTGCACCTTCCCTTCAGGAAGGTCCCACAAGCTTCTCACACTGAATTTACAGCTATTTCCTCAGAGATTTCATTAAAAAGTCAGTATTACTCTGAAGAAGTTATTGGGCAAGAAACTGTAGTGATAACACATCTATCTCCCCATGAAAAGGTAATGCCTAAAATATTCTTTGTGATTTCAAGGGAAACTATGGCATATTTTAGTGAGATTTTCTATCCCTGTGACCTCTTTTTCCCTTTTACCAATTAAACCTCAAGTAGTGACTTTATGTTAATCACAGTGATTCAGGCAAGGACACTACTTTCTCACTTCTTAGTCTTCATTGGATCCCTAAAATGGGTAGTATATTTTGAAATGCCTTTATATGATATGGGAAAACTGCACAAACCAGAGAACACAATTTGCATGTTCACATAGTCATCAATAAAATTACCACAATGTCTTTATTTTTAAGATATATTTAACATACCAAGGTTGTTGGGGAAAGATGTTTTTAACTTGAGGCTACAAACCATTAAACTGCTATACCTTGACTTTAAACCTATTCTTGCAGAAGATTTTTATTCTTTGATATGGAACATTCAAGAAATGGAGCATTTTATACATGGTGTAATATTATATGTATGATATATACTTTTATATATGAGAGTTCTATTTTTATACATGGTGGCAGCTTACCCATGTAAGTTAACAAGAATATTCCATATAATGAAAGAAAAAAACACTCTTAATTAGCACTCTTAAATAAACTCTTAAAAACACACTTAATTAGCATCTCTACAATACATCTCCATGAAGGAGAATATAAAGTGATTATATACATATGTGCAAATCTGGATAAATTTCTTTACTGCCAGCTGATAGGCAGATTAATGATAAGCATAGTATAAAGATCTATACACAAACATGGTAACTTTGCTGAACCAGATCCTCCTTTCTTTACATTGAGTACAAAACCAAAAAATATGTCTGTGCATTAATAAAAGTTGCAGAGATGTAAGCAGTTAACCCCTTAATGCTCATAGTCTCAGTATTGTGACTCCACTGAAAAAAGGCATCCTTGCAGCACCTCCATTATAAGACTCAGTTAGTTAAGAGGTTAGTTAATGAAATGCCCCAGGCATACCACCCTTTCCCACCTGCTACAGTCTATGAGTCCATTTACACATCTCAAGCAAGAAGGAAAACAGTTTTTAAAACAGTTTGCAGACTATGGACATGAAATCACAAACATATTTCACATTAGGGAAAAGAAAAGGAGTTAATTATTACCAGAAGACAACGAAAATCTGTTTAAATTTTTCACTGGTGATATGAAAATAACTCATTCAGATTTAAGTAAATGTGAAAATTATTACTGACATTTAAGGCAGAGAATTTTAGATTAATGTTAGAAATAAGATTTTAAGCCTTTAGCCTAAAATTTGCTCACAGTGCAGTTACCAGACTCATGAGCTTAATCACCTCTCTTTGGACCCAAACAGCCCACAGGTCCCAGTGACCTCCCAATAATCAGAGTAAAAAACTGATGACTGCAATGAAAGCAAAATAAGCCATGAAACTGAAGGCTGATTGTAAAAACTCTTCAATTTAAATCTTGAGTTTGCAGGCAAGCCACTGGTGTATTGCCAGGAGTCTCCAGCAGAGAATTTCCAGTTCTGTTACAGCTGTACCCTGCCACAGAGTACTGGATGAACCTTAAACAATCATGTTTTAAAGGAATTATTTTAAATACTGCATATGCCCAACACAATTCTTTCACTGCAGGCAAGTCATGACACGTTCTGCAGACTAGACCACTACATTTCAAATAGATCACTACTTTAATTTTTAACTTGCTCAAAATGTACTTGGTTATGTCCAAATCTCTAAGGCAAAATTACCCATCTCTGATCTGTGTTGAATACAAGACTTTTGGCAGCCATTACTTTTGTTTACAGTAAATTTAGCTTACTGGATGATTTGGACAAAATCCTATTCACACTGAAATCCAAAAGTAAAACAAAACAAAACTAAACAAAAACAAAAAAACCAAATAAACCAACTTTTTGCTTAAAGACAGGAGGTTCACATCCTTCAGTTTTGATTTGATTGCTTGAGGATAAAATAATGTGGTTTGCTTAGAGTAAAACCAGCAGCATGCTCAGCAGAACTTAATAAAGTAATAGCCCTTAGGCTTCCCCTGGCATTTTAGTTAAGAGAGACCATTTCTGAAAATATTTAAAGCCTACCACTTCATGTGGACCTCAACCATGCCCATACTCATCCCTTTGTCAATGGGCTAAATGAGATATACCAAAGTAGTGCTTCTTGAAGATCTGTTGCAAAGTCAGTGATTCTCATTTTCCAGAATTAATTGTGACTAAGCACCCTGCCTTGTAAAATTTAAAGTTTTAACTTTTGCATCCTTTTTTTTTTTTCTGGTGATAGGAACTCCTGCTCACAAAACTTCTCTGCTGACAATAACCACATCAGGACTGTTACATGAGACAACACCCAAAACCATATTAGAATATGCATCTCTTTCTATGTATGTTACAACATGTATGTAAAATAATTTTTAAATAACCGTATTTCTTTATAAATGGAGGAGGTTGTGTTATTATTTAGGGCATCCCCCAAAATACGGATGCTTCCCAGCCAAGGTGAAATTTGAAACTTCATCCCAGGTACCTAATAAAAGGAAGACAGACTCTAAAACTGCAAGATTGTCTCTTTCCACTGTGCAGTTCTATATGACCCAAATTAGGTTTCACTAAATCTTTTCCACCATAAAAGTCAAAATCTAACAGGTGTTGGTCCAGTATCCACCATGTTAAAGATTTATCCCAGCAATATTTCTCCCAGGCTCTGCTCCTCAGCTACCAAGTTGTACTACAAGGTCTCAGCCATGACTAAGGATCAAGGCATTCATTTATTTGCCCTATTAGCTCTAGCTGAAATACCCACATAAAAAATGTTCTCAAGGGCAGTCTTGTTCAACTTCCCAGTTGTAACACATCTGGCAGCTCTCACCAAGATGCCAAAGGTGCTTGACATCCCCATCCCCCTGCTGAAGAGAGGTTGGATGCCA
The DNA here is from genome assembly GCA_013400575.1 of Peucedramus taeniatus. Taxonomy (NCBI): domain Eukaryota; kingdom Metazoa; phylum Chordata; class Aves; order Passeriformes; family Fringillidae; genus Peucedramus; species Peucedramus taeniatus. The sequence goes on from WBNO01018513.1 coordinate 43,872, forward strand.
GCCTACACGCCTGCTCCTGGGAGTATAACTCATCTGGTTTCAAGAAAAATGAACCAGGATAGCACAGATCTCTCAGGTAAACTTCACAAATCTAATGGATTTTGACTTGCCATAGCCTGCTGACATCTCAGTCAGAAATCTGCTGGGAATTTTAGGCAAGTATCCAATCAGTATGAAAATGAACAAGTTCCCCAGGTTGCAGGAGTCACACTGGAGTAGTGATCAGTTATCGCAGCCACAGCACAGAGCTGAAGGGCATTTGGTATATCCAGTTATGCCAAACCTATGAGATTTTAACTGCAAATAGGCCATCTCCCAGACAGAGTTATGCTGTTAAAATACACAACTTATATCTAGATTGGGCCTGGGAGGACTACAACACTATGCCAGTGATGTACATGGCATTCATCCAGATAATTAAAGAGGAGTAATGCCAGTGGCTTTGACACTTCCCAGCCTGGACCTGCTGCCATGAAACACTCCATGAAACACAAAGTCAGTGACTGAGGTCATTCATGGATGAGTGGACAGCATTACCCCAGTATCTTCCCTGTACCCTAATATACATTTTAATAAAAAGCAAAACCATGCAATAGGCAATAAACCCTCACCAAAAGAATGATGATCAAAGATTATCCAGGCTACCTAAGAAAATCTGGAACATATTCAAGTTGGATGCTGAAGGTTTGCCTGGTCCTATGTTCCCTCACTTCCTCCCAGAGTGAAGGAGTTCTCACTTCTTTACAGTCAAACTGTTCACTCCTTTACACTTGTCTGACAGCTTCTATAAACTCAGCTATTACCTAGCTGTTACTCCCTGTACAAAGAGCAAAAGCTTCTCTGGGAACACTGAGAAGAAAGGTGTCACTGACTCCATTAGAGAATCATAGAAAAGTCAAAGTTGGAAAAGACTTTTAAGATCATTGAGACCAACCACTGACCCAGCACTGCCAAGTCCATAACACTAAACCATGTCCCCAAGTGCCACATGTCCACATCTTTTAGATACTTCCAGGGTGATGACTTAACCACTTCCCAGGGCAGCCTGTTCCTCTGTTTGACAACCTCTCCATAAAGAAAGTTTCACTATTATCCAATATAAAACCCCCCCAGCACTACTTGAGGCCATTTCTTCTTGTCCCATCACATGTTCATGGGACAAGCAACCAGTGCTCTCCCTCCAGGTGGTTGTAGAGCAGTAAGGTTTTTCTTGA
>WBNO01018525.1:0-15198 GCA_013400575.1 Peucedramus taeniatus
TCTAATGAGATGAAAGGCAAAAGGTGATTGATTTGAGATTTCACTTTCAAATCAGTCTAGAAAATTCCTGTTATAGCTGAGGCTGATACTACACAATCCAACTGGCTTTTAGGAATCCTAATGTCTGTGATCCTATGAAAAATACCCACCACCTTAGAAGGAATTAAAGCCTTTCCAACAGAAGGATGCCAAAATGTAAGCTAATACTGAGCAGTAGTAGATCATTGTGTTCTTGTTCTGAATGACAATTTGGTGCATGTGAGAGACAAGCCTGAGGCCTAACCAGGACTTCCCACAGAGAGAGGAGGAACAGGCAGCATGGTGTAAGCCTCACAGCAACACTTTCAAGTGCTGTATTTCAAAAATAAATCTCAGACTGTATGTGGCAGAGAGGACACAGGGACAGAAGCAATTAACCCTCCAAAGAACAATGTTAAGTTTTCACTTTTCAAAACCTTTCTGAAATCCATCACTTATAGAGTGAGCAAAGAACAAGAATAAAGTATTCATAAACAAAAACATACCAGTGACGAAATCACAGCACTGTTAAACTGCATAAGGGCTTATGCCAAATTTGAAAAGTAAGTGCAGTTTCAATAATTTCCACAAGAATGAATAATGACAAACTATCTAGGGATTCAATTTTACTCAACATATGCAAACATAGAGAAGATGATATTCTTGGACATTGAAGAAATTATTTGAAATGAGATGTCACATATTCTTTGAAGTCACTCCTGTTAATACACCATTGGGTTATTGTCACTGGCCTTAAAAGTTAACTGTCATTCTATTTAATTGGAAATTCCAAGCTAATCTACGTTTTCCTATCATGTTCCTGTCTATCAAACCAGTGTAATAGCTATTTTAAGTTTTTCCATGTGTGGGAGATCACTGATGCTGAAAAATCACTTCAGTGAAATATTTGTGCAATTAATTCTCAAAACCAACTGAAACAACACCAAAAAAAGTGCAAAATACAATTATAAATCAATGGTATTTCTCCTCCTGACTAGGGACCGGGGATTAGAACTTCTTTATGCTTGTGTAGGTTCTCAGTATGCACCAAAAAACCTCTCCTCCATGCCCACAATTCCATCTCCAGCTGTCTGTACTGAACAGAGATACTGACTTACACACTTGCCAGACCAGCACTTGGAGGCACATCTCAAAATTTTCCACTTGTTTTTAACAAACATTATGCTATCTCAAATGTTGCCAGAGATAAAAGGCTCAGTAATCAAATCCATAGAAGTTGTTATAAGGAAGAGGAATTGAAAGTCAAAAGATCTCTGGCTTTGCATGCAGGTGATATAGGACTCGTATACAATCGTCTTCCCCAAATCTGATGCAACATGATTGTCTTCAGCTTCCCTTAGAGCAGCAAAGATATGCTATTTCTCTACCTGCACAACAAAGCATTCCATAAACTTCATTAAGAAAAATGGCTTATTTACTCCAGAAAGATGCTAGTCAGGTGAGACACTGCCTATCCACACTGTCTCAGTATATGGCCTTGAAAGGCTCTACAAGAAAATAGCCTGCTGAAAAGCTGTTGACTTACAGTGATATTTGTTTTCTAAGCATCTTCCTAAATCTCCTATTCTGTTCCAAAATGTTTTCCTGAAGAAAACAAACAAACAAAAAAATTACTAAGATACTCCTTCTATTTTTACTCACCATGAAAAGCAAAATCATACTAGGACTTAGCTGTTTTCAAAGCCAGCTTTTCTTTTTTGACTTGTTCCAGAAGAAAAATTAAAAAAAATCAATTTGTATTTTACTAAAAGTGATTCAAATATGACTTGAAATGTAGCTTTTCAAAATTCTTAATTTTAGTGATTCCTCTTTTACATAAAAATGCATATAGCACTGAAGCAGAGTATCAGAACCTTAAAGTAGCTACCAGCATAAACTTAGATTAAAAAGTTAGAAAAAAGTCAGTACAAAAGAAATTAAAATAATTTTTATAAATAGTAATAAACTTTAAAAACCTCACATGAATATGCTTTTAATTTTTTTGCATTGCATAGGTATAGTCACAGCCACTTTCTTAAAAGCTTCAATGCCTTAAGGTTTCAGCATTATACAGAAATTCTAGCAGAAATGCTAGCAGAAAGGATTGTCTGAATGCTCCTTTATCAATTTAAGAAGAAAACCTTCCAAAGCATCTCCGCTGGTCTTTTAAATTATGTTTGCTGGTTTTCTACTGTAGAATCATAGAATCAAAGCATGGTTTGGGTTGGAAGGGACCTTAAAGATCATCTATTTCCAACCCCGCAGCCGTGGGCAGGGACACCTCCCACTAGACCACCCCAGCCAGGCCTTGAACACTTTCAGGGATGGGGCATCCACAGCTTCTCTGGGCAACCTGTTCCAATTCCTCACCACCCCCACAGAAAATAATTTCTTCCTAAAATCCAATCTAAGCTTACTGTCTTCCAGTGCCACTTAGAATTGCAGAAATTCCTGTAAGTGAAAGAATAAACTCTAAACATGTGTGTGGTAACAAAGATAAAAATAACAGCATTTTAGGGGGAAAAGTGGGAGAGGAGAGAAAAGAGTAAGATTGCTTTTTATGGCAGCAATGATTTGGAAGGTTGCGACATGCATTAAAATTGAAACAATTTTTCTAATATAAACCAAGGATTGATCTTCTATAACAAACACTAGGAAATTTTATAAGCTGTTATTCAACCAAAACTCCCCAAAATTTCAAAATAACAAATCTAACTTTAGCTTTCAAAATCTTGTCTGATTTTAGGAAATTTTTATATCAGCATGTACCAAAATACTTTTCAGAGCCTTTAGCTGAGTAACTTTGTGATTTGTGCAAGGTAAAGAGTTTGCTGTTGGATTTGTTCTTTTCCAATTAGTTAAAAAAAATGTTTCTGCAATTTGGCCTTGCCAGCAGATAGATGTCCTGAATTTTGAGTTAGTATGAAATTCATCTCTTGCAAATTCTATCTGTAGATACATGACCTCTATCATTTTATGAATATTTACTTCTTAGACAATGATTTTAAGTATTTTCAGTATTTGCCCAGTTCTCTCAGAATCAGCCAAACTTATATCAGAAAACTAAATCCAACAGGCAGCTGGATTAGATCGCCCTTGTGGGTCCCTTTGAACTGAACCATTCTATTCTGTTTATTTTAGAATGATAATAACATTAATAGCCATTACAGAATTAATAATGCTGATCACTGAGCATAAACAATAGGTGCTAATCATAAGATAATCAAGCCCCAGTTTTGCATGCCCCAAAACTTAGAAATTGAAGCATATACATATGCTATTGTCAAAGAGGAGGAAAATCTTTGAAAGTTTAGCCCCGGTATTTTTATTAGGCTCTCAGAATAATATCAAGAATTTATATAATAATCCAAATCCTACTTTGAGGTATTTCCATTAGTTAAAGTCACTGAAACTACTTTTGTTCACATTCAGAGGTAAAAGAAAATAAATGTTGAAAATTAAATGTATATTTGTAGCTACACTAGAAGTTGAAGTAGTTTTTTGTACTTTAATAGGTAAAGAAAATATATTTTTATGGTAAAAAGTAGGTTTCCTGGGTTAAAACTACAGTTTTAAAATTATCTTCTCAGCTGCTGTTAAACCCAGAAAGTATCCACTTTACACGGGTGGGGCAGAACCTTCATTTTAGAAATCTTTAGTTGTTCCCAGATCTCACCCCAATATTTGATTATTTAGAAACTTACTAGGTTTTGGGACAACATGCTAGAACTTTGCTTTTCCTTACTCATTACTAAGCTGCCTGAATACTTATTCTAGTAACAATATGCACCAACACTGAATACAATGCACTATTCTATATCAAGCCCTGAGAAGACAAATTAGTGATTCAAAGGTAATTCTGCTGTTCTGAAAGGTACAACATTGTTGTTCACTGTGCTGTTAGATATTTGCTTTGCCAGACTTTAGAGATTGAATCACTCACTGGATGAAATTGAATGGGTTTCATAGTAAGGAGAGCTATAAAAATAGTCTAAGCTATAATTTGAATGCAAGGCATTAAAAATGTATATGTTGCTCTATATAATGCAAATACACATTAATCTTAGAAAGCATTGTGTTTTTATATGTAAACCCCAAACTGATCAATGGGACACAATTAGAAAAGTGAATATGACTTTGGAAAAGGGGAAAAAAAAAAAGATTTGTCCTCATACTTATGCAAGAATAAAGGTCTCTGTTTTTAAAAAATTGTAATAATGATTCCTACTTTTATTATAGTTAAAAAGACTATTTCTCCTTACTGTTTTACAACAGTGAAAAAGGACTTTCTTACTTTTAATAATCTCATTTGAGTAAATTAGAGGATTAACTGAAAACCTAGATAAGATACAGCAAGCTCAATTTGTTTAATAGAAATATTCTTTTTAAAGAATCTTTCTCTCATCTATTTAACAGTGATATATATAAGGAAGGGAAAAAGTAAGAATCACTTTTACTTCACAGATGTGAAATTAATTATAGAGATAAGTGAGCTACCAAGGGTTATTCAAAATATTTAAAGAAGTTAAGAGACTGAGCACCAGATATCGGCTCAGTGCTTTATCACAGCATATCATTTTTGAATGGCACAGCATCATATCTATTATACAATTAAAAATATATATAACTTACAGCCATCTCTAAATATGCAACCTTTTTCTATTGGGAAGCAAACAAAAAACCCAACCCACAAGCAAATATCAGCAGAAAGAAGAATAATTTTTCTGTGTAAATCATGAACACATAATCTTTCTTCTCTTGAGAAATTTATGTGCTATCAACACAATTTTGACCACAGCACCACGCATGGAAATTCTTACAAATGAAGTACTATTCAAGAAATCCTACTTGCTTATTCAAAATACTGGATGCAAGCTCTCACTGAGCTTATGGGATGAATTTTAGACACACAGACAGAATCCAGGGGATTAGACATGAAACCTACGTTGGCATGGGGGAACAGAAAGGAAGTACTACGCTGTGAAAAGCACACCAATTCATAAAGGATGAAGCTCACAAAGAATGGCAAGGTTTCTTTGTCACTCACATTTATGGGAGCTTGAGACATATTTAACTCTGCATCACATTAGTCAGATGCAGCTCCTCTACTGATCCTCATCACTGGACACACATTCCCTTGGTTGTCAATGACAGACCTTTTGCTTTCAGCACCACTGTGCATTTGATCTCAGTTTCATAATGGATAAAAAAGACCATGCTAGAATAAGCAAACAAGGTCAGTGATTCTGTTTGAGCCTTTTATGTGTATACATTGTCTAAGCCCACCAGCTATACAGCAACATGGTATGCTTTCAGATGGATCAAGGGAGAGAGTATCAGTCGCGCTCCAGGATCCCTGTAGATTGGGATGAAATCCATAGGTCAAGGAAAACAAACCTTGGCTGTTCAGAGGCATCTGAGGGGAGTATGCTGCTCCCGGGGGAACTATGCCTAGCAGGCTATAGCAAGCAAAGCCTGGTGGAGTATTACTGCTCAGCTACAGTTAAGTTCTCTTTTCAAGTGAAAATACAATAAAAACAACCCCCAAATCCAACCATAAAAATGCCTCACACAGCTAACATCGGACCTGCATTCAGAAATAGTTTCACCCTGCATTTCTTCAGTGTTTCAGTTAGCATGGTCCCTTGCCATGGGATAGGAGATGTTCAGTGCAGGAATTCCTGAATAGGTTTCTTTCTTTGACCAGAGCCTCTGCACCCATTTTCAATTATTGCAATTCAGTGCAAGGGGAAAATTGTTAAGAAATTATACTATGTCTTCTTTTTAGTAGCTACTCCAAAGCATGAAGAAAAAGCTGTAAATTTGAACTTAAATCTTCCACGTGGAAGCATGCTGCCTTATCACTGAATCACTACTTTAGCTTCTCTTCTAATGAATTCACTTCTGAGACTTTGAGAATAAAGATACACATATTGGATACACTGTTCTCTTTATTAAGCAAAAAAGATCTTGTTTCAGCCTTAACTGTATTTCCCTCAAACAGGAGGAAGAAATAATTCAAACCAAACCTAATCCAAATGTCCTTTAACTCTGATATTAAGAGTTCAAAATCCAGGCAAAATATTTTAGTGTTGATTTGTGATCAACACTACTGTTGATTGGTGATCAACAACTGCAACCACAATCTGCCTTCACAAAGACACAGGGGGAAAAAAATCCAAATTAATATACAGCAGTTAAAATACAGCTGAAGAATACTAAAATAAACTATAATAAAGATTAAGAAAAAATATATTTGTTTATCCACTTCAGGCCTTTCTAAACCAAACTTGCTCTTATTATGAAAAAGAATGCATTGTAACATAAACCCATGCAGTACTTCCATTTGTATGATAGTACAAGTAAAGCATTAGAAATCAGTAGAAATTAATTTTCTTCCTGAAGGAACAAAATAGGGTATAGTTTGCATTTTAAGAATGGGAACATCTTTGTTCTGAAGGAGAATGAAGCTGAAGGGAAAACCAAAAGAAACACAACACCCCCAAAAAACCAATCAACTAAACAAACAACTCCCCCCCTCAAAAGCCAAACAAGCCAAAACCAATCCCTTCCCCTCAAAAAAGAAGAAGTCATGTCTAGCTCTCAGTGTATTGTGAGGTGCAAATCCCCGGGAGACCTATAACCACTGTGGTGTAAACTGTACAAGAGTTCCTACCACTCACATTTGATGTGAGAGTGTATCCATTGTATCAGTCCATTAAGGACTGCCCAATCCAGAAGATTCTGAGTAATTACTTCAGTAAATAGCTGTCACCATGCTTCCCGTGCCTACACTACTAGCAAAAGCAAAGCTGGCTCACTTCAAGCTAAATTGGGAATGAAGCTTCAGTACTGTCCCCAGTGTGGCCTGCCAAAGTACACAGTTGCTAGAGAAGCACTAAGTGGGCAGACAGCTCTGGGGTCTAACACAGTTAGTGGAGAAAAGGAGTGAATACTACCCCAGCTCTGAAGAGGACAGAAGGACAGTCACACCAGATGAGGCTCCATATCCTTAATACTGACATCTGATTTCCCTGTGAAAGCCACAAGTTTTGTGGTCAAGCTTTTCCACCAATTCCATTTGCGTGCAGCCTGCTTACAAATGAAGAATGTAGGCTGGAAAAGTCTACAATGAATTTTTACGACTATTTGAAGTACCCTGTCTTCTCCCACTCTCCCCTGCTTCCACAAAAACAGCTGAAAGAAAGTGTGGTGTAGGACTTTGGTCCTCTCAAAAGGGTAAATGATGGATTTATTCTAGTAAGATAGAACAAATTTACCTGACCATAAATGGTTGCTTTTGTCAGCTCCTACATGAATAAATAGCTTATTTGAAGGAATATGTGCTTTAAAATCTCTGCCAGCCTCTCCTGTACTGTAAAAATACATTAAGTTTCACTGAAGCCAATGAACATCCCATTTACTTAGTGGAAGCTTCAGTTTCTACCACCTTCCTGGAACATTTTCAACCTGAGATGCCAAAGTGTAGAGAACCATTCCCATCACCACTGACTCAGCCAGGATGAGAGACAGTGTCGGTACACATCCTTTAACAGATGGCTTCTGACTGCTTAAAAAAATAAGCAAATAGGCACTTCTATAGCTGTTTATCTTGTTTTCTCTCTCAGGCCTCATAGATATAAAAGCAGCAGAAGAAAGTGGCAAAATGTCAACACTGTTTGAACACCAAGCAGAAAGAAAGCAGAAAATACAACTTTTTGGTATACTCATCAGTTTGAATGAAAAGCTGAACATTATTTATGAGACATGTGAGAAACAATCCATTGTACTGAAAAACGATAGTCAATCCCAGATATAAATTCTCTGCTGGTCGATAACCACTATACCCATTCCCTTAGACATGAGAATGACCTGACAGAGCCATAAATTCACACTTTGTCCATTTTTCACAGAGAAGTTCCCCGCCCCAGACAGTCTGCAGTGCAGCAGGCATGACATCGGCGTAAACATTTACTCATTTATTATTTTACACCGACTGCTTCTCAGCTCTCCAGCAACGGACAGGCAAGTAACTGGTGATACAACCTGGGCCAGGTTCAAGAACCAAGCACAGGCCAAATTAAGGTTTCAGAAATGGCACAATGTGATAGCCCTTCCTATCCCAGCAATACTCTGGAACTCACTAAATATGGATTGTCTTTTAACACAAAACCTCACATAAATCCATAAGGTTTCAATATACACATGCATGAAACAAGTTCTCTACCTACAAGTTTCTTTGAAGGAACCAAACAGAAAACTCAGCCTAAACTTATTGAAAATGTTAAAAAAGGCTGGCATTGACCCAAAGTCCTTCTGAAGAGCCTGACCGATAATTAGTACATTTCAGTGATTTGCCCCTTTTGGGGCCTGTGCTCTAATGGGTTTTAGAGCTCGCAAATCAGTGCTAGGATTTGTTCTGTGCATTAACGTGCACAGAGTGCTAAGCTACTTATTTATAATGATACTGTTCCTGTAGGAAAGCCTGCCTTGATTGTTAATGATACTTGAGGCTCTTAATCTTAAAACAAGGGGGGAGACAAACTGCAGGGTGTGGCATAGTCTGCTACACAGTTTATCATTTCCTGAAAATAAAAACCTCACTTAATTCCATTGATAGCACTCAGAATATTATAATAGGCATTTAATTTCCTAAACAAATTGCGTTTTAAGAAGTTGAAGCAATCTCTTAAATTACACTATTTTCATTGTTTATCTTTGTTGTAATTTTTTTTTTAAAGCTAGGACCTATTCAAAAGTGATTTATTTGAAAGAATAATTTGAAGAAACTTGCTCTTACTTTCCACTACTCTCACATAATTTTTTTTTTAAAAAGCACAAATAAAAAAAGGAGAGTAATATCTTATTCCTCCTCAATATTAAAGACTGCTGTATGATCCGCATTGCACCACTGCCTAATAGTGTACACTGTTGACACATTAATTGGTTTATTGACTAAAGTTTCACAACTTTTCATTCAGCCCAAAGTGCCCTTGCTGTGAACTCACCCAGAGAATTATCAGGTTCAATAATCTAAATTATATTCATTAATACAATAATAGATATATATATTTAAAAAACAACAATTACCTTCAAACGAAGTGGAGCTAATGACTTCAGTAAGACTGATTTTACATACCAAAAAAAATGACTAGACCATAAAAACTTTGACTAATAGTAAATAAAATAAAATTTTTCTTTTGAACATCACAAGCTATTATAAAATAAACTGGAAGAATAAGTGTAATGCATATTCATGTGGTAAAAGATGTTATGACATACAGAGAAAAAAAAAGTATGAAATGTAGGCTGACTGGTAAAGTATGATAAAATAATGTCATGAAAGATTTCCCTGCTGTTGTCAACCTTTTATAAATTTCATTCCCATCTTTCAAAATATTTTTAAAATACAAATTGCAGGAAAAATAAAAGTTTGGACCGATCCAGTTTGGAACTCAAATAGAAAGTAAATTTGTCAAATTCTCTGTAAAACATTAATTTCAAGTTTGCCACAATTCAGTTACAGTCTTGAGGCTAGACAGAAGTTGCAGGAAAGGCTCTAGATCCCTTCTAAGTATCAAGCAATTTAACACAGATGTATACACACACCTGTGTGACCTGAGCTCAGCTCTTCCATGGGATGAATTATCTTTACCTTCTGGAGACAAAGCATCAGTTAATGTAGAAAATATTGTGCCAAAGGGATCTGATGTTTGTAAGTAGAAGGATGTATTTTTAGACATGCATTCATACATACATATAAAAGGGAGTACAGTTGACTAAACAAAACCACAAAGTAGTAGAAAAGCCTCTACATATACACAGAACAAAGATGTGAACTCAGCTGATGGAACAAAAAGATAAAAAGGACAGAATTTAGTGTAGCAATAAGACACTGAAAGGAGGTCAAGATACTTAGTGAATCAGCTGCTGACCTCATATCAAACTTAGTCCTAATCATAGTGAATGAAAACTGCTGTTTGTAGATGGCTGGAAAAGGCTTTAAGCCACAGACTCATTCTAAAGTACTACACAAAAAAACCCCAGACAAGTTATTATCATCCCCTAGCCAGCTCATTGAATTGTCTCGCTGCAAATCATATAAAATCATCCTGCATTTTCATTCATATTAATTGCCAGTCTATATCTAAATGAAGATGTAATTACATTTCTAAGAAAATACATAAAATCCATTCTTAATTTAATGGTTTAGATGTCATGTATATAGCTAAGGTAAATAGCCTTGTTATTTCAAATACCTGTCAGAGAGCTGCCTGCCCTTAAGAAGTTACTGGAGGTAGTGCACAGGGAGGTATAAAAATTTGAAATTTTAGGTATGTTTCAGACTTAGAAAGGTCATGCCAGTGAGAGCATAACTCTGAGAAAATTTCCCTAAATCCAGCATTTATGGAAAGAGAGATATGCACATGCATTCTGACTCTACTGTCCTATTCTTAGAATATTCATCTACCCATACATTGTGATATGTTAGGCTTTGTCAGAGGCATTTTTGGACACAGTTACTCACCTGTATGTGTCATTATCCTAGATATTTCCTCACTGTCTATACCATCACTGTTGCCACAGAGCATTACGTAAGGTACTTCAAAACAGTGGCATGTACACTGTCAAAATATCTAAATGCCACATGCTGAAAACACCTTCCAAGTTATCAGGCTTGTTATTGTGCTTGTCAGACACGCCTGGTTGCTCCCAATTAACTCATGCACTGTACATAGGACCAAACTGGCTAACACAGAATTTGGATTTTTGAGGATAGATATCAAGATAATACCCTGACACCCATCCCAAAGTTTCAGGTTAAAATCCATTTATCAAAGTAAAAAAAAATTCCTTCAGTAGTCAGTTCCCTGTGGGAAACCTAAAGCGCCCCAAAACACTGGCCTTGGCGGTAAGTCTGTGTTCTCCATTAACATCTACAACAAACCCACCTGATGATAAGGAAAGGTCACCAAATGTGGTGGCTGCTGTCTTGGTAACCATCAGAGTCAGTTATTCATACTACTTTTAATCAGGCTAAAAATTCCTGAGGCTTTGCTATCTGGAAAATTTTTAATAGCATGTCTAATAACTTATTTTATTTTATTTCTTTTATGACTATGACAAGACTTGATTCAGCAACAGTTTGGAAGCAAAACAGCCGATTCTCTTTCTTTCAGGTACTCTTTACAGGCAATTCAAACTATGATTTTTTTTTTTTCTTTTTATCTACTTTTTCTTTCTCTAGACTGAGCTGTATTAGAGATTAATTTGGATAACCAGACACATAACATGGAAAAAAAATCTGAATGCGCCAGAAATGAAGAGAATAAGAAAAGACTACAGACAAATCTCTCTCTGGTCTTCTGTGTCTCTTCCTCATGCTTTCCTTCAGATCAGCTAGCTTACAATAGCTTGCCTATTACAAACAACGTCATAGAAGTGACTGTCGCTTTGGGAAGAAAAAGAATAGGAAAAAAAAAGAGCAGCCTTTTCCTCCATCTTTCCTACAATTGGTTGCACCTCTGTTCCCTGCTCTGCCCAGCAAATTTGTGTCAAGTCCCATCATTTGATGTAAATTTCCTCTTCCCTCTCTCCTCCTATCCAATATTGAGCTGCTCCCAGAAGAGGGGTAAATGCTCTCTTTGCAGATAGACACCTGAGAAAAAATGCAGAGGCCAGATAAATGCAAAATATGAGCCTTTTCCCCAACTGCTCAATTGCTATCTTTTTAAAGAAATGTATTATCCTAAATTGCAACAAAGAATAAAATAAAAATATTGTAAGGACTTCATGAAAATTTAGTCTGTGTAAAGATGCTTCCAGATTTTTATTTTCCTTCCTCTTTTTAACATCTCCATTTACTATAGTGACTCTATCAAATAACTTGCTCTAAATCTCCTACTAAACACGGTATTAAATTCAAATATCTACAAGAGCACATTTTTTTAGTTGTGGAGTCCATGAATTTCATTTTCTTTTGCTCTGGTTTTGTTTTTTTGGTTACCTTAATTTAATTCTTCTTGAGGTTTTGATTTGTTCAACTCTTTTTCTCCAATGTCCTTAAGGCCATGTATACAACCAGTTTTGCACTGGCTAATTCAATTTTTTTTTTTTTTAATAAATCAAGATAACCATAAAGCAATCGGACAGAGCATCTTAGATTTTCCATACATACATTGAACTGTGCTGTTCAAAGAGAATTGTTGTTATCTGCAGCATCAAAACTTCTGTACCACAAATGAAGTACAGTGGATTCATTTCAGCTCTTGTCTTGCACGACATCAAGCACAGACAGAAGCACATCCACAGACAGACTCCTGCTGATGGTCAGGAGAATTGAGGACAGTTTGTATGTCATCCAGCAGACCAGGACAGCTTCACATTGGCGCAACTACTATAAAAAGGCAGCTGCTAATAGCCTATAATAGTGAGAACATGCACATATCTATGAAAAAGTCAAGCTTACCAATTTATTCTCATTTTTCTTAGTGTAGTAAGTTTGGCTCAATTAATAACTTTTATTGCATAGTATGTCTAAAAATGCCCTTTATTGAACAATATACTTAAATAATTGTTGGGTGTTGGTGTTGCTGCTGATTTAATATGTACCATTTCCTATTAAATACTATAGCTAGTAAACAGTTTCTAAAATTTACATTTCATTATCCAAATTGTATTTTCATGTGTGTGAGCTCCTTAAGAAACTATGCAATCCATCCCCGAAGTAATTTTTAATAGTGATAAATGCATATGAAAATGGAAGTAGCACTGAACAAAATTAGCCCATATTCCTCTGAAGCTCCTTCACACTACCACTTTCCTACAGACTTGGCTGAGTTTGTCTCCTCTTGTGCAACTTCCTGAAGAATACTAAGCCAGTGAACACATACACTACTACTGATACTTAAAATATCATCTGAATTTATGTTATTCCTGCAAGTGACAGTGTCCTGTCTCAAGCCTTTCATTTACCAGATATTGCTATGAATTTCTTCATGACTTGAATTCTTTGACCTGTTTCTAAAACCAAATCAAGAAAAAACCAATAACACCAAAAATACCTTTCTCCTCTAAAAAAAAAACAAAAAACAAAAAACAAAAAAAAACCCAAAAAACCCAAACAAAAAACCCTGAAGCCACAACTCCAAAACTCATCAGTTAAATACTAAGATATTTTAATCTGTTCACCATAGGCAGGTTATCTTTAATGTCAATATGATTTAGCTCCAGATTTTAAATGCAACTACACCGCTGCAGGAAATCCAATGTTTTCTTAGGAGGAGCAAATAATAATTTTCCAGCAAAACTCTAATGGAAATCTTTTGTTATTCTTATTGTTCCAAAACAATTTAGTTGAATAAATAAATCAGCTCTCATTCACAATATGCTGTATTCGATAAGGAAAATATGAACATGCAGGTTTGGAAAGACAACAAGCTTGATAACTTTTATTAGTGTTTCATGACAGTCAATTTCTGTATACACTGCCTTGCAAAGATTTGATGGTACCTTAACTGAATCTGAAAAACATCAGAGACTCTCAAAGTTAGAAAAAAAAATACATCTAGAAATATCATAACACATTTCTCAGCAAAATGTTCATTTTCATTCATTTCTGGAGACATGGGAATTTGGATAAATTCAAATAAAAAAGATTGAGTTTAGGGAAGGAGCACCAAATGCTTATCTATGCTATCTTCCCTATCAGTAATCAGGAACAGCATTTTGGAAGATCAAAATAGCCCTCCTTTCTCTCCTTTTCTCACATCTTCCTCCCTGCACACCACATTGTCACATATGCATTCCTCTGGTATCTGAAACAAGCAAAAATCTCCAGCTAAAAACAATGACACACAATTTCAAATGTTTGTGGAGCTGAGGTTACACTTCATTAGTAATCAAAAATTTCCAGAGTTTATGCAGAACTTCTGCATAAAAAGCTGATTTTCATCCAAAGTATAATCCTATTCTGTAAATTGCATTCATAAACAGTACAGAACACTTTTGCATTTTCAGTACGCCACAGGATTCACTATCAAATTTCCTGAATTTACAAGTCAATAGACAGTCTTTCAATCTATCTGGTCTTTGCAGACTCAGCATGCTACTTGTAAGCCAAGCTGTTGTCCTTCTGGCTTTGCACATTGCTGCCAGCACTAAAGATTAGGCAGACCAAACTACTCGCTCAGTAGACAGAGCACAGAGAACTGGGGTGTGCTGACTGTTCCCAGATGAACAGATACCTCAGGTGGTAAGTTAAGTGCAGCTTCATACTGCTCTACAAAGCACCAAGCCAACTTACTGTGCCTTTCTACTATGTTCCTCAATGTTCTAGAAACATAGGCCATTTATATTGATCCCACAAACACACACTGCAAACCCCTTATCACTACCTTTTTAATGAACAATTTCCTCCCTTTCTCAAACGAAAGATGAAATAATGATCATAAAAGAAACCAGAGGGCAGCATGTGATAAAAGTTCTATTCAATCTGTTTTTCAGTGTAATGCTGTGTGTGCTTAAAATACCATCCTGCCTCAACCAACCACTTTTTGTTTCTAAGAAAAAATTTGAATGGCATGATAAGATGTCATTGCTTGCAACAGTAAAAAGGAACTGAACACAGAAACTCCAGAAGGTCTTCTGCAGTCTTAAGTTCTCCACATGCTCTAAATATGCATGCTGTCTTTTATCTATATTCTGAACTTGCCCCTCAAACCAACTGTCATCCTGGATGCCTGCAGCTCTATCACCAGGAGAAAACACCAACATCATCACTAAGGATTTGCTACTGGATCAATTCTTTAGGTGTTATAAATCAGCATAGCTTCAGTAACTTCAGCTAAGTGATGATGATTTACAACGCCCCGAGGATCTGGCCCTCTGTCCTAATTACTTCATTAATCTGCATATTCCTGAAAGGAACACTAATCTTTTTTCTAAATTACTTTTACTTCAACCTACCTGTTATAAGTCTGATGTGGATTTATACAGAGTTCATATCATACTTTCTCGCTTATTTTTGAAGAAGCATTACCCTGAGGCTGCCCATGGTCCATAAATGATCTATATGGCTGATTGAATCAAGCCTGAGCTGGTGCTTTCAGCAGGTATGAATTCAATTCCTCAAGACCAATCCGTTAGAATCTAAACATTATTAATAGAGTGGAGAGGAAG
>WBNO01018532.1:0-30543 GCA_013400575.1 Peucedramus taeniatus
TATATATCTATATCTATCATAGAGCTCCCACAAGTATAAACAATATAAACCCCATATCTGTACACAGCTTTTTATTATCGTATTTATTTTGTTAAAATGAATAATAGCAACAGGCTAATATTAGATAGTTTAACTACATAACCGCTTTAGTTCTATATGTAGATAAAAATTAAAATACTAACAATTATAAAAAATAAAGAGACATAGCAATATAGTGAACACTTGTTCTGAGATTTACAGAACACTACTGGGAAAGATTTAAATAATCTCAAAAAACAACCATACTTCAGCAAAGACAATGATGTAGTCATGAGGAGAGACATGAGAAATGGCAAAGTCAGTTTCATGTCACTTTAAGATACAGATATACAGATTTCCCAAATTTGTGTGTGTGTGTGTGCTCAAATGCCCATCAGTGCAGAGGGAATGAGAACAGATACATGAGTAAAGAGAGAACTGTGTTAACAGTTTACCACTTTACCACCAGTTCACCTCAGACAGTTACTTAAAAAAAATAGTGTATGATTCTATTCCATAAGAATAATTATTTCTGTGTCCATCTATCCAGTATTTGACAGCAGACCTTAAAAGGTCTACTTACAGACCAAGCCATGTCAAATAGTTTTGGGTGTAACAGTGTGGAATACACCAGAAAATATGTGGAATGTGATGCACAAAGATGCCAATCAGTTCATAAAGAGAAACAGAATTAGAATTAGTAAGCAAATCTTAAAAGGCTTACCTTTTAAATGAGGCAGAAACTTTAAAGAAATTAAAAATTGTCTTGATAATCAGCTTTATGCAAACTCTATTAATTGTTGCTTATTGGATACTAATATGAATTTTAAAAAATATGCAGAATAAAGCAGTTTTTGTTTTGAATACAGATTATGGGAAAATAATGACTGGATTAAAAAAATACTTACTTATACAATTTTTTCATTGTGTCTCTTCGCATTCTTTTGGGAGGAATGGGGGTGTCAGATATATCTAACATTATAGGTTGAAGTAATGATTCAGCACCTTTATCTGATAAAGCAGGAGTCATACCTATGAAAAAGTTGCAAGTAAGAACCAATAACAGAAAAATTAAACCTGCTGGTTATAAATGGGCCCCATAACAATAGAGTTAAACCTTTGAAATAAGACTTCAGAAATGTCATAAATTTTATGGTTACCTTATATCTGAAAGAGAGTTCAAAGATGACAGTTAAAACGATTTATTTATAACTGCCACGGAGTATATGTTGACTTTGAAAAATGAAAATATGAATGAAAATATTATGAAATGAAACTATTACTTGATATTGATTGATTGATATTGATTTGATTATTTGATATTGACATTAAAAAAATTTGTAACTCAGACAATCCTTGCAGACTTCAGGGTGTTTCTTTTTATAGCACAATGTTTTGATTGTGTTTCCTTAGCAAAAGCAATTCAGCTCTTTAGTACACAGTCATTTCAAAAAGCATGCCAATGTTCTGTAGCACGGGGCCAGCCACACTAATAGTTATATAATCTCTTATTAGTGAGATCATAGTTTCATGTTCACAATGACCACATTCTTATTATCTGAACACAATACGGGCAGTGCTGCTCTAGGCAATATCCACAGCATTATACTACTACATACAGTTTTTCTATTCTTTCCTTAAACTGTGATGCCTTTAAGCCACTAATTAATGTTAACAATTTTCATTCATACTTTGAACTTCTTAGTTTGTAAGAGCAGAATACATCTGGTTGCAGTTAACTGTTCTCCTATAGCACACCAGAATTGTAATACAATAACCTACCCAATTTTTGTTTCACTAGCTTGAGGCTTTTCTCTTGTTCAGCAAGTTCCTGTTTTTTCTTTTGCATTTCTGGAGTGTTCAGTGACTGCAAATGTAAATCCAGGTCCTTATTCACATTATCAAATTTAATCACTGCTGCGCGGTATTGCTGAAGTAGATCTAATTGAGGAATAAAATGATAAGTCACAAAACAGTAAGTAAATGACCATTTTGATTTAGACTGGTACCAATTTAGAATGCTACCAATACAACCTAGGCAATGTATATCCACAAGAAAAAATCCACAAGAAAACATATCTTTCAAAAATACTACTTAAAAAATACCAAACTTATAGTGGCTGTTCTTAGAATGATTGTAAAAAAAATAATATCCAATATTTTGACTCTTTTCTTTTTGAGTCCATATCTTAGATGACAGTGAAGCACCTGCAAGCTCTGAAAATTATGTGGGAAAACTGGTATCACTGTACACATCTTGTTGCCTGTGTGCTCCAAATGAAATTCTCTGTCTCTGATGACATTACATGCATTGTGTTTTCAGTGCTACAAAGCAGAAACTTGTATTACTGACTTGGATTGTATTCCACCTTGTGGACCAAGTGAACATTTACTGAGTTTCACACTGTCCCACTATGGAAATCTAATTTAAGTAGACTCAGATAAACAAAGGTGTATTTTGTTGACAATCCTCTTTCCTCTTTAAACATATGAGACAAAAAAATTTTTCCATGTCCAGGCACTGAATAAATATGTCAAGTAAAAAAAGGAAGGGTTCAAGCATTTTAGTCTGGACTCATTTTACTTTCAGGTGAGTACAAGGTATCTTGCACAAAGCTTAACTGAACACTAAATGACCTTAGGTTTGCCATGGGGTGAAAGCTCTCACACAGAGAGCTGCTGTGGACTGATAAAAGGCACCTGCAGACTCTTGGCATAGCTTATCTTATAAGTACTTCGCCAGGGTAAAAACAGATTGAGTAACTTTTATCCTACAAACATTGAAAAAGAGCATGTCAGAACTAATGCTAAGTGTAAAATTAAGTTCAAAACAAGCCCTCTGTAATAAGATGCTGTCCTTTGGAATTCTACTATGATTTTTCCTTTAAATGTCTAGGATCTAGGTGAAATTATAACATGCCCTTTTCTTCTACCATGATTCCTCCAGTACTAAACTACAGAAAATTCCAATTTAATTTGTATTGAGTAATTATTGAGTTTAGCAACTGAAAACATGCTGATAGACAAAGCGTGCTAAACCCACTGTATTTTAGTCTGTGACTGACATGCTTACTCTATGCATTTTTTCCCTATGCATTTTTACTAAAATGCAGAAAAAAGATCTTTTTAGTCCTTATTTTTTCCCCTACTCAATTGGTCAATGCTAAGTAGTTTGCTCATATATATATGACTACTTTAATAGGTACATGTGTTCTTTCCCCATACCCCTCCATTGCACTGTCATGGATAAACTTCATGTCCTTTCTTTCTAAAATTAAGTATTTATGAACAATCTTGTTTGTAAGTTAGACTTTTTAGTGTTTTACCCATCAGTCAGGTCAGTTGTTACATGTCAGAAACCGCATCTTCTAACTTAATTTCTAACCTTTATTCCAAAATGAAGAATCGAAGCACATAAAGAAATGGAAGTGATCCCACAGGAAATAAGGTACCTTATGAGATATTCTCTCCTGAGAAAAGTCATTTTTCTACCACTGTCTAATAGAGCTCACTTGCTCATACGAAATTCTAAATTGATTATGGTGTTTCCAGTGTACAAAGACCTAGAACTTGTTTTTGGGTGATGACGGAATTCAATCAGCTCAAGCTTCTCATGCTGGCTGTTTGAATGATTATTACTGCTTATATTCCTTCTTCAATAAGACTAAGAAAAAAGGAGATTATCTCATTATTATTATTTTTATTTCAGGAAACGTAATAGCTATTAGCTTTTAAGAAAAGGCAAATTTATAAACAGAACATTGTATGGCTCCTACTTCTTAAAGTAATTTTATGCTAAATTGAAGTTTTGCTTTCTGTATTAAATCAGAGACCAAAAAAAAAATAGGACAAGCAATATAATTTTGTAAGTTTTGTATTTTTGTGACTTCATTAACCCACCTATCTGTCCAGAGATAGCAGAGTAAAGTTTTGGCATTGGTGCTCCAAATACCATTCCTCTGAGCTTGTCCATTGGAGGAGCTTTATTCTGCAGGCCTCCAAATTTTCCATTGCTGCGAATCCTGTCTCCTTCCCTAGTCAGCAAGGTAGGGCAGTGTGTAATTTTTACAACCTGCATAGGTATAAAAATCAATAATAAATTAGTAACTCCACAGATAATCTAAGTTTTCAACAATGCTGTTGTGAACCTTTATATTTTTCAACTGCAATGCAACTTTGTTCCCTAATGAAAAACAATATTTTATGAAATTATGTAATGACTTTGCATTCAACCAATAGAATGCATACATTAAAATTAAGCAGTATTGGAAATAACTACAAAGACCAGATTTTTTGGGTTTGTGTTCTCACATTTTACCAGAACTCTGAAGGCAGAATTTAAATCTATACACGGAAAAAGCTGATTATCAACACGTATTAGGAAGCAGAGGCAATCAGTATAGTTCTACATTCTTATGCTCAATCATTATTTTCATTCTAGCAAACTCATAAGTTGAAAGGAAAAGTGCCCAGCATCAGGATTTCCTCAGAGACTCTTGCTAAAACATGTACCATTAAACCTAAATAAAATGGGTCTCAAAGAGATCTAGTAAGTTTCACATCAAGTTTTTAGTCAAGTGGACCTGGAATTTCATCATGTGCCTTAGACTCCTGTGTTTCATGACACATTGACTAGGAAAGTACAGAAGAACTTGTGTTTAACACTAACAGCAAAACTGAAGATGCTTATCTTTGGAAACACGGTCCCCATGTGCCATGGCAACATTCATATAATGGAATTTGTTGAATGGAGGTAATTTTGTCAGTGCCAATAATAGAGATTTCATTCACTGTTAAGTGCTTTGAGACCCACAGACAGTAAGCAGCACACTTACAGCTAACACAGCATTAAACTTGGCAATTACTCTAAATTTCTAATGTATTCAATATGTAGTTCTGCAATATATCTGTATCATAAAATTTAAAGAAAAATTGAAACATACCTCTTTTCTGTAGTGGTTGGCAGCATCCAAGTTATCTATAATGATAGTATCACCCAAGAGCATACCAAACACTGAAAAATAAAAATTTTTGAACTATGAAATTTTTCCAGAGCAAAATGAGTTTTGAAAAGTCAATTCTGAGACATCATTACTACATCTTCTAAGATAAATGCAGGGGAAATAGCATGTAAATAATTTTTGTTTCAATAAAATTCTCTTGAGGTTGAGATAGATATGCAATCTTCTGCTTTCATCAGTGAATTCATAAGGAAAAGAAATTAGTACATTTAAGTGCCTTTTGGCATAATGGAGTGTATTTTCCAATAAAATACTCTCTTGAGACTTTACATTTATCAAGACACACATAATAAAATCCCAAGTTTCATGAAATTATATAAATTATAACTTTTTAAAAATTTTCCTGGAATATTGAATTTTGCTCTCAGTTTCTTAATATTTTTTCTTCATATTCAATGGTTTATCAAAGAAAAAAAACATTCACAGGCAAATGATCCAACTGAGCTTAAGACTCTTCCTCCTAATAAAAGTCCGTTCCATACAAAATATAACAATGTAGTCATGGATGAGATATGTCATGAAATGCGGATTTTCAATTCCCCCAAGGGGCATGAAGAAGAATTTATAGTTAAAAGTCTGTCAATATCCAATTTTCTGAAAATGCACAGGGTTAAAAATTGGTCTTTATTAACAGTAGAGAGGAATACTGTGGGAAGATGTGAAATAAAATGCAAAACTTACTGAAGTAACTACAGAGGCCAACTCTCCATATAAAGGAGCAGATCTACGTAATTAAAAAAACAAGTGTATGAAAGTGTATGAAAAGGTAGGGATTGCTACATTGTTAGAAAGAGCAAGAGGACAACAGGTTCCTAAACTGAAATCTAAGTAAAAATTGAAAGATTTCTAACAGCTATTAAACTGTTTTAGCGTAACATACACAGGCATGTATAGTTCAGTCTGCGTGTACTTAAACCTATGCATTACACATTTCTGAGAGGAACAGAAATGGAAACAAAGCCTAACAAAAGGAGTAACTTCTGCAATATGAGATTATAAAATTAATCTTATGATGGTCAGTTCCTGCTCTAAAGAGCTTGGGAATAAGATAATGCTGCAGGAATTAAAAAAAGAAAAAAACCTGCCGTACATCTAAGTAGAGAAAATGAAATTACAACAACAAGCAGAAGAAAGTGGTCATGGTTGAGATTTTCACAACTTTTGTTTAAAAATAATTAATGCTAATTCCCTCCTATTTTTACTAAAAGAACTCAGGAAGAATGTATGCTGGTATTTGCAAATGTATCAGTGAAGATTATTGAAGGGATTATAATTTGTGATGTGTCCATATTTCATTCTTTAAAAGAAGTTATTAATGATTTCCTTCGTATCATTTACCTGTTTGACAATGCTCTACGTTATCTGGAAATGTTAAGAGATCTCTAGCAAATACAGGATTTCCAATAGGTCTGAAGAAGGTTCTTCCATTTCTCAAGTGAGGTAAGGGTCTGGGTAAAGAAAGGAGACAGTGAAGGAGAAGAAAAGAAGAAAGAAATTTTTCTTTATTCTAGTCAGGAAACTCCAACTGAATTGATGGCATCTTAACTTTCACATTAGATAAATGATCCCACCATTATCTGAAATGCCAGTTATATTAAAGATGTTTTAGTGAAACACTGATTTTTTATGAGACATTATTTCCAAGAAATTCATATGACTAATTTATGGACAAGTTTTAATGCACTGTATTATGAAAACTGGGAATTTGAACATTATGAACATATTTATACATCAGATCTTTTCTAAATGGCATTCTTATTATATTAGCAGTTATCTTCATAAGCAAATTATTTTCAGGGGCAGAAATACTGTACTTTTCTTTATTTTTCAGGCAACTGAAATAGCAAAATCAACTTCTATTACTACAGATAATTTTAGGAATGTATTCTGTAACTGCATTTTTGAAAGTTATAACCTGATTAGAAGCACTATAATTATTTAAAATAAATTGCTGCTCTAGAAAACATGCAGACATGAAGAAAAAAAAAGATTATCTTTCTTAATAGAAACACCTTATTAAATAACGAACATCACACAGCAGTTAAAGATGTAAAACTGAGATTTCAGCTAACACTTCAAGTGGCATTACTGTTGCTATAATAATAAAGCCAGAAATTTTATACTTCAAATCTTTAATTGAAGTGTAAAAATCAAATTAGACAAGAAAAAAAGAATTCAAGATGTATGTTATACAAATGCAGAACTTTCATTGTTTTTCCTCTACCTGCTCCAATCTGGAAGTGTCTTCTTGTAAATAGAATCAAGGGGTAGCACTTGCTGTCGACCTTGGGTTTCATCGAAGATAGACCGAGCAGCTTCCGTGGTCAGTGTCACTACACAGTCCATGTCACTTGCCAGGTGCCAAGAGATGACTTTTGCTGCTTCGTTATCCTCGATTTGAGCTAAATGTGCAATCTGTACCACAGAAGTTACAACAATCAAAACAGAAACCAAGACCACATCCCCTTTTCATAGTAATCACAATAACCCTGCAACTTCAGACAGATATTTAATTCCCCAGTTGATGGCTCTGTTAGGGGAGCTGGTCATAGGATAATTTTTCATCACTACTGCTTTCTGGAACCAACAGAACTCATTAGAAGGCTTCCTGTGAGAAAACTCACCTTGCCTAGAATATCCTGGTTGCCTTTTGGATAGTTTGGGAGGGTACAAGTTCTCCTTGGCTGCTTCATTACTCCTTCTTGTTCCAACATCTTTTTCTTAAGAAGAGAATCCACATACTGAAGCTGAGAATGAAAATTTAAAATCAGCAAGCATATACCATTGGACTGAGCAGCAGAAGTAGTTATCTGTCATCAATTACCTTTCTAACAATAAACATTCAATAACCTGAAACAGACTTTTAATGTATAAGGGACCACCATGCACAATCCCAGAGAAGAGCAAAGGGAAAGCTCACTGCAATTGTGACCAAACGGTTTAATTACTCCTTTTTTTTCTTTTTTAATTTTTAAGGACTTCGAGGAACATTTTACAAAAAACTATCACTGCTCGATTAGAGACAAAAGTGAAGAAAGTTTAAAACAGCAGGAAGAGACAATAATGAATGTACAAAAAGAAACAATTTCAGAAGGACACTATGTCCAGGCTTGAAAAATTTAGCCAGCAGGGGGAACTTCAGTACTATGACTGCAATTTAATTCTACTGATTTGTGATTAACCACTATAACTTAGTCTTATCTGATCTAAAGATAATTGTTTATATAGGTGTTTTTTTCCCCAAATGTTAGTAGTTTGAAAACTTTTAAAAAAAGTTTCTTAAAATATAATTGGATCTTAACAGTAAATTGGCAATGGGGTACATTGCCCTGAATATTTCCAAACTTATTTTCACATGAACTTTGGTAGTAACATATGCAATTCCCTGATTCTCTGAAAAAAATTGTTTTCCTTTGGCTTACTTATGCCAGAATACATCCAATATATATTGACCAGCCTCCAAAAACCCACTGTAACATCTAGCAGTACCAGTAACACTGGTAACCTTAGCAGAAACATGACCAGCAGAAAAACAAGACAAGGATATAAAAGACAAGGTTTTTGTTCTTTAACAGTTTTTTAAAAGATCCTCACACTAACAGAACAATATGAAAAAAAAAAAAAGATCTTAAGTTTGACATTGATCCAGAAATTTTTCTACAGTTTAAATTTTCACTGTTTCGGTAAGAGGTGTGATTCAGCAATATTAGTATTGATATATTAATGATTCTAATTTTAGATATGTCAATGGAGTTTAGTAAGAAATAAGTCATACTATGTTTGTCTGTGGTAATTCAATTTGGTGCTTTTTCAGTTCATTCTTCAGAAGAGCTTCTCTTGTTTCAGCTTCTTTAACCTGACCTGAAACAAAATCAAATGAGAGTGAGAAAATGATAGAAAGCAATGGAGCACATAAAGAATTTCTTACAACTTTTCAGAATTATGCCAGCTGCAACTGACCCTATCTACTTCTCAATTTCAGCACAGACTATCAAAATTTTTCTACAAACATCTTGTGATTTTGCTCAGTTTCTAAAAAATTTCAGATGTCTCGCTTTCAGCTTCAAGAAGCAAGGGGGTCTAGACCTTTTATCACCCTGAGAACATCAGCTGGTTTTAGTTTTCATCCTCAATTATCATTGTAAATGGTTCTCCAACAGGTGAAATGTCAAGACAGAAGAGAAGAGTGGTGGCTGGCACTACCTTCTTTTGTCTGTTATGGGAAACCACATTCTGGACACTATTTCCTCAGCTCTCATATCTGAACTAATTTCAAAAACAAATGAGTAAACAGGTGAGTTGCTTTCTACCCTCTATTCACAACATGTTTATATTTGAAATTATCTTATTACTTAAAGTGTAATGCTGTATTCTAACTTACTCTCTACAGATGTGCATGTACGAAACAAAGATTTTATGCCTTTCACACTGGAATTCGGGATTTTCCATTCATAATGGAAAATTGAAATGGATAATGGAAATAGGTAGTATTAAAATTACAAGAAAAAGCAGCATCTATGCCAGTCCACTTTATTTACACTTGGTGTTTATTTAAAATAAAATTTTAAGATGCAATTATTAAAACAAACCCAAACCTTTAAACAACAGGCAGGATGATTCAAACAAAAAGAAAGCAAAGAAAACATTTCCTTCATAAAGAATTACATTTGCTGAAGAACATAAACAATGACACAACGCTTCTGAATAATGTACACAGGGTCAAACATGAGGGGGGAAAGTAACATTTTGAAAACATAAGACTAATTTTTTAAAAGAGGATTATCTATAGTTCATTCTCCCCAAATTGTTTTCTAGGCAAACGTTGAATTTCCAGATGTATGAGCATGCAAAGATGGGAGTAAAAGGCAGTCATGGATAAAAAGAAGACCAACTTCAATGTTTCTTTTCTACTTTTGATAATCCTGAAATAAGACATTCTACGTCAAATCAAGATGTTTCTATAGGTATCCTATAGTATACCTATAGTTCCTATAGGTAGGAACATCCAATGCTATAGGTATAGTAGGATATAGTACCTATATACTATAGGTATAGTATACCTATAGTTCCTATAGGTAGGAACATCCAATGCTTAATAATTAGATGCTTCCCTGCAAGACATACACTCCTGCTACCCTCTAATTACTATCTCTCATGATTTCAATATTGATTTTTCTCCCCTTCTCTATATTCTCAAAATCATTACAGGACAGAAGTTTAATTCACAGAAAAATTATTTACATATTTGACTGAACTTACATTTCATTTCAGCTACGAGCTGATTTGTAGTATCAAACATCTTTCTGTAGAGATCTATGGACTTAGATAATTGGTCTTTCTCCCTGGTCAGTGTTGCCATCAGCTGCTGCTTCTTGGAATCTACAGAAATAAACATATACAATTTTAGAAGAAAATACAGTAACATACTTAATTGGTTTAAGCATTAGCAAAAATCTATTAAGCTATTACACAGTTCTGAAAGCATATTAAGGATCTAAAAATATCTGATTCTAAGGAAAAGCAAGAATTTTAGAGCACTTGAAACATACCATTGTAAAACATAAATGAGAGACAATATGGTTCCAAAGGTTTTTTCAAAGCTGGCAGATGTGGCTCAAAGACAAGAATATATTCAGTGCTATCTCTTCCAGGACTATCTTCAGCCAGCACTAAATTCTATGAAAATAAACAAACATAAGTTTATGCCCATGCTTGAGGTTACACACAAAGCAAGCATTCTTCAAATGTAAATCTTGTAAGTTACATAACACATGATGTCTATACAGTAGACAGCCTTTTATAACAATTAAACAAAAGTAAAATACAAAGATATAGCTATTTTATTATTTAAGAATTAAGATTGTCATTTTACCTGTTTAAAAAGTCTCAGTATTTTTGGCTATATATTTTATTTCAGAGACACATGTTCAGAAATAATATCCTCTGCACTGTCTCATAAGCAAGATATCCTCAGGTGTACTTCATTCAGTACGTGAAATGCAAAGAGATCATTAAAAAGAAAGACCCAGAGCATAAATGCAGAGAAGGGAAAACAAACTATTCCCAGTGCTTAGTTAAAGTTACTGCTGTTACCATGGAAGTAGACAGCAAATCCCAAATGAATGAACAATATATGTCCAAACACTGCCATAAACATTTAATTTCTTATCAATTCCTTATTGAAAAGACATACTAAATCCTTTACCTTTCTTTATAAACATGAGAAATATTATAAAAACATAAAGGTAAACAGAAATAAAATTAGTAAAGGTACTGTCTAAATGCCCTGCTACTTTGGGAAAGGTATCATGCATAAAATGAATAATTCTTATAATAAAACTCATACTGTTTCCACCTTTCACATGTAGAAATTGCTACTCAACTGGCCAAATCAAGAGAGAGGTGGTTGCAGCCTAAAAGAAGAGATAGATATATAACCTTCAAAGATAGTCTTCATAGCTTTCAAAAATATTGCAGCTACATATTTTATCAGAAGTCTGTAGTGGAAATATCTTTTCCTTAGAAAATATATGCCAACAGAAATCTTAACATTTTTCTTCATTAAACAAGTTTAGTATTCCTGAACTTGTGACTAAGGGTAAACATATCAGATTATCACTTTCATTATTTGTGCTAATTGCACACAACTGTCTTTACAAACAAGATGGAACAATTTCAAAATACCTGAAGAACATGAGTATGTCCCTCCCCCCTCCCCCCAAGTCATATGAAAAGGACAGTGCATCACAATCAACAAA
This sequence comes from Peucedramus taeniatus, assembly GCA_013400575.1. Classification (NCBI taxonomy): domain Eukaryota; kingdom Metazoa; phylum Chordata; class Aves; order Passeriformes; family Fringillidae; genus Peucedramus; species Peucedramus taeniatus. The sequence goes on from WBNO01018532.1 coordinate 11,798, forward strand.
TCCTTTCCACATGGGTTTTGTGAGTAGTCTGAAGTCAGTGAACTCAGTATAAACCAGATGCCTGAAAACTGCCTGAAAAGGGGAAGAGATACTGGGTTCACTGAAATGCAATTAGGCCCATGGATGAGTGGAGAACACAAGTTACTGTCAAAAGCAGCAGGATGTCTTTAGATCATAGTAATAAAAAGGAAGAAGCACGCAAAACCCCCCACCTCCCGCCAAACCAGGAATACCTAAGTAGAAAAAACCAGCCCATCTGCTTACAAAAAAAGAAAAAAAAGAGGGGAGGGACAGCAAAACAAGCCAAACAAACAAACAACCCCCCAAACACCATGAAACTCAGCACATTCCCCTCCATTACACAGGCTAGCTTTGTCACTGAAAGAAAACTGGATAACTTAGATCACAATTATGCAACAGAAGTTACTACTACATGGAGATAAACAAGAAAAAAATTCTGCATTAGCAAGGAGTCTTAGAAATTACCTGTTTAGAAATTATCTATTATTATTAATTTTATCTGAACTGTCACAGGTCGTATAAGGGGTTATTACTACCCTTATAAAGGTGTTCCATTTACACCTTGTTACCCACAGGTGTAAATGCAAGATATGCAGATTGTTTTGTTAGACCAGTGGTTTTAGTTGATCCTTTAGCTATACTTTTGCACCTTTTCTTAACCCCATCTGCCTGGGGAAAAATGTGTTCACAAACCAGTTAACTTATTACTCCTGAAACATGGTAGGGAAACCAGAGAAACCCAGGAGTGTACCATAAATCAATCAGTATATTAATTTTATCTGATACCTCTATTCTGTCCCTGCATTTTATTTTACTATATTGTTTTTCATACATATTTTGTCACTTTTCTGTATGGATTAGAGTGGACCAGAATTTGGCAGATTAATAACATCTGGCCATGTTAACTAGATGTTTCTGTCCTTGACTGTTATTGACAGAGAATAACTTATGCTGTGTCATTCAGTTTCATATATATAACTCCATAAAAGCAGTCAATGTACTGAATAAAATATATTATGAAGAAGTTTCTATGTAGGATCTGCAGATTTTAGGATTCTACTGGGATCTTATGGTGGTGATTTCCAAGATGTATTTGGAGAATTTTTTTGATTGCTATGCAGTGTCTGTCTCCACTTGGCACACACTGATGTTGGTCTGTCATAAAGCTGCTTCCAAAAAGTGAATTAGAAAAGGTGGCTGAGAAAATGTCCTTAAAAAGTTGGATCCTCCTTTAGTACATCTTCTAACTGTTCGAAGACTTCTGTAGATATCAGACTTTTGAAATATGTGACAACCAAATGAAGCAGGGGTATAGTTTTGCTCTGCCATTCTTATATGATATTTCAAGTTGAAAACAAAAATCAATATACAACTGTTTCACCACAGGAATACTATTGACTGAAGTTCTGTGTAGGCTTGAGATTGTAGATCGAGATTGTGACCATTCCACTCAGAAGAAACTCCACATTTAGCTGGATTTTCTTTGGTGTGTTTTGAACAGTTCCCGGTTTTGTGTATGTGCACATTTTACATCGTGTCTTTGTATCATATTTTATAGTAACTGTGACAGATGGAACTTCCAGGTTTTAAAAATTCAATCTGTATTTGTTGAAGAAAAAGTGACTGCAGTGATGTGACTACAATATGCAGTACTTTCAGAGAATGCATGATGCCAGAGATTCAAACCAAAATAAGGAAAGCATTTTTAACAGCCAGGTGCATTAATGAGTGAAACAAAGCATAAAGAAGAATAGTAGTTTTATCTTCTTCAAATAAGGGTAGGAAGCCTTTCTACAAAGTATATATAAGCCCACTACTTAGACAAAAAGTAAAGAGAGCCTGGCAAAATTTAATTATAAATATATGAAGATGTCAGTCTAAATGATCTTAAGATATTACAGTCTAAGAGTATTATAAATAAAAATGTAAAATACTGGTAAATATTAATGGTTTAACTACAAACTGGTTCACATGTGAAATTTAAATGAAGAAAATATTTTTCCTGGATTTTCCTGAATGTCCTGGTCCCTAACTGAAAGTACCTGTACACTTCCCTCACTTGGAAAGGATAAACTGCTTAAAGAATGTCCTTCCTTCAGGCTTTCTGAACACCAGCAAGCAAGCACAGAAGAAATAATATATCTAATTATTTCTAAGGGAAAGCTACAATATAAATTAAATCTCCACAGAACACAGTGAGGTGTAAGATAACTTTAAAACTGCAGGAAAATAAGCCTCATTAGACACAGTGTTCATGGAACTGTGTATTTCAGTCACTTACAATTTCAGCTGATCCACTCTCCAATGGAAACTCTACTGTATTGACTTTCCCCTGAAACTGCGGGATCTCTGTATCTTCTTCATTGGGGCTTTTAATTTTTGCTATTATTCTGCCAACTAGATCAAGTCCAGTGTGGTTGTTGTATTCATCCTGTGAGTAAAAAAGAAATTAAAATTAGTTTGGGACTGAACTGAATAATCCATTCCCATACTGCCCTGGATTTATATGGCAATGTGCTAGCAGTCTCTGCAGAGGGGATCTGCAGAGGCAGCCTGCACTGCTTGAGGCTGGATGTGGCCAGTGCTCCAACTGATCAACTGCAAGAACAGCTGAACCCCTCAGCCAAAATGGTCTATCTTTATATCTAAGAATGGGCAGAAATGCACAGGCAGGTGAGAATGGGTGAAAAAAAAAAGAGGAAACGGCACAGGGTGAGAGAAGGAACAGCAGGACGAGCAGAAATTCCCCTGCAGCTCACAGGGAAACTACACTGGAGCAGGTACTTCCCTGTAGCCCATGAAGGACTACGGTGGAACAGAGACCCACATGGAAGCCCACGGAGGACCCCATGCTAAACCAGGTTGGTAATTCCTGGACTGCAGCCTGTGGCAAGGGCTCACAATGGAGCAGTTCGTGAAGGACTGTGGCCCACTAAGGGACCCACAACTAAAACAGGGAAACTGAGGAAAAAGAACTGGCAGGAAAGAGCTGAGGAGCTGTTATGGGTTGACTGTGACCCCCATTCTCCATCCCCCTGCACTGCTTGGGGGAGGACACAGGAATCCAGAACAAAACTGAGCCTAGGAAAGGGTGGGGCAGAAGGTGTTGCTTTAGTTTTTTGGTCTTTGTTTCTTATTACACAAATCTTTTTTAACTGGAGATTAAATTAAATTGCTTTTCCACAAGCTGAGTCTGCTTTGCTATTGTGGTAGCTGAGAAGTGATTTCCTTTTATCCCTGTGAACACTCAAAATTCAAGAAACCTTATTTTTTGTAATATAAGATTTCTAAGAGAAACTGCACCTGGAAAGAAAAATCATGGAGAAAAACATCTGCTGTACACCTAAGTATTTTCCCACTAGAATCTATTCTTGAAACAATATTTTTGTGTGGCAACAAGACACGGATTTCAATTGAGATACGTGACAGCAAGTACAAAACATTTCAGTTTTGGTCATCCGTATGTAAATGAAAGAAGATGGACCTGTCATATGCTGAAAAATCCCTGATTAACATCTTTCTTTATGAAGGGAATCTGCAAAGAAATAGCAGCAATGCCTCCCAGCAAAATTCAACATAGTTTTACAGTCTTGTATATTTCCTTAATTATGATTTTGTATGGAAGTATAGTTACCATTAAATAGAGGTATAAATCCTTGACCAGTGTACGGCTGGTAAGAGCTCGAACATTGGAAACTGCTGGAGTAGCTGGTAAAGAATCAGGTAACACGCGTACAGGGTCATTAGGTACAACTTCAACTATAATCTAGCAGAAAAAGAAGGAAGAATGAAACAAAATAAAATAATTAACTGCAAATCACCTGCACACTTAGGTTGCTCAAAAAACACTGAAACAAATGTATGTGAAATTTATGGACAGACCTGAAATAAATTAGCACAACCATAAAGCAGTTCTGCTAGGTTGCAAATTATGCACCTCTGTTATACCATCAAATTGCTGGTTATAGAAGTTAATGTAAACATACTTTGATAATCAACAGTTTGAAATCAGTAACTAACAAAAATAAAAATAAGTTTTTCAAAACTTGTGAGTGGAAGTATTTGCATTCTGAACCTACATAATATCAAAACACTTCACCGAGATGATTCTGTACTACGTGCTCTTGATTACTTGCAATTAATTATAGATTCAAACCTGTTCACTGTTGAGCATATTTGTCTTATCCATTGCAAAGGTAAACTGGATAACATAAGTGCCCACTCTCTCCGGAACCATTTTATCCCTAAAAACATAATGAAAAATAAAACCCAAGCAAACATGAGACAATATTGAAATCACAAGTATGTAAGTGCACAAGCAATTCAAACTCTGAGTAATCCTCCAAACTAGTTAGAAAGCCCTACCAAGGCATAATACTCCTCCCTCAGCCATCAAAATTCCTTGAGAATTAGAGTAAAGCTTTTGGAAGCTTGAATGAGGGAAGTGTCCTCCAAGAGTTTGTCTCTTCTAGATGACAGGAAGTTTGTCATGGTTCTATTGTTCAGAAATCTGCAAGTCTACACCATTTAATATCCCATTCACAATTTTCATAAAGCTACTGGATCAAAACACAGACATGTCTAGATATGGAACAACAATCATTTCTCTCCAAATTTAATAAAATTTTCATAAAATCAGAGTATCTAATTCCTTCCTTAGTCAGATTGTACAAAGTTGGGTAACTTGGACCAATGGTCAAGGCTGAGTATAGTGAGAGGGAAATAAAGAGTTTTCCTGTTACCTTACAGCATTCCAGAGTGTAGACTACTGGCAAAGATCCCCTACCACCAAAACATGAAGAAAAGCCCAGACACCTGAGGTTCTGCTGCTATAATTTCACCCATGTGGCAGGAAGGCCACATGGCATCCAGAGGATCTTTGCAGTACTCAGCAAGGGATAGCAGTGACTTAAAAATGCTTACAAACTTCTCAAGAGATGCAAATAGCCAAGATGCAGGTATTTCTCCAAGCATGACATGTGGCATTCTTGAATTGATTAATGATTCTTGTTTTCAACATACAGCAGTTTAACTGTTCTGTCAACATTAAGTAAATTATTTCTTCTGATTTTGTTTGGGAAGTAGTAATATACAAGATTCCCTGGAATGCTTAGCTTGGAAAGAATGAAACCTCAAAGCTTTATTATTTCTAGAACAGACCATGACTTTTCCTTTTCTAAGATTTCACATACAGAAGTAACAATTCTTTTCTGCATTTTATCTCATTTAAGATTGACAGTAGCATCTGCCTTGTCAGGATACATTACAACACTAATTAGTAAATAATCAGCTAAGGATCTCATGGCTGGACATAGGCTTTAGAAAAAGAAGAAATGACACAATTGCTATGGAAGTTAAGAATGTATAACAGCATCCGTGTTACTGACTGGCAATAAATAGATGAAAACCACCTGAGAGTGCCAAGAACAGGAAAACTTGAGAGGAAGTCACTTGGTAGACAGTGATGCCACAGACAATGGCAGCAACATGTAAAACATACTTTTCAAAAGGGCTGCTAATGGGCAGTGTCTACTCTCCTTTCAAATTTATCAATAAGGCTGGGAGTTTTAATTCTGGACATTTGTGGACAGCTAGTAAACTACAGGCACCTATGTCAAGAAAAGCCCACTCCCAGGAGGCAACAGCTTGAATCAATAGCCAGTACCATAACTATTTCGCTAATCCCATAGATTGTCTTCTAGAAATAGATGTAGAAAAAATGTGGCAGTCGAGCTCCAGCTTATGATGAACTCTAGTTCTGCCACAATTCATTTAAAACGCTACTTCTGAGTAAGTAGCCCAAGGAATGATTACTAACAGGACCAAGGCCATGGCTCAGGATTGATGCACAGCTAGAGAAGGTAGTAAAAAAAGAGTTAAGTCTGCTTTGTCCAGCCTGCAATTCTACAGCAGTTAAAGCAATATTGAAAAGAATTAAAGAAAGTTACCATATAAGTTACAAGCTGATGATGTAGTTGCCTCATTGCTAGCATTTCTCAAAATGTATTCTAACATATTATCTTAGACTCCTTTCTTCTCTACTCTCAGATTATACAAATGTCAAAAGTATCTAGGAAAGAATTCAATCTTCACCTCAATGCATCTTGCTGATATCTTTCACCTCTTCTGTATCATACTAATTCTGTGATGGACTGTTACTATCAAAACACAAAACTCTTATTTCTATTTCAAAATATGTATTTTGTATAGTAAGTTCCATGAGTAATTATAGAATAATTATAATTATAATAACTGCTATTATACCTGAAGTAAAAGAAGCAGTCTTCCTTGTCATCCTTTACTTTACTACAGCTAAATGTTGTAACCTGTAAAGATGCAAAAAAAATTAATGCAATATACTGAAAGTTCTTAACTTGAAATATGCTACCAAGTCTTCATGATCTGCAGTACTAATAGCCCACAGTCAGTCAAAGAGACTGCCTATATTTTAGGCACTAATTTAATGTTCTTAATTCTTACAATCCTTTCTTTGCAAAATTCAATGAGGCTACTTCTAATACTCTCCCTGCTATTAGTTAGCTTCTGCAGAACAGCAACATTTTTGTCATTACTGTAGTACTGATGCTTGACCAATCTGCCAAGTTGGGACAGGACAGACACTGATAAACATATAGGGTTGATCTGCAATATTTGTTGCTTAAAATCTAGAACAGGACACAGATTAAAGTCAAATGAAAGACAGCTTCTACTGCATGTATGTTTGTCCTATGCTGGCATTTTCATACCCATTTTGAAAATGCATTTTGATGACTTACATCAATTGGTGTCCTAACCCGGCTGCTCTGTGCTTCCCACATTTTCATAGAAATCCGTGCTGGATTAATATTTTTAATAATGGTGTCATCTTCGGAAAGAACACTAACCATAAAATCTGTAGGATGAAAAACATGTTTTGAAGATTATTTTTATTCAGAATTAAGCAGCTCAAACTTTATGAATTTCTGTGTCTCCCTCAAACTTAAGAGAAAAAAAACTTAGAAAACAAACATTTCAAAAAGAGCCAAAACCACTATGAATTTCAAACCAGGAATTAAAAACCTTCTCTCCTTATTCCTGTAATTAGACCAGGTAACAAACCTTAGGGAAAAACCAAACACTTACTTTATGACAGCTTTAAAAAAAATTCTAAAATTTCAAGTCTGCCTTTTTCAAATTATCATTCTTATCAAAACAGCATACCAGGCTGCTTCTTGCTCTCAGGAATGAGTACCATTAGCTAGTTAAGTAGGTGATTCCTTCTTTCAAGGACAGGAAATCCAAATCCTCTTCCTTCACAAGTGCTTTATTTCTTACAGACTAGGATCATACAGTTGTATCTCTTAGAAATAGGCTATAGGGAGACATTTCACTCTGTTGACTGGTTCTGCAGTCAAACAACCTGCCATTTTACATCCCAGTATGAAAAATATCACTTTTCCTGTAGGTCCCACAGAAAGTGCAGTGATCTGAAGGAAATGGAATCCAAACTAGAACAAAGCTACCCTTCTTCTAGTTCAAAATGTGAACAAAGCAAATGGATTTAAAGCATGTAAATGAACTTGCAATGTTCATGCAGGACTGAATTTTATACTTTAAGGAAGAACTATGATTTGATGTGCATGAAAAATTCAGGCATTACCCCCTCCAATACTACAGTGCCTGCCCTCGGGTATACCTGAGATCAACAGTAAATCAAATAATTAGGATGCTATTTTATTTATTTAATAATATGAGGATGTTAATACAGAATTTATTATCTAATTTTATTTAAAAATTTAATGTCATATATACTATATATATTGTCCTGAAGAAGCTGTTTAATTCTCTTTCTTAACTAAAAACCTGGTTAATTTACACTACACACTACATTTGAAAAAGGTCTGTTTGAAGGTAGATGATTTTAAAGGTCCCTTCCAACCCAAACCACTCTGTGATTCTATAATTCCTCCAGGAAAAACTAAAATACCTTGTGAATTTAATCAATAACACTGTATGGAGTCATAATACTGTATGGAGTATTTTAAAAAACCAAAAACCTCTTGCCATAAAAATGCTGGCTGATCAAGTTATGACAACCAAGAAACAAACTCTTTTGTAAGAGAATATAGCAGGAGAAAAGAACATTTTGTATTGTCCTCCTGATGACTACTTTTTGGTTTGTCTTGGCTCACAGTTGGCCTAGCTACTTCCTTTGCTACTATTCCAGAGAAAGAGATGAGGGAAAACATACATGAACTAGCTCAGATCGTATTTTATCAAGACAGAAAAGAGATTCTGTAGTTTTACCACTTATAGATGGATAAAAGGAGCAATTTGGAGCAAATAAATAAGAGGCCTTTTGAAATGCTTTCCAAAGATGACCTACATATCTCTTCTGTCCAAGTGTTACATCTCAGACATAGCTGTTACAAAGAACTGAGAAAACAGACCAGAAAACAAAAAAAAAATACAGTAGGCAAATTACCAAAATAGTTTCTCACAGGTTTTCAAAGCTCTTGAGTGATTGGTTTCCACTAAAAATCCATATACTTACCAGGAAAGGTACCTCCTGCTGGAAAAGAAGGACTTTTGTCATATTTAACATTCAGGCAGACAGGTTTCTCAGGATCAGGCAGGACATTTATTGTGATTACAAGACAATGTAATACAGCCTTGCTGTATGAGGCTTTAACCTGTAAAATGTGCTCTCCCCTGCAATATACAGAAATCAGAAATCATAAAAACAGGTAAAATCTCTTCTGAAAAGACAATTTCCAACTGCTTCAAGTCTGAATAATGTACATGAAAGCATGCTAAACACTATCTAGTAATGCAGTAGTAAAGAGAAGAAAAAAAAGGAACTGTTAAAGCAATGTTAGATAAGTATAGTCACAAGTTTAAGTTATTCTTAAGATATTAACTTATTAAAATTAAATTTGCGTTAGTATTTCATTATTTTGATCATGTTTCATTGCCTGTAAGACACTAGCAACTATAGCTTCAAGTAGCAGAACACAGTAAAGCAGAAAGCAATTAAAACGGCGAGGAGCATTCCACTTTGATAAAAGTTTCCAGAGAGTGAATCTGAGTATCGTTCACATCTAGCAAAGTACACTGAAAGTATATAATGGCTTCAATGCTATCAAATAACTAATTTTCTTTACAGTATTAAAAACTTAAATTTCAAGTTTTTGCAAAAATTCCCAGTTTGTTTTTTTTTTTAAATATAACTCGGAATATAGTATTTAACTGCATAGAGGCTGTACTTCCCAACCAGTTTTGATTATGCTGTAAATAATATGATGTCACACCTGTTTCTAACCTCCAGCAGTAAACTGATAACTAATATTCATCATCCTTCTACCAAGTCACAGACATTATAAACACACTGAACACCATCAACAGCATTTAAAACAATGTTGTTTTAAATTTCGAAATGCAAGAGTATTATGAGTCAAATCCTCCATATCTGAATGAAAAGAACATGCACTTATTGCTAGTTTCAAAATAATCTAAAGTCAACCCAGTCTTGCTCCGAAAACTCAGGGATACAGGCAGTGGATTGCAGAACTGTGAATATGAGGAAGATACAGAAATGATGAATTTGAAAAGCCATATGGGACATAAGTGTCTAAGGGAAGCTATACATGAAGTGAGCATGAAGAAGCAGAAGATGGAGGAGCAAGAGCCACAGGACATACATCTGCTGGAAATGAGACTTGAGTAGTTGAACTGCAAATAGGAAAAATTAAATACATCTATTTAAAATTCCTTTGGGCATTCTACCTAATTCTTTAAAACAATGTCTAGCACACAGAGAAAGTGGGATCTAAACCCTCTTAGAATGTGTTCCTACTTTAAAAGCATAGTGTCTGGAACAGGCCACCTAAAGACTGTACATTTCAAAACTTTAAAGTGGTTTATAATACCACTTGCACTTGGTGCAGGTTGACAACAACAAGACAAGATTTACCATCACCAGAAAAAAAACCCAAGATTTAGAAAATTACAGCAGCAGCTTCTCAGTAGATCAAAAGAAGCATACTGAATTTTATTTAGTTAAGCACTTAGTTTTTCAGAACTTACTGTCTAGCCATCCACCTGCATACGAATAGTAAATCTTAGCTCTAGATTAATACTTGGTAGTACTTTAAAAAATCCAACTGGTTTTCACTACTTACCTAGGTGCGTGAATACTAAAAACTCCCAGGTTAGCCCTACCAGTGTCATCTGTTTTATGCTGCTGGTTTGAAGGAACAAGCTGTCAAAAAAAAAAAAATCTTTCAATGATACAGAAATAGGCTTGGATAAAATGTAAATGTTTATCTCATTTGCCTGCATACTAATTTGAGCTGTAGCTAAATTTTTGCACTGTAAGTTAGGGAAAGATATACTAAGACAATATTAAGGAAGAGGTTTCAAATTCTCTGCCAGTTTTTAAAAGCAATCACTTCATCTGAACTAGGATATTTTTCTTCAATCATATATTCAAATATTTTATAAATGTTATTTTTAAAATTGCTATTGATGCTATCATATCATCCACAGCAGATGATAATCTGAGTGTATTTTCAGATCCAAAAACCTTCTACAACTATTTAGTACTTGTTAGTGTCCTTCCAGTTCTCATTCAGTTTTGGATCTGTAAGATAAAGAAATACAGGGAATACATGCTGCAACTGTGTAGTTTCAGGCTTTGGAGACTTAAGAGGGTGGAACCTGAAATATAGAGAACATCTTATTTGAGAATTTCTGCTTCCAAAATCTTCTCATTTCTTTTGGGAGACTGTGCATTCAACCTATTGGAAACGCTAAGGCAGAGCATGCTGTAATAAACACTTTATAACAATGATCCACCTTGGCTTTCAGAACACTTTCTCCTGGACACATCCCACTAAGCTAAGAAACATGTGGACTCTTAAGACATGCTGCTGGTGCTCCCTGGAAGAAGGCAAAAAATTTGAAAAGACACAGCATGCCACCACAACTCTTTGACCAGGAAGCACAACCATGCAGTGCTACTGCCAAGGTTGTGTCTTCTCTCAAGTACAACGTACCTAGAAGCCACAGTGAGCTTCAGCCGACACCATAAAGGCAGTAGCTGGGGCAAAGAAAAAAATCCCCACTGTGAGGCAGGCTTCTATGGCAAGAGAGTAAAAGAAGACAGAAAAAAAATGTTCAGGATATCAAGAAATCTACTTCAAAATATCCAATTTTAAAAAAGTAATAATAGCACAGTTAAATTGGGCAAAAGCTAAGGTTGTGGCACAGCTCTGGAGGAGCGAGCAAAAGAAGGCTCTTGCCTGTTGTGTATTCAGAGAAAATTGAGGAATGCAAATGCATGGCAAACAGGAACAGGAAAAGGGAACAGGACCAGCCCTGAATGAAAAAATGTTATGTCCAGAGGGGGATGAATATATCCTGTGTTGATTATATATATATATTCAGTATAACAGTCTCTGTACTGACAGGTAGAAATGTTTGACAGCTTGACTTTCCTTTTTTTTTGTTGAAAAATGGGAATAAAAATTTTAATGAATGGAGTACTCTGTCAAAGTCCTTCCTTTGTACAGACTGATGTGAAAACCATCTGATACTCATACCTTGTAGCGTCGCACTACATAGCTTAGTTGGTTTTTTGCACTGGGTGATTGGAAATTTGCACTGAATAGTATGTTTGTATTTCCCTCTCATATGACATGGTCCTTTTCCCTCCTCCCCTAAGCCTCAGTGGCAGTGGTCTTGCCCCAGGTTATCTCCTCCCCTCATCCCTCCCCTCACTTGTACCCATTGGCTGTAATCCCTTCCTCCAGCCCCGTCCCCCAGGGTTTAAAGCCACCTGGGGCCAGCTGGCCCACCCTCTTTTTTCTCACCCTCTTGGACCCCCTGAAGTGATTCTACAATAAAGCTACAGGATTTTTTGGTCCCGAGGAAAGAGCGCCTCTTGTCTTTTATTTCTGCCCTTGAAGTAACAGAGCCTTAGGGGGTCTGGAGCTAGCCAAACAGGACCCCCTAAAAGCCCCCCATTACTTCAGCACCTCACATACAGAACGGACAGTAACCACTTAAATTTGGTCTAGATTTGCATCCTCAATGTTTTAATTTCATTTATCCTGCCAATGCTTTTCACAGGATAATGAAATAGGGCCCAAAACTGCTGACCGGCTTTACATACAGACCAGTAAGTCATACATTCAGGAATCAAAATCAAAGAAACACCAGATAAAAATTATTTGGTTGCTAGTTGAGACTGTATCATCGTCTTTACTATCATTCAGTAAATTACCTCTGATAACATGAGGGATGTGGTGGTGTGATGTGCATGCAAAAATTGGAAAAAGGTTCTGTAGAAGATCTGGAATGTATTCGAATTATACTCAGACCCTGTCCTATTTGAATTTTGTTTATATTTGTGTTTTTTGTCCTGGGACCTGCTTATGTTATTTGTTGCCACTGTTCTTATACTAGATTAGTTATTCTTTTGTGCTCTTACAATATTTTATTAATGTTTTCAAAGAAGTCCTGAAAATGAACATACCATAGACATGACAACAAAACTTGTGTTAAACAAAGTTCGCCTAATAAGGCCAATGCTTACCTTTAAGTTGTTACTCTTTGTAAGGCTGATTTTGACATTAGGTTCAGGAGTTGGATTTCCCCACTGATCACACAACTGAACAATAAGGGGCCTCGGCAATTCTCTACCATTAATCACTGCAACAGGCTGAAAGAGATACAAATACATGGTACTCAAATGATATTCAATTGTACATATCTTGGACATTCACAGCGATTCAGGAATCCCCAGAGCAACAGTATCTACCTTTCCCATACTCTTTGTCTCCCAGAACAGCTAGACCATGATTGAATGGTATGCAGGAATGTACTTCTAGAGTTTGTTTATATTCTCTTGTTAGAATAAAATACACTACTTGAATTAAATGGCATGGGTTACTCATGTTGATGTGACTAAAAGGAAGGACATGATTCTGAAGGGCCTTATCAATGTTCTTGTTGTAGGAAGAGCTATGGCCTAAAACTTTTATTTTCTGATATACTTAAACAGCTGCCTAAAGAAAAAAAAAATAGTTATGTGACTGCTTGAACCTTTTGTTTCATTTTCTTCAGTAACTTCCTTTTCCATTTTCCCAAAACACCAATCTTGATTCCTGTCCTCTATTCAGAGATACAATTTTCTTTTTTCTGCTTTCAATTTTCTATTCTGGTTTCTGCAAGAAGTTAAGCACTGTTGTTTGAATAGCCAAAGTAAACACTGAAAAATAATTTTAAAAACCCGAGGCAAATAGATGGACAGCACCAAAAATCTCCAGCCTCTTCCTTTAAGTCCTGTATTCCATTCTACATGTTTACTTTCTGGCAGTAAACACTTGTAAACTGAAGTAAATATGGGACTGCCATCCTACATCCTGAACACCAAAAAACCCCAGTAAGAGACAGAGAGATGAGCTGCCAGCCATTACTGCCACTAAGGATTGTATCTTTGGAAAACAGCAGTGAAAGATGGGTGTCAGGATCCAGTCCACAGTAAAATCACTGCACCAAAGAAAAGTTACACTATCTTTAGAAAGGCAAATGGCGCAGAATAAAGTTTACAATACACATATGAGTTAGATTACTCCAAAATAAGTTTACTTTTAAAAGCCTAAAATAGTTAGCTATTGCACGAAAAATGGAATTAAAATACCTGACTAGAGACTATGTTGCTTTTTTTTTCAAAGCAAAATTGTTCAACTTACCTTTTCTAACTCTGGCCAATCCACAAACTGCAATTTAGCTGGGGATCCTGCTACTAAATTCACTCTGATGAAGTCAGAAAATTCACGCCAAGCAAAGCACAATTCTTTGCTTCCGAGTAAACAGGGTTTATACCGAATACCTTTTACTTTAATTGTTTGAGTACTTTCCTATTGAGGAACAAAGAGAAGATTTTTATCGAGAACAAATAAAGCAAAGTAAAATTTATTAGTATTTTTTCAATATAGCATTTATGCTATAAATACTATTTGGTGTTTTTACTGTTAGACAGTGGATCAGTGGACTAAAAATTCAACTACAAGTTCTATTCCTTCTGTTAAATTTAAATGAACTTCATGAGTAAGAAGCAACCCATTTAAAACTCAAGAATTTCTCAGAAACCTGTTTTTCAGCTTATACCCAGCACATTTTAAAAGGTAGAGATACTAGTCTGTTCTGCATGGTTCTTAAAAAGATCTTAAAATCAACTGTACCAACATTAAAAAACACAGAATAAAAGACTAAAAGCAAGATAGAAGAAAACATATAGAACAATGACCTAGAAACAAAGTAAACCTGACTCAAGCACAAAGTGAACTGGCCTCCACATAGTATAGCTGCAGCAGTGATAAGGTTTTTAACAGATGCAGCTGTGTTCCTTAGAACAGGATCATACCATTTTAATGCTTCAAGCGACCAACTGGTGTGTAATTTGACTACCTTTCCACAATTTTGGTTCAATTTTGTGCAACAGAATTAAGACAATTATCACACAAATGCCACAAAGAAATAAACTACATGACATCTTATAAATACCTGCCAAGTTATTTTCAAATTTGATTTATCAAGTCCAGGCCCAGAAACTCCTAGGGAATTTACACATGTAGATGTCACTGTCTGAACCTGATTTCCAAACTGATCTGTAATCATTACATCTGTTAAAAAAGATGATGATGATTAAAACGATTATTAGGATGATTACCTCAGCAGCTGCTTTAATGAAACATTATACAACATATGGAATACAAATGTACACAACATAGACACAATATAGAGAAAATTTGAATAACTATCACTGAATAAATCACAGGCTGAGGTTGGAAGGTATTTCTGCATGTCACCTGGTTCAAATCACCTGCTCAAGTAGGGTGACCCTGAGCCTATTGCAGACAGGCAGCTTCTGAGTATCTCTAAGGAGAGAGACTCCACAAATTCTGGCCAATCTGTGCCAGTGCTCAGTCACCCTCACAGTGAAAAAGTGTTTTCTGATGTTCAGGGGGAACATCCCATGTTTCACTTGGTGCCCACTGCCTCTATTTATTGTCTCTGAACACATCTAGGAAAAGCCCAGCTCCAACTTTACACTCTCTTCAGCTTCTAAATACATTGATTAGAACGCCCAGGACTGTGGGTATAAACTGAATGTATCTATATAGTTATATCACATATTTGTGCTTCTCACTTCTTTGAATAAAAATATTATTTCTTACCAAAAAGTTGAAAGAAAAAAAAAAAGGAAAGCTTTTTTCAACCTTTTTTTTACTCTCTTTTTGTTCTATGTGCTTTCCTCATTCACACACAAGCTTTTAATGTCCCAAAATACTATAAGAATTTTTAATTTCTCACTATGTCATGTGGCAACTGCATACAGAAACGAAAAGAGAATGAGAAGATTGATTCCTAACATGCCTTCCTCTTAGGTTAAAGCTAACCTTAAAACGTGTCACTTTGAAGTCCATGCCTTAGCAATAGTCTGAATGCTGTTATGGCCTTTGAGATTTCAGAATACATGAACTAAACAAAAATTTATGAATGATTTGAACTAAGCGTGATGAATCTCCTGATGTACAAAGTAATTGGCAAATTTTATCAGAGAGTAACTCCAGAATTGTAAAATGGCAATTCAGAAATCTGATCATCTTTCTGTGAATGAGAATGTAAACCTGTTTTTTATATTCAAGTAGTTGCAGGCAATTTACTCTTGATGACATCTGTATATGTAACAAACTTAACAAACTGCCAAGAAAAAGAAATGTATCTTAGAAGAAAATGAAGATGCAAAAAAGAAGAATATGCAAACACTCACCGATTTCACTCTGCAGTTCTTCACCCATCTGCAGTGTGTTTGAGCCTTTTAGTTTACACTTAATGTGTCTGGGTTCATCAGGGACTGGTCTGAGCATATGAAAATTGACTTATTTCTCTCATAAAGGTAAATATAACATAATAGCAGGTATGATAAATATCTTAAAGAATCTTAATGCTTGCTCCTGTAGTGTATTTTATTTTCCTACTGCAGATCTATGAAATGACTAATTGCTGCAAATTTACCCCAGCATCAGAGTGCTGTGAATTAATTAATTTTAACCTATTAAAAGTATATGCAATACACTGAAGTAATTTAGAATCAGATTACTCTTAATAAAAACTTCATAAGATACAAGTCTTAAGCTCACTAACAGTGATAAAAGGTAGTTTTAAAGTTCAATTTACAGCCTGTCAATTTTGACTGAGAAACCAGACGAGAACTAACTTTGCAGGGATATTTCTTTCTTCTCAGTCACCAGTCACCTAACTCCTCAATAAAACCTACTTATTCTGCGAGCTAATGTTTACGGCAAGATTACAAAAACATCAATAGTCTTCTTCAGTGTATGTATATTTATACAAGTGATTACAGGGCTGGATGCAAGCCAGTAATCACAATGGAGTCTTTCACATAGGTAATGTTCTCACATGTAATGAATTTAAACAAACCCTTCCCATTTCCCAAGGTGACATTCTCCTGTTAATTTGCCAACCACTTTCATTATTTCAGCTTCCGTAGAAAGACTTTTGTTTTACCCGAAGTAATGGGATCTACAATGCTATGCCAGTAAAATTATTAATAAAGAAATATATCAAATGAACAAACCTGACTGTGAATGCACTTTCCAAAGACACGTGCTCATCAAGGTAAGTAATCAGACAGTAACGCACATCTTTTACTGAAGTTGGCACTTTTACATCAGGTAATAACCCCTGCATCAACAGCTCTCTGTCAATTTGAGGTGTCCAGTTAACCTAAAATTAAAATTGCATAAATTAATCAAAAGCTAAATTATAAATGACTATTATATATAGCTATATATCTTGCAGCCATTCTAAATATGCTGATATTAACATAAAGGCAATAGCACCTTTCAATGGAAAGCCTGGACATTTCCCGGCAGTAACCAATGCTATCTGCTGAAATACAGTCAATTACTTGAAAAAAGCCCCAAGCAGACCAAAGCATACATTAGGTTTCCCTCACTGAACTTGAGTTAGGAAAGATACAAGTGTGATATATATTTGGTGAATCTCTATGTTTGTCTTAGGCTCCACATAAGTACACCGACAGGGGGATAAGATAGGCAAGCAAGCCTTCATGGGGAAAATGCCTTTCAAAGTTCCTAAATGTTGGGAAGGCCCTGGATTTCAGGAATCGTAACTACTAATTATTTTATGCATTTAGGAGAAGCACTGGAAATACTAATCTGCTTTTCATAATATTATCATGAAGCATTAATTCACATTTAATTAATAAAAATATTTTTTAAAAAATAATGAAGAGGAGAGTTAAGTTTCCTTAATACAGTTTTGAGGAATATTATTTAGTAGTCTAACATTATAGATTTTAAGGGTATCAGCTTTGTGTTTTTCCCCCATATTATGCTGCTGTTTACTTGAAAGTACTTGCCTTTATTTTTTCTGCAGCAGCTGCGGTTATGGGTATTTCCCTTTCTGCTTCATCATACATCTGAAATATAAGTTTATTCATGACTTGGCCAGCAACACAACTGATTTCATCCTGATGTTTAATCTGAAGAGCTTTTTGTCCATTCATACTTAAGACCTGTAGTCTTGCAACATGACTGCTAGGAAGAAGTTTTATAATCTTTTCCACTGCTGGCACATCCTTGCAATTCTATTCATGGGTGAAAAAAAAAAAGACATATAATTAAGATATTAAATTTAGATATGCATACACATAATACCATAATAGCCTATGGCTCTACTCAGAATTACCAGGTAGGACCAGATGTCCAAACATAAAATCAAATTGACTTGTCAAAAGTAAATCAAAAAGATATGCCAGTATACTTACAACTTTTAACAGATACTAGAATTGATGCTTGCTGTTTAGATTTTTTCTATTCCAGAAGTAGTAGGTTATAAAATTTACAAAAATCTTTTAAAGTACAATCCTAAGTATCCTTTCATGTAATTCATCTTGGCATACTAGTATTTATTCACACATTTTTCCAGGGTAAAGCACACACACGTTTTATTTTCTCCAGCAGTGTGACTCTCATGACTGCCAGAGAACTAGAATGTTCAAAAGCATTTAAAAAAAATTCATACTTCATGAACTTTGAAACTGAAATGCTACAGAAAACTATTGATTGCCATACCTATTCTTACACTAAAATGTTTATGCAATGAGGGCAATTTTTGAAAACAATCCAGGAATTTAAAAGGAGAAGAAAAATCCCAGAAAATATGCATATTTCTGAAACACCTCAGAGATTTAACAAATAGAGTCAGAAGTGAAGAAAAAAAATGGAAAAAACTCTGCCTTTTTAGGGTTTTTTAGTGATAAAAAAGCATAGCCACCTGATTATGAGGTTTATGATACCTAAACCAGTAACTTTGGGGGAGCTAAGCTTATTTATAAAAAGGCTGGTAAGACAGTACAAGAAACTTTTCAATCTTTTGTTAATCCAAACATTCCAGCCAATACTTACAAGTACTTCAAATCTTGCTTTCAGTATCTGGTCTTTCTTGATATTCTGTACATGTATAACTGGACCAGTTAAAATGTTTGTTCCTCCATTACTGCAGTCCACAGAATACACAGGAAGGTCTGAAGCACCTAAAAACTATTTAAAATGTAAGATTAAACATCAAGTTTCTTTTACAGAACTACCATGATTATTTCAGAAATGATTATTTGCAAAGTCCAAATA
>WBNO01018538.1:1389-29111 GCA_013400575.1 Peucedramus taeniatus
GGAGGAGGAGGGTGGGTGTGGGGGTGGGTTGGGTGGGGGGGGGGGGGGGGGGGGGAGAATTAGAATTTGAGAACAAAAAACCTCAAAGTGTTTATAAAAGCAGAGATTTGTTACCGAGGCAGCTGATGTCCAGCCTGAGATGGGGTGGTGTTCTAATGGACTTGGTTTAGTGGTGGCTGTAAGGGGACATGGCTGGGCTGCTTATTTCATCTTAAAAGGTCCAGTAAATTTACTCCATGCAGCTCCACTACCAGCTGTGGAGAAGAACATTGTTCAGTTGTGTCAACTTGGCAAACACAAAAATAAATAAGAAAAACCAAACCGCTCAGTGTCTGGTACCTCCCATTTCCCCTACTTTCCCCCCAGTCTGGAGTTAAAATGAGAACTGCTCGGAGACTGGGCTTTAATCTGCTGATTGGAGCCAATGAGCAGAAATTATCGAGATTAGAAAACCAACCAGCAGGTTTTATTAGCTGAGAAGCCAGCCCCTCGCTGTGCGCGGCGCCGCGCGCCGGGGCTCGGGGCAGTCCTCGCCCAAAGACAGGGAGGCTTGGGGCTGGTCCTCCTCTGGTTTTGTATTTTTCCATAAATCTTACCCCCCCTACCACCTTGGAGCCAGCTGAAATACCCGGTCCAGCGGGCTTTTAGAGTGTTCAGATTCTGCCAGGCACACAGTGTGAGGGTGGCTCTAGGTGTGAGCCTCGCTGGGATGACTTGGCTCTTCTTCACCCAGGGAAAACAATGAAAGTGAGAGTTGTGTATTGCAGTTGGGAAGTGTGTGTGTTTGTTATGAGCTGCAGCCATACAAAGCATCATAAAATACAGAAACAAATGTTGGGCTGTTGGCTGCTGTTGAGCATGGTTTTATCAACACAGTCCTGGGGAGCTCAGGAAAAGGGGAAGAGTTTTAAAGTAAGGGAGGTCCATCTTCCAGGGCACCTGGGAAGAGCAGTGCTAATGCCCTGCACCAGCCCATGAGGCAGGTGATGGACTTGCTTCCACTGGTCCTTTGAGGAAAGGAGGGCAAAAAAAGGCTGGATGACTAAAAGAACACACTTGTAAAAAAGGTGCTTCTTGTACAACTAACAAGCACTCGTACATGTGAGGGGCCAGCTCATAGAATTTTCAGCTGCTGTTTCAGAACATTAAAAATATAAATGTGAATGTAAATACTTTTCATAGGAGTCAGTTTTGTCTGAGTAATTATATAACTTCCTTGAATTCTCTTCCTCATGGCATACAATGGCTTGGGTGTATTACTTCTCAGTAAAACTTAGCTTGATTGTAATCTAGCCCAATTCTTATCACCTATTTTGATATTTTTTTCTTGCTGGTACTGACAAGCCCAGAAGGACCTACCTAAAACAGGCCTTTGAACAAAAACATTATTATTTTTAATAAATCTTGAGAATATTGATGGCTCTATCTACAACACACTTTCAGATGAAATTCCATGGTATTCTTAAATTGCAGCAACCTTTTCTGTTACCTGTAAGACTGCTAATACTTAATATTCATCCAGATGCTAATGTCAAAACCTACCCCTTGAAAGTGCTGTCTAAAAAAAATGTGCTGAAAAGTTAAATTCAATCCTTGCAATTGGGTCGTAAGATTTTGAGTACCTGTTAAGCACATAGTTCTGAATGGAAACCAGACCATTATAGGTAGGCAAAAAGCACTTCTGCTTAATCAAAACAGCCATAAGGGGAATGTCTGGGCATAACCCACCCCCATCAGCATCCGCAGACTCAGCCTGGACATGGCAATAATCCCATCAGGCACACAAGAAAAGGATGCTGATGGCTCTTCTCATGTGGTCAGGGTTTATTTAAACTGCACATAGAAATAAGGGATCATTCCAAAGTCAGTTTTCACAACTCCCCTTACAGCTATTCCAAGGGAAAGCTTATAAAGCCTGAAGCACTGTCACAACCACTAACAGCCTTGGAAGCTGCAGCAGATGCAGGAGACCAAGGCGTGCATAATCCCACCATTAATAGATGGTATTGCATTACAGGGTTGGTTGCCAATAAAAATGCACCAGGTATGCCGAGATCTCACAATACACTTGGCAATTTAACAAAAAATGTGGAATCCTAAGAATTTAATTTTATCTTAATAATAGCCAGCAGATGCTGTAATCGTTTCAGACCCACAGTGTTGATTAATAATGCTCAACAGTTTCAAATGTTAAGAACTCAAAAGATAACAATTGGGTGTTTTGATATAAGGATAGCATGGAAGCATGTGTTTCCTTAAGAAGCACCACGGACATTCAGACAGATGACATCACCTTTTCAAACAGGCTTCAGTCACTCCTGCCCTCCCTGTTCTGCCTGAGAGTAGCTCAAACCATCTGCAGCTGCCCTGTACCATAGCACAAAGAAATGAACCCCACAGCCAGCAATGACCTGGGTAAAACTGCACATTTCTGAGTGCCAAGTGCTGCATCTCAAACCCAGGAACTCTCCTGCATTAGCAGTTAATTGTGTGGGAATGAATATTGCAGGAAGCCTGGGAATGGGAATTCTGCTGCCTGGTAGCAGGTCCCTTTCCACCATAACAGCTTTGGGATCCTGCACAATTTGGGTTTGCAGCACCAGGCTGCTCAGCCCTGTGGCTAACTCGTGTTTCCCTCGGAAAGGCCAGGCTCTGTGGGATGGGATGCCCAGCTGTGAGGGCTGGGTGGGCACGGGCAGCACGTGGAGCATTAACGTGTCTCCTCACGGGCACTGCCCTCAGCTCAGAGCTGCTCCAGCACACAGGGGACAGGGGACAGGGGCTCTGGGGTGGCTCCAGCCCAGGCAGGGTGAGCCCAGTGGTGGCACAGGCACTGCTGATCCAGTGCAGGCACACTGGAATGCAGTGAGTCCAGCAAGGCATCAATCCCCAAAATGCTATCAATACATTTACTGATTCTCAATTTGGTAACCAAATCAATTTCTAGTTCTCTTGGAAAATACCTTGTCATATGAGTATTCAAGGCTTTTCTGCTTGGCTTTTTCCAAGCTTTGAGCACACATTACTTGAGCATTAGAGCACACATCCATCCCTCTGTTCCCATGTACATGTGCCTCTGTAAATAGTGCTACATCTTGAGTCTGGTGTCACGAACAGAAAGGATTCATCTGCTCCATGAGCAGAAGTGGTCAGGGTTTCACCACACGCTGCAATTCCCAGCCTCCCATATTTACTTACATTTCCAGCTGCACGCACGCCAGTGCCCTGAAGTGGCTGCAGCTCCATTTACATAACCAGGGCTGGGTACCCCGGGGGCTCCTGCTGGAGCTGAGCCCCTCAGTGCAGGCAAGGAGAGAGCTCTCACCTCTCTGAGAAGGCTGCTCCTCCCCGGGAGGCTGGGGGAGCCCACCAGGGCAGCCCTGGTACTCAGGGTGTTACACCAGGGGCACAAAACCCTCCCCTGCCACTGCCTGTGATGAATGGCTCTCCCTGCTCAGATTTATCTCTTTAGGTAGAGCCTCAAATTCAGACTGTTAAGATGATCAACACGTTTGCAGACAAGGTTCGCGTTAAAAAGGTCCTGGTTACAAAACAGAATACCTTCAAGTTTGCCATATATTATTTTCTCCTAAAGATTTAAATATCATGTGGCTTTAGCTTTCTTTCTGTTCACTGAATATCAAGGTCAATTAGGAATGATGTCTGGCTAGTACTCTCAGAGCAGATTAGACAGTTGCATCAAAAACTAGGACCATGTATAGGTCATCTGTTACTGTGACCTAGATTTCTGAGAATCTGTTCAATTTGTTTTATTGAAAATGTGATCCTTTCTCAGTTCTGTTTCTCATAGCAGACCTTTCTGTAATAGCAGAAAATAGCTTTATTAGATACTTAGAGACATTGCTTACTACTTCTGCTAAGACACAAAGAAAATCAAATCCATGCAGCAGACCTGTGCCTGTCATCCATTTAATTTTAAAATAACTTAAGGTTCTGAAAGGCTTATGCCTTATAATCTAAAGCATTTGGTCCACATGCCAAATACTAAGCAGTCTGAAATACATAATAGCTTAGCTCTAGCTTTGTTTGCCCTATTTAATTCATTTTTTGCCTTCAGTAACCAGTGTGTAGATGCAATATTTCTGCAGTCTACTTTGGAAAAGAAGGAAGTAGTGAAATATTTGAGTGAGGCTGTTTTGTTTGTACCTGTGTGAGGAGAGTTGGTGTGGATTGTCCAGACCCAGACGTCCCTCCCAACCCCTCCTGTTTACTGAGGATAAGGATGGTGCTGTCTGAATCCCAGCACTTCACAGTACATCCACCTATGCTTGCTGGGTTGTCATTCTGAAACCACATAAAAGCAGATTTCCATTTGGAACATTTTAGCCAAATTTCCTCTCCTCTCACAGCTCTTAATTGTTCCGGTAGAAAGCAATTACTAGAAGAGAGCCCATGCAAACCCCACGCTGGTGGTGTAAGTACTGGCCAGAGGGAAGAGGAGAAGGTGTATCTTAAAATATTAGAAACCATTTTCTAAACACCAGTGAGTTCATTGTTGAAGAAAAAGTATAAAAATCTTGAGGTTTTGGCAGAACTCACAGTCCAAAGACCACCAACCAAATCTGAGCATTACTGTCGTCATCAGTCTCTGTGGCTTTATCGTGCTGGGGTACAAAGCACATCTGGAACACTTGTGCTCTCATCACACCCCAGGACAAAAGGTTGGTCACATGATCAAACATCAGGAGAAAGAGCACCAAAAAAGAAAATATGCCAATAGGTTGAGATTCACAAATGAAAATCTGCAGTTCATCCCTCCCTCCCTCATACATCGATCTTAGGAAATCTGCTCCTAGTTTTTCAAAATTCTAAAGGCAGTTCTACCAACTCATCTGAATTTTATACTACTTTCATATTCAAACTTTTATGTGCATCTCACAGCACGCTGGGACCAATTTATTTTATAGGCAAGATAAAATCCTGCAATATTTGGTGATGTTATCCAAAGATCATTCTTCTAAATGAACATAAGTACATTTTCTCCTTTTTGTTTCGCATGATGGCTGCATTTAAATAGGCTAAATGTATAATTCAGAGAAGAATGGCAGAGTCCTGCCCACCTGGGGGTCATATCCACATCCATCCAATATTTAAAAGCACGCAAAAGCAAAGAAATTAAATATATAAGAGGCGGGGGAGGAAGTCTTTCTTCCAACAGAATATTTGCCTGGAAACCAGATAGAAGAGACCGCCTCTTTTTTTACCCCCAAATCACAGTTAGTTGTTCCAGAAGTCTTTGAAGACACTTCTATTTTAAATGTTAACACCTGAAGGAACAGTTCAAGATGTGCTGCTGTGGCTGAGCCACACACAGTGGGAGGAAAGTCTCACAGAAACACAGCTGAAGCTCTGAAGCCAACACCGCGTGATCAACGCACGTTCACACCACGTGTAAACAAGGCCGAATGAATTTGGTGTGAGAATGGGAAAAAAGAGCAAGGAAGCACAGTGGAAATGCATCCATGGTGTGCATGGGACCGTGCTTAGGATGTGATGCTTCCCAGTCAGCCCGGAGCATTTCCATCCAGGCCTTGTGGTACCTGCTGGAGCTGGCTGGGAGTGACCACGGCCAGAAGATGGGAGCAGGACCTTGCAGAGGTTCAGTGGGATCTTGTTCAAGGGCACCTGTTCTGTGTGGCACCCGCTCCACTCACAAGGAGGACACTCCTCATGGAAAGAATAACGTGCTTCCAGCTAAGCCAGATGTTGGCAAGGGATAAGAAATCTCATAACCTTTGCGAGGAGGATGGGGAGAAAGCCACCTAAGGATTCATTTTCCTGCTCATTACAATGTCATCATAATGTCATTTTCTTTGCTTCGGTTAGATACAGTTACTGGAAGTAAAATCTTTATTGCAGTGAGTGTATCGTGAAATGGAGTCTGACAAGGTGCCAGCAGAAAACTGACCCGGAGGTGCCACACTGCCAAAACTGAGCCAAAAAGCGAGATTTTACAGGTATTTCTTTTGAGAAGAACTTCAAGTCTTGACGTCTATCAGATGAGAATTGCTGGATTATAAAGATGAAAACCAGGAACTAATTATCTTCAAAGGGACAGTTATCAACGAATCACGAGGAGACATTATGATTATGAAAAGCAAATCCTCCATTTGATCCCTCTCCATCCATACTGCTTCCCAAGCAGATAACCTAAGCTTTATCCATATGGAATTGCTAATATTCCAAACAGGGAATCAAATATAAAAGTCCCAATTAGCATATTTTTTAAAAATCTGAATTCTTATAGTGTTGTGTATGATCAGTGTGTGAACAGGGACACATGGCAGCAGTTCCATGGGGGTTCATGTCCCTGGTCTGAAATCACAGGAAGCCATCTCAACAGAACAGACCTCAGATTTCTCTCCCAATTACTTTGATCCATATTTTCCCCATGTTTGCCCATTACAAGTGCAGGTTCTGGGCATGTCTTCAGTATATCACATGGGAAAACTAAAGGGATTGCTGTGAAACACATCCAGGGGCGGGCGTTGTGCTGGGGTGAACCCACCAAAGCCAAGGAGACCTTAACTCCAAACCTGGGATTCCCTGACATTATCCAGCTATGTTATCCATCCAGAAACAATGACAAGGGAACCTCAGCTGGACTTTTGGGACCAGCAGGAGAGCCAGTGGTGCTTCCTGCCCTCCCTGCCCTGGCAGAGACCGGCAAGTCCAGCTCCTTCCAACCTCAGCACAACAAGGCAATTCTCTGAAACACAGGAACTAATTTTTGTGAAAACTGTCAGACTGATGACTCTGCCAGCAATTTCTAAAAGGCTAAAAGGAGGAAAACAACCTTGGTAACAGCATCATCTGCAGTTAGGATCATCTCTCTCCTTCCCGAAACAGGCACAGGAACTATGCCTGAATTCACAGCTAATGGGAAATCTTTTGATCTTCACCGACACAAAGCTGCCAGCCAAGAAGAGCAGTCAGCACAGGGGGACCTTCTGAAGAAGCACTTATCCTAAATTCACCACCACAATAAATGTAACACATCCTGGGTCTGGAGCAGTGCAGTCCTCAGTGATGAAGACCTGTGAGCATGTTTAATACAGCAGAAGAGACAAGGTTATTTATATCTCACAAAGCTGCTTACCCAGCGTTGGATGTGCCCATAGTGCAACTGCAGGAATCCATCAGGAGGACACCTGAGATTCCTCTCCATTAAAAGTGATGGATCTAACACAGCCAATCATCTTCATGGCAACAAATGTTATCTTAAAAGACAGGGGATAAAAGTTCACAGGGAAGCTGTGCAAATTCATGAAAAGAAAAATGCATTCCTGGTGACTGAACGCACAGAAGTCTGTCTCCAGAAGTCTGTGTGTGTTGAAAAATGTCTGGAAGACAGGAGATGATTAGCAGGAAATATGCAAGCTTCTCCTCCTTGTATCGTTCTCCAAACATCCATTAGCCACTGGTTTGATTTTATTTTAAGAGTCAGAACTGCTTTATTGATTGCAGCCAACAGCTGCAATTCAGTAGTGGTCCCAGACACCCAAAGTAGTTTTTCCCCAACAAAGACAATTTCTGAAGTTGTGTGAAATGAGATGATGACACCGTTACTGAGACATCCTGGGCTGAGTCCAGGTACAAACAGTTCATAAATGGAGCTCCCTCCAAACCCATCCTTCTGGTCTGCTCAGAACAACACCCCTGACACCGCCCTTGGGGAAGCTCTTGCAGTGCTGAAGAAGCTCCTGATCCCCTGCCCAGCCTGCCTGGCTGGGACTGTGCTCAGTGCTTGGGGCAGCGTGGTGGGGGCAGGCAGGGCTGAGACATCCCGTGCTGGTCCCTTCACCTTGCACAGACCAACTCTGGAGACAGGACAGCGAGCTGGGCTCCAATCCAGGCAGTCACTCCTGGCTAAGTAGGTCAGCAAGGAAGCCCCTGCCCGTGGTTGTGTCTTCCTGCCTCCCCACCAAGCAAATTTGACAACTGTTTTCTTTTAGGAGGTCACAGGAGATGGAGAGTTTGATTCTGAGAGCTTGTGTGTTTGTTCTAGAAATGTAAAACAAGTTTCACTTAAAAAATACATCTATTTCACTGTTTTGATAGCTCAGAAAGAGTTTGGTAAAGCACACAGGGCATCATATTGCTCAGTCTGGAATGTCAGATTGCAAGAACATTCAGAGTAGCTCATTCATAAATGCCTTATTTTAAAATATTTGGAAAAAAATCATAACCAAAATAATTTTACTTTACTTTTCAGTTAAAATTACTTGCTGAGTCTTAGCCTAGCATTTTTCAAGCATTGAGTGTCTAATTTTCTTGCAGAATCACATCCCAGTAGTTCAAGAAAGCTTTCCACTCTTTCCTATGCTGTTGAAACACAAGTTGGTTCCTTGAGTTTCTGAAGAGTCAAACCATTTTTCCCTGCTAACACCCACTGCCAATGTTCTGCTTCCCCCTACGAAGCCAGACCCATTCCCAAGCCCAGGGCAGGGTTGCTGTGCTCTAACTGGCTCACTTGTGCAGGTAAAGATGTTAAGAGACAGGAAAACTCCTGAACCTTCACTGGTTTACCTCAGAGAACATTATTTTACTGGTGACAGTCGTTAATTGCTCTCCACTCAAAACTTTCAGAAACCTGCTCAGATCAGTGATGTCTTCAGGGCAGCCTGTGCCAGAACTGGCTAAAGCATCCATCCTTTCAGCAATTTCAGGAGAACTAAGTGCAGATGCAGCAGCCTGTGCTGCTGTTCAATATTTCATTGTTTGCACAGTAGTAGGAGTCAGATTGTGCACACACATGCAGTTCATTATCTCCGTGGCAAGCACTGCTTCATGGGCCCAGCCCTTTATCCTCACACATGGTCTGTATTCCTTGTTCCCAAACATGGAACTTTGCATTCAGCTGTACCAAAGCATTCACTTACACTTGATTTATCCAGAGATCCAAATCTGTGTCACTCTTCTGTCTAAAAACCCCAAACCTGCTGATATGGGATACTACATTTCCCCCAGGCCTAAAGCCAGGCTTTAGGATGTGGCCAAGTCATTCTAAGGCTGCGCCAACTGGATCAAGCTCTCACTTGGAATTGCATTTAGACCTCCCCATTTGTCATTTGTTAATCCTTTTAACATTTGCCACAGCAAATTTGTATCATACCAGTTTAAATTGTCATTCGGTATTAAGTCAAACACCTTACAAGAGTCTAGGGTATGTTGCATCCACAAGCAAGCTTGTCAACTTAGAATGAGATCAAAAGAACTTGGTAAGTCCTCCCTAAATCGCTGGAAACTGGTACTAACAGCATTTCTCCCAGGTCCCAGAAGAGCTCTGCATCTGTTTTCTCTAGGATCATCATCACAGCACTGTGTTCTAAAAGGGCAAATGGAACAGATTGGTAACTTTGTCCCCCAATTTTATATAGCCCCCAGACTTGTCAAGTAGTAGTCCCAAGGAATTTTTGGACAGTGCTTACTGTAGAAGACTGCTGAATCTGAAGTGTTTGGCCATGGCATTGCTAGTTAAACACTCACTCAAATTTCAGTGAAACAGCAATCACTAAAATTACTGCCAGCAGTTCCATGCTCTTGTCTCCCCAAGGGGTATTTGCATGCTTACCCTGCTGAAGTCATTTACCTCGACAAAGAAAACACGTTTTTATAATACAATTAAAGCTTGTTGCAGGACAAAGCAAATGTGCTTGCACATGGCATTTCTGTGGATGCTCTGGGTAGGCAGGAAGACACTGTCATGTGCTGAGGACAATCCTGGCCCCAGTTTGCTTCACTGGGGTCACACACCTCCCTCATGAGAGTCACAGCTACAGCACAGGGGTGGGAGGAAGAGGGAAGCTGTTTTACTGCCAGATGCATATGTAAAATTTATTTAGTGATACTTTAGGGCGGTGCTGTTGGGATTCCTGCCCTGCTAAATAAAAGCCTTCTTGTGAGGAGCTAGTAGAATGATTGGATTAGGGTGTAAGAATTGTTCAGGCACCATAAATACAAAGAGCACAAGAAACATCCACCAAACTAACTCAGTCCTGAACAGTTACCTCTTACAGACAGGTTAACCAGTGTATTTCAGGGTTTGTATGCAAATTTTGAGGAAACCATTTTCTTCATACAGAAACCCATTCTCCACTGTAATTGGAAAGAAACCCCCTTGTGCTCCAAATGTTCAATACTTCCATTCATAGAAAAAGTCTTGTTCAGCATTCACTGCCTCCTGACTGGTGGCCTTACAGGGATCCCAGTTTACAAGGTGTTCTGTGCAGAGAACAGAGTGGGGCTTTCAGGGACCCCTGTCAGCATCTGGGGAGGGTCCACTTCATGCTTTTTTCACAACAAAAAATAATAATTAAGGAGTAACAATAGAGGTGGCAGCTGTCAGCTCTAGTTTCAGTGCTTCCTAGGTGAAAGAAGTCTGAGAGAAAGGAAGGTGTGTTGAAGGTTCAGTGCAGACCATAGCTTTTGGAGTGTGCCTTGCACATTTTGCCCACTTACAGTTTCCAGAGAGCTGTTTTATCATTTCGGAGTCTGTCCAAAAAAGCTGATGGAGAGCTTTGAACTTTGCAAAGGGGAAGGAGTGTGCAGCCAGGATACAGAAATAACATGTACAGTTTAACTTGCAGAAGAAATTCAGGCTCTGAAATCGTGAAACAAGAAGATGAAAGTTCCTCCCTCAGAGGTCATTGGAGGGATAAAGGAGGAAGAAGTAGTGAATTGAGAAAAAAGCCTCTCACAATGTCATTTAAATATAAACACACTGTTTTGGTTTGTTAAAACCAAAATTTCATGCTTGACTTGAACTGAGTTTCCTTGATTTATGTGATACCTACCACATGTAGTCACCCTTCACACTGGGACACTCCTGAAGCTTAACACTCCAGGCTGAGCACTGCTTGTGATTAATTCAAATTGTCTTTGTTCTTTCCACCAGCTCCTACTCCAAATGATGGCAAGAAAAAGGTGAGACTAATTTTTGGAGAATTCTTTTGATTTTCAGTATCAGCTGATGTTTAATGATACCATTAAAATCAATCAGTTTAAGTGCAGGCTACAGACTGTATTCCTGGAGCAAGATTGCTTCAAGTACTTTATTAGACAATACACTTACTGTTAAATTACATGTATCAGCTCAGGATATTCAGAGAGAAACTGTTAGATCCCTACAACAAGAGAAAATACTCTGAATTTAAAGCAAGTTTCCAGCATTTAAGCAGTAAATTACCCCCACTGACTCTGTCAGCTCCACTGCACTTACAGGAAAGTTACTTCAGATACAGCAGCAGATTTAATTTTTAACAACAAACTGCAAATAAGTCATCCCTATGGAACCATGCAAGCCAGGGGAAAAAGGTGAAGATAATTAGATTTCATATAGAGATTTAAAGAAACTAAACCCCCTTTTCCTCTTTTTAGGGAAAAGAAGAGCAAGGACAGGAGCTGTGGAAATACAGACATTACATACTCCACTAAGTAGATCCCTTCTCTCACTTGTGTTGTTTTAGCACTATGGGTGAGTCCCCACCCCCAGTTTTTTTTCAAGTGAACTTTATAAAGAAATCTGAATCATTATGAACATCCTTAGTGCTCCTATTGAGAACTTGCATGCCCGCAAGAGGAAAGTCTTTTCCACAACTGCAACTCCGATATAATTCAAAGCTGGTTTAAGAAATACTAAGTCAACTCAGCATCCATAACCAGAGTGTTACACTTCTGCAATTCATTAGTCCTCGAGGTTCCATTCCGTAATTAAAATACTTTGCAGTTTAAGGCTTTACAATAAAGAATGTGCAGTCCTCAGCAGTGTTTCCACTGCCAGGCTATGGAAAACATATGCATGGAAACTCTGTACAGTGCATGTGTAGAGCCATCTTTGGATAGCTTCAGTGAACATTCAACGCTGTCGGTGAGTTTGAGAACTAGAAAAAACCATCGACCGTTGACTGTACCTTGAGGTTTATCACAAACCCTCTGCTAAATGGAAAGCATGAACCTTCAGAGATTTCACATGTGGTTGCCATTAGCAGGTCATGATTTACAGATTATATATTAAGAGCTACAGAGGTTGAGTTTTTCCAGTTATGCTTTCTCTAAAAGTGAGTTGGTGTATAAGAAATGCTTGTTTTCTCTTAAAAAAAAAAAGAATTAAAGCTTTATACTAGTGCAGAATTTCTGCAGAACAGAGTATAAGAGATCAATGGAAGGTTTTGTATTGGAGCACAAAAGCAGGAACGTATCCACACCATATGGGACACTTGGAAACAAATCTGAGCACAGTATATGTTCAAAATAGCAGAATATAGGCCAGATCGGGAGGGAAACCTTTCCATTTGGGCTGGCAACTTGAGCTTTGCTGGAAAAAGCTTCGGAATGTGAGTTCATTTGCTCCCAGGAACCTGCAGTGGATTTCAGCAGCTGCTCACCGGGAGGGCCAGGTCCAGCTGCTCTCACGGCTCAGGCTGTCACCCTGCAGCCAGGCAAGCAAGGAAACAGCCTTCCTTTCCAAGGCACGGGGACCAAGGGCTCAGGCACCTCAGAGGAACCCACGTGGAACCTTCTCCAGCCCAGCTGGCTGACCAGCACTGCAGGCTCTGGCAGCAGGTGCCTTCACAAGGGTGCAGGCACTGGTTCTGCCTGTACGGGGACTGTGGAATCCATGAAATAAGAAAAGGCCCAAAGCACGTGCCAGGGAATTTTGTCTTGGGCTGCTCTAGGGTGACAGCACCATCACCGTGGCGTGGCCCCTTCAGCATCTAATGGCTGCAATCAACATTCATTGCTGTCGGTGGGTTTTCATTTCTGTCAACTCACTGATCAATGAATGCAAACTGCGGACCAGCCAGCCAAGGACCCCCTCCGACAGCCCAGGGCCACCCACTCACATGGCCAGGGTGGCCTGTCCAGCAAGAAAAGGACACCGTGGCCAAAGAAATGCACTATCCAAGTTCTGCCTCCCAAAACTGTGTAAGGCTGTGCCATTGTCCCACCAAAGAAGTTCAGGACACATCATCCAGCTCCTTCGTGAGCAAATCTGAGTGCTAATTAAGAAATGCACAGGGATTTTTAAAGGAGCAGAACAGTTGAAGAAGTAGTTCAGTTTTAATAAAAGTGACACCCAATTGGTAAATGTATCAGTAAAGCATAAACCTACAGCTTTACCAGCTTATAGGAAACTAAACTTCCTCCTGAGCAAGCCAAGCTATGGAACAGCACTGGTCCTACAAAGTGACCAGTGAGAGATGTAAAGGGACTGAACTGTGGGGCTTTGGACTGACAGGGGTGAGAATGGGAGGAAGCAAAGCAGGAAAGTGATTTAAGGTCTTGCTGCAGAGAACATTCTTCAGGGCTGTGGTGGGCAGGGCCGGGTTCAGTCATACTGGAAAGGTGAGGAGCTGGAGCTGACTGCCTGGGGCAGGCAGGGACCTTCCTGCTCTGCAGCTGTGCAGGGAGGAGCAGACACATCCCTGCATGACAGACAAACTGACACTGCCCTGAGACAGAAGAGCAGCCTCTTGAGCTGCCCTCCACATATTTCTAAATGACTGGCATGACATTCCTGTTCCAGACATGCCCCTGTCTCTGGACAGCAGAGGAAGGAGGCTCCTGTGGTGCCCCCACGGCACTCAGAGCAGGGATGGTGGATCTCACTCTGCTCAGCAGTGGTGTCACTCAATTCCCTGGGCAGTAAAGGGTCCAAGCACTTCTCTTATGCCTTGTTTGCTCCTCCAGTTGCTCACAGGATTATCCTGAAGGAGCCTGTTCAGACATGCTGTGCTGCTATCCCACAGGAACCGTGTCCCTGCTCAAGTCAGAACAACTCACCAAGGACTTCTAAACTCCAGTTTGGTGAATATTCAAAATCTATCTGCTTGCTCTGTTCAAAGACTTAAACTTGTTCAATTTTACACAGGAACAGCTCCACCTAGTTCAACGGCTACACACTAAACAGGCTGAACTTTGAAAGTGGAATTTTAGGAAAAATCCCCCCTCTCCCTGGGTCTGTTAGCAAAGAGCTCTATTCAGTCACCCACAGTGAGCACTTCCACCAACAGCCTGGGTAAGTCTGGTGGCCTGGTACAGGGAATTTACCACAGCAGTGTAACACTGAACAGCCCAAAAGCATGCCTGCCAAATTGTTTTAACATTATGAAAACAAGACAAATGACTCATTTTTGATGCAGTTTGACATTCTGCCTTTGAAATCTCAGAATTTTCAGCATGCTTGGCAGACTCATTCGGAAGTGAGAGTGCACAATTTGGATTTTTTCCAGAGATATCTTACATGATGTACAAGAAAGCACTTTTGTGTTATTTTAAACAGACATTTCAGCCAACTGGTTTTCCTCATGTATACCTGCATGAAAGTAGAAAATACAGAAGTCCTGACAGAGGTGTTCATCTTTACTGCAAGGACATGTGAAAATAATTCACTGCAATTACTCTGAATAAGACACTTCAGACAAACAGGGAAAATTACAGTAAAGAGGCCATTACCCCTGTTTGCCAATGCATGACAAGCCAAAGGCTTGAGCAGACATTCCACACCTCTCAAATCCTCTGGATGCACAAATAAGCTTACAATTTGGGTTCCTACTTGCCTGTAAAAAATCCTCCAGATTTTTTTTTTTTTTGCTTTAATTTTGGTAAGGAGACAGCAAGGGAAAAAACTACGGAAAGACAGGCATGTTCAGAATGTTTTTAAATCCATGCTTGGGAAGCTTTAGATGTTTGTGTCAGCAACTGTTTGCTGCCTACCAGAGGCACCACCCCACAGCTCTGCCTGCCCTGGGGCACATCAGGGTGACACTGAGCACCAGCACACCCAGTGCTGCCACTGCAGCCAGGGGACAGCTGGGGATGTTTGGGACCTGCCCAGCAGGAATTGCCAGGGCTCATCCATCCACACCAGAGGCCAGCAAGGGCTGGGTCATCATCATGAATGGCCAGAGTGGCCACCAACACTGGCCAGGTGATCGAGAGACAGGAAGACATCAAAAGAACTCGAGGAGCTCGGTTTATTTAGTTTATCAAAAGTTTATATAAATATCTTCATAGGGAACAGACAAGCATTTTTCAGTTTAGCAAAAGATAACAGACATGAAAGCTGTAGCTAGACAAATGCACACTGGCAGTAACATACAGTTATTTAAGGGGGAAAGAGGGTCAGCCAGCTCATGTTGGACAGCCCTGCCCTTTTTTTTGCAGATACATTCTGCTGGAGAATACTATAGAAAATTCAGTTATGTTCTAATACTTGTCAATGCACAAGAGTAAATATGAGCTATATCAGGCCACAAAGGTTCAACAGAATATTAGCCAATATATCATCATAAACTGTACATATTTCTAGATGACAAATTATTCTACATATGCATGTGAAATTACCTGTTTCCATATAAAAGTGATAAACTGCATGGAAACCTAGCTAGATACCAACAAAGATGTGTTTTATTAATCAACAGGCAAATAACTGCACACATGTTCACAACTTGGACCTACCATGCATGCATTCCACAGGGCTGTTCTCACTATAAAGGAAGGAACCAGATTTTCACTCTCACCATGCAGGAACCACAGTTCTCCAATAAAAGCAACTGCAAGTCCACCAGCACAAAGGCCCGTGGAAAGGACCATGTCCTGGCTCTGGGAGGCTTTTAGCAGTTGTGAACATCTGAGCATTACTTTGAAATGAGCTGCCAGTTAGAAGTCTGCCACATTTGAAAAATCCACAGAGTTCCCAAACAATGAGATGAAAAGTTGCTCTGAATGGGGGATTGTCAGGCCTGCTAAGGACACGGTTTCCCAGTCCCACCAGTCTGACAAGGGCCTGTTGCCATCTAGTGGATTCCCATCGACTGGTCCCTCCACACACCAAATGCCACTAGATGGAGTGTTAAGAAGGAATTCTTAATTCCTGCTTTTCTAGGTGTCCAGCAGCTCAGGTTTTCAGTCTCAAAAAGTTACAGGCCAGAATTACCCTGAAATTGAGGAGGATTGCATAAACTGCTCTCAGTTTCACAAGAAATTCCAGGCTATAGATTTTCAAGTGTTATAATGAAACACTACAGAAAAATACTCCCACGCCAACATAATTTTCATCACCTCAGGACTTTTTATCACTCATGCAGGCATCTCCTTCACTGAGGTATCTCTGGTGGCAACAGATCTAACACAGCCTGCATTCTGCTGGTGTAAATAGTGATGTACAGACCTGGTCTGTGCTACTTTGGTGAGAAATACCTCATCAGCTCTCAGCTATGGGAATCCCCACCTCCATGAATAAGCATCAGCTGTAAAACTTCAAGTGTCTACCATGGAGTATCAATTCACATCTCTGGATTATCTCAGAATGAGAAATTCTACCTTGTCACACATGGCAAGAAAAGGGGTACTTACTGCCCACGGAGTTCACAGGGAGGACAGGAGAGGAGGAACTCATCTGCTCCACATCTGCAGCTAATGGGAAAGTGAGAATGAGAAAGATGTGATGTGCATGTTACTGAGAAGGTTTTACTTTGAAAACTTTCATTTACACTGAAATTGAATACACATGTCTTCAGTCACCCGAGGAAGCTGCTTTGAGGAGCAGGTAATTTTAACAGCATCAGCTTCCCCCTTTCAAGGTATTTCTGTCATACACATTATCTGTAGATCTACTTTTCTCAGCAGTCATATTAGTAGTTTGTACTTGTGATGGTTTGAGAGAATCAATTCAGAGCAACTTCCAGCACAAAGAAAGTCTAAATTACCTCAGGTTTAAACTGTATGCAGAGCATTACTGTGGAATAAAAGGACATGATGATCTCCCATCTGTGGCCAGTGAACCTTCAAAAGATTCCTGATCAGAAGAGAGATCCTCTTCCAAAGGCTGGCAAGCTGCTGGAATTTGATCTGGAGCAGCATCAGAAACAAGTGTCTTTAAGCACAAGACACTCCAAAGCTTTATTTTCTAACAGCTGAAAGAAGAAACAGAACTTCCTGCCTGTGTCTGCCAATGTAAACCCTCAGAACGTGATCAAAAACAAATGCAAGATTGCCCTCTGTGTTTTGGAAAGGATCCACCTTTCCAGGACTCAAACCAGGAGAAAACCATCTTGCACTAACAGGGTCAGTTTTAACCCAAGATTAGGTAAAACCAAGATGCATTCTTTGGGCTTGATCTCTCTCAAAAGACCACAGCCCCTCTCAGCACATCACCAGCAACACCCGAGTGGAGCAGCTCAGTCTCCAGCTCCGTGATTTTGATGCTGGTAGGTCCCACACAATTATATATTCTGCAACCCTTGTTTAGCTCTAAGACCCAATAAATGCACACTACAAGTTTGCATTCCTAACCACAGAACACAGCCCCAGAAGCACAACTCCAGCCCACAGCCAGGCTTTGCTGCCAGCCCAAATCCTGCCTTTCACATTCTTGCAATTCCCATTTCTCAGGCAGCAGGCAGTTCCCTGAGGACCACTGTTTACACTGAAAGTGCAAAGTTCTGCTCTAATTAGGCAAACCACAAACAAAAGTAAACACTTCAGCAGACCATTTTTACAGGACGTGAGAGCAGACACTGCACCACACTGACTAAATCCTGCTGCCATACTTTCATACCACCCCCAGCCTCCTCGGTGTAGCTACTCAAAGCAGCAGCTTTAGTTCATCATGTTAAACACCAGCCATAGCTGAGAACACAACAAACACAATTACAGATTTATTCAGCAATGCCCTGGCTTGTTCCTGTCCCACTCTCCACTGAATTACCAAGGCATTTACTGCCTACAACATCTACACATTAATTTATCATCTTGCTTGGCTCTTGCAGCAGTGCTCAGAAAGCTGCATGTGACATGCTGGCTGCAGAGCTCCCAACAGGCTCTGCATTGCACTGCACAGGTCTCTGATGTGCTCAGAGAAACATTATTTTGCATCTTCCTATTTTCCACCTTAATACTATAGTGTCCCTAATTTAGGAGCTAGCAAGCTATATACTATACATGTTTTGTAAACAAAAAAAAGATTCTTCATATGTAGTACAGCCATTTCAGGTTCTTGGAAAGAGTTTTGTACTTTTGCCTATTGAAAGCTTTCACATGCATCCCAATGAAGCCAAACAATAAGTGCAGGTTGAAGTTACTGTGTTTTGAGAGTGGTGCAGAGTGAGCACTGAGCACAAGTGGGCTTTCAGGAAGGCTGGGGGAGCAGCTCAGCAGATGGCCACTCTGAGGTTACCTGCTGCTCTGGCACACAGAGGTCACTGCCCAGCACTGGCCAGATGGCACAGGGCAGCACTCGAGAAGCTGCTGCCAGAGCAAAGT
Organism: Peucedramus taeniatus; assembly: GCA_013400575.1. Classification (NCBI taxonomy): domain Eukaryota; kingdom Metazoa; phylum Chordata; class Aves; order Passeriformes; family Fringillidae; genus Peucedramus; species Peucedramus taeniatus. The sequence continues at coordinate 19,678 of WBNO01018538.1, forward strand.
CACTTAGGGCAGTAAGCTACACCTGCCAACATCTGGAATAGTTTATCAGGTATCATTCAAAGAGCAACTAAATAATGCATGAGCCTTCTGAAGAGAGCTTTCTGAGTGGGAAGTGTTTAGAGAGAGGCAGTGCAAATTCTCCAAGTCCTGAAATTTTAGATTGCTCACTGTACTGCCACATTACAGGCTGCAAACAACAAAGTGTCACTATTCCCCAGCCATGCTTGGAAATTCTTCATTGCTTGAGATTATGTGTTTTACTGACTATTTGCAATATGTTCACCAGTGCAGACACCATGCTCACCACACCCAGCTGCTCAAGTTTGAGGTCAGAATTCCCTCAATGTCCTGTCCTGTCCTGGCGATCCCACGGCCCGTGCAGGGACATGGCACAGCTGTGGCATCCAAGAGCAGCAATACATCAACTTTTCTGGTCTCCTGCTGCTACTGGCAGATGGTATTTATAGCATATTAATCTCAAAATCACACTTGGATTTTTTTTCTAAGTACGTAGAGGCACAACTGCTTCTTCTACACCTGGCCTTGAATAGATGGATTTAAAAATTTCTCTCTGTTTATGAAACATGGCACTGGTGGTTTGCTCTCCTATCCATAATCCCCCACCCCTTTCCTCCAGCCCTTTTTATCTTCATAATTATATGTAATCCAATAAATTCCTAAAAATAATTCCTCTAAAGGAGAGGTGATACAGACTAACAACCACACTAAGATTTTGGAAAGTGGTTTGCTCTAAAAGATGAAAAGGACAGAAGTCTGCTCAGCCATGAAGAGCTGCTGCTGCCAACACAAGTATTTACCTCCTGACCTCTCCTCTGCCCACTCAGTGAACAGTGCCAATTGTTTTCCTGCATTATATACTGTTTACAAGCCCTGAGTGGCATGAAAGGAATTAATAATTCAGCTCATGAAGCTGATGACCTTTATTGGAGTACCCCTATTTTCTGAGCAGGAATCAGAGCAAAAAGCTCCCTTGAAGCCACAGGGTTTCTTTTTAAGAGTTTTTCACTTTACAGCCTAATTGACCACCATAACATAAATCAATCATTTCTCCTGTTTTAACCAACAATGCTACCTATTCTCAGCCCCTCAATTTCTAACTGCCCTTGTATCAAGCCAGGCCTTGTTCTTTGGCTTTTCCAAGGGTCTGGTAAACACACTGGCAAGGCCAGCATGGAGAGCTTTGCAGGATCAGGAACATTTGGCAACACCAGCAAAAAGAGATTATGCCATTTTGAACTTCTCTTGACCTTTGCCTGCCCTTGTCCCTGTTTATGCTAATTGAAGGGGTATATGGGCTACTCCTAGAAATGAACTTAGCCTGAACCGGGGACACAGCACTGGACTTTGAAGGTGAGTTGTGGTGCCCCCTCCCCAGCATGGAGGAGCTCAGCAGGTCACACAGGGGACCCTGAGGGATTCCCAAGGTGGGAAGGAGCAGAAGGTGCTGACCCAGGGAGCCCTGCCCAGGATCAATGCCACACATGGGCCCGTGTGGCACAGCCCAGGGCTGCAGGCAGGAGATGTGTGTGGGACAGGGGTGACTCTGCCATGTCCCACACAAGGCACCAAGGGCTTCTGTCTGTCACAAGCCCAGCCTGACTCAGTGGTGAGGTTCTCCAGGACTGCTCCCCAGCCTGCACCATTCCATGGGGTTATCCAGGTGCAGGACTTGATCTTTGTGTCTGTTTAACTTTGAAGTTTCAATCAACCTTTTCCTTCAGGTTACTGAGGTCCTTCTGAACAGCAGCTGTGGCCTCCAGAGTATCAACCTGGTGTCATCTGCAAGCCTGAGGAGTTTGTCCACCCCACCAGCCAGGTGGTTGATGAAATTGCTCAATAGTGTTGGCCCCAACACTGACCCCCAAGGACAGCCACAGCATAATGGCACCAGTTAGTGCTTGAACTCGACTGCCACCCTTTGAACAAAACAGCCCAGGTTTTCACCCAAACTGCCTGCAAGGATGACATGGGACACTGCATCAGAAGCCTTGCCTAATGCATAGGTTAATGACAAAATTACTGTCTCCTCATCCATGGATCCAGGCCTTCCATCCACAGAAAGAACGAGGTTGCTCGGGCATGATCTCTCCCCATGGTAAACCCACAGTGAAGGTTCCCTATTGCCTTCCTGTCCTTCAAGTGCCTGGAAATGCCTTTTGGGAGGATTGCTCCATACCCTTCCCACTGAGGGGCTGAGACAAGGCTGACCAGCCTGCAGTTCCCCAGAGCAGCTACTACTCAGCAGAGCTGAGCTGAAGGTGATTCATTATCCCTTATCAGCTAAATTTTACTATACAGAGACATTCCTCCCCTTTCCCCTACATTGGGTAGAGCTTGTCTCACCTCAGCACTGGAAACACACACTGTTTGCAGAGAGGAGTGGGAAGTAAGGTCATCTCGTGATAAATATTTTTACTTATTTTCATTTACGTGGAAAACAATCCCAGTTCCTGCTTTTACCAACAAAACTGAAAGGAACCCTACACAGAGCTGAATCTTCCATGTACCTGCACTGTATTCCTCAATACACTCTCTGCAAACATTGTTATTTTAAATGCCTGTTTACATTCCAGTAAAATTCTGTCAGCGTGCTATCTGATTTATTGATGCCATCAGAAGTCACAGGATTCCTGACGTGCCTCCTGAGGCACAACAATCAAAGCAGAAAGGAGATGCATGTTGCTGTGGTATCAGCATTGCCACATACCTTATGGGCTGGCTTTCCAGAAGCCTCTGTGATTTCTGGGACAGAGCACAGTGCTCTTCTGGAAAGCTGCTGCTTCCCTGAGAGGCTCAGCAGGCTCTGCTCCTGAAAAATGGGTGCTGTGGAGGAAGTGACCCCAGAGCCAGCTCGTGGTGACAGCAAGACTCAGGCAGCTCTCAGCCAGCTCATTCCTCTCAAGGGGACTCACACACATTTGGCATCTTATTTCAGACTTTGAGGCTACCAAAAGGGAAAACACAGTCAAGCACCAATGCTTTATAGAAAAATTATGATGAAGAAAAAAGCCTGTCCTCAAAGAAGGTGATTGTGTCTCTGTTTCACACCCAGTGCCTCTCAGCATGCAGCACCCCAGCTCACAAGCACACTGTCTTTGTCCCTGGCATGAGATTTTTGCATCTTCTCTACCTGGAGGATGTTTTGGTTTATTAGGGTATTGCCTACCAGGTAGCCCAGCCTACTCCAACATTGAAAGATCAATTGCATAATCAGTCTGCAAATCTGGGGAAATTCTTTATTGACTTTTTGATCACTGATAAAGTGTTGGCCAACACAAGGCATACCCCTTCAGCAAAATCCATCTAGAGTCCACTAGAACTACCTACATTAAAAAACCAGAATTGACTGATATTATACAAGACGTGCTATTTTTTAAGAGTTAACATCAATGCAGATTAATACTGATCTCCTGATAAATAACAGCATGTTATGATATAGAGAATATGGCAGGAATCATGTTGCAGATTAGGCAGCTTTCCCAGAGACAAGTTCTTCTAGACCCCAAGCAGTGCTGTGGGTCAGAAACACCCCTGGAACTGGGCACCAGTGTGGGAGCAGAGGTGGCTGTGGCTCCTGCTGATGGCCACAGTAACTGACCAGTCCTTCTCACTTCAGGTTTTCCTTCCATTATTGAAATTCAGTGATCACAGCCCCACTTCCCTCTCTGCCCCAGCATCCCAGGTTTTGTTGGAGTGAAAGGCTCACATTAAGCATTTGGCCTCCCAGGGACAGGGATTACAAATGGGCAGGAATCAAGGGAAATTTGATTCTTTCTCCCCACCTACCCCTCTGCCTACTGTCTTCCATGTTTGCAAACCGTATTAGCTCCTGCTGCTTGCAATTCCAGAAACACTTCCCTTTCTCTTTGGGGCTCATTCCAGCCACATCTGCCTATTGCTATAATCTCATTTTGCAGGATGCCACATCTCTTAGTAGCTTTTAATTGTGGTAACACATCTAAGCATCTTAGAAAGCACATCAGAAACTGTCTGACAGAAAAATGCTGTTCAGAATAGAAATATCCTTCCTAACATTTGGATATTTGTCTCTACTTGTACTAGAAAATAACCTTAAATGCAGAAAAAATCTCTACATTTTTAAAGAGAAGGCTCCTAATCTTTTCAATGAGAAGATAATTTTGGATTGAATTTAGTATACACTGCTGCTCTGAAGAACAATCTGAATCTTAACTGACTTTTAATCTAACTTAAATAATACAGCAGTTCATGTTTTGCTGATTTCCATGAAAAGACTGCACAGTTTTGTCTTTTTTAAAATCTATGTTGGAAGACATATGATTACAAGTTTTACAATTTTAAAATAACTGTTACATACATTGCTACAGGAAATCCATTTGTATTTTTCCTTTTGGTGCTCCACAGATGGTGGCGTTCTGCTTGGGCAGTGGTGGGTAGGGCTGGTCCCCTGCACCCCACCCAGCCATGGAAACATCTCACTCTCCTCAGGAAAAATCATCCCAGCATGATCCACTGTCTGCTGGAACAGAGGTGCATTTCTTCCCCAGTACCAGTCTGCAACAGAAGCTGTTTCAAACTTATGTTGTTTCATGAAAAAAGAGCAAACTTTTAAAATTCTGATCTTGTAGATAAAAACATGCTGCTGCTGGACCTGCCACTTCAGAACATGGAGGTTTGGGAACAGGAAACAAACCCTTCATCTACCAGCTACAGAAAAGAGGTAAATTTAAAAAAATCAAAGAAGAAAACAACTCAGCATTACTGAAAACAAAACCTTGAGTGCAGGCTGGAGCTGGTGATGCAGCACAGGCTGTGGTGTGCACAGATTGCCTTTTGCAAAAGCTGGGTGTAAGTTACCACTTGTGAGTAAGGCCCAACACAGCCCCTTCCCTCTGTCCACATGAAGGGACATTTCTGGCAGGGCTGGTGATCCCTGTTTCCCACATCGTGTGATTGATTACTCTCTCCCCCTTAGAAGAGTTGATTGGTTTCCTGGTGCCAGGAAAATGATTGATGAATATTTCAGGCCATGGGCCTCTCTTCCTGCTGGGTGTCCTTTTCACATGTCTCCAATGGGCCTGGGGATTTTTTTCAAGACTAGGAAGTGTCATTTTTATGGATATCATCCTGTGATAGGCACAGTTCACTGAGCAGAGGCCTTATGTAAATCCAAGTGAAATACTAAAGGTCAGCTCAAGTGTTAAGGTGATGGACCCAACTGGCAGTGCCAGGTAAGCAGGAAAACAGAACTGGGCAAAGCAAAGCTGCACAAAGCAGCAGCAAACAGGAGGCACCGAGCAGCCCCACCCTGAGCTTGGGACAGCAGCAAACTGGAACCCAACACTGGCACCTTTCCTCAGCTCCCTGCAGTTTTGCACACCACCATGAGTACAGTAAATTTGCAGGTAAGAATAGCCCTTGCTTGTGACCCACAGAAAGGGCATTTCCTTAGCACTGCTGATAAAACAGGCAGGGGATAGAGAGTCTCCTGGCAAAAGCACTCACAAGACATCTGAAACAACATACTTAGGAATAATTCCTTGTAAGTATTGCCAAACAACATAAAGCTACAGCTGTGAGGCTGAATGAAGAGATTTTTGGAGGACAAGCTGGCGTTTGGCAGAACTTTCAGAGACTCAGAGTTCTTTTACAAATTTTTACTACAAGCACGACAGCCACCATTTAATCCCTTGGATTCAGGACCTGAGGGCTCTGCAGCAATTCCCACAGGTAAACCCCGGGCTGCTGAGCAGCAGCTCCTCAGAACAAGCCCTGCCCTGCCAGGAGCCCCGGGCTCATCCCCAGCTCAGGTACAGCAGCAGGCTGGGAGCAGGGCAGGGAGCCCACCAGGACGGGCACCTTCAGCCTCTGCACCCCTCATTTCCTGCAGGAACAGCTGAGGAGGCTTCATCCAACACGGGAACTCTGTCTGGGGGATGGCACAGTCCCAGATTATGTTCCCATAAAAACTATTGAAGGTTTCCCCTCAAGTTTCAGCTGGGAGGTATTTCCAGGCAAGGACATCACAGCAGTTTGCAGTCAGCCTGGCGTTAGAGCTGTGATAGATTTTTACTGGGTTTTGTTGTCTTTTTTTGTTTTTGTTTTTGGGTTTTTTTTTTTTGTGTTTTGTTTTTGGTTTTGTTTTGGTTTTTGTGGGTTTTTTTGTTTTGTTTTGTTTTTTTTTTAACAAAGGAAAAAAGGGCTTTAAAAAATTAGTCTTTCACACTGACCAGACATTTCTTTAAGTTTAAATTTCACCAGCTCTACAAGCCTACAGCTGGGATGATTAGGCAATTGAAGTTAGACATGTAACTTGTGCTCTCTGAAGGACGCAGGGTCCACCCTGGGTAAATGAAACCTCCTTATCAAAGTGCTGGGGAGAACTCAGATACCCCAGGCATATACTGCTTTCAAGATAAGTTATTGGCAATCATTCACCAATAAAGAACTTCACTGAAGCCAGCCTCTCCGTGGAGTGTTTCCTCTTTCTAACTAAACCTGTACAGAATCATTTTTATCAACACATAAAATCTGGAAGTCTTCTAATTATGTAATTAGAACTGCAATAATTAAGACCAAAGCTAAAGCTCGAAGGGTCCCCTTGTCCCCCAACTTCCCTTTCTCAATTAACTCTGCACAGTGATAACCACTTTGGCTTAAAGGCTAAAAAAAGGACAGGATCAAAAGGCTGGTTTAATACAGCTGGAGGGAAAGAATGCATTTCAGCTCCCCAGCAGCCATCTGATGAAACCCTGGGCCAATTCCCTATGTAAATGACTTAATTAGAATTACCAGATTACACTGCTGAAGGCTTTATTTAAATAGGCAGTTTATCAACAGGATAAACTGTGCTCCCATTCTCACAGAATGCTGGTGTAAATGCATCTGTTCAAAGCTCTACCACGTAGGAGTTGAACAGTAATTCAATAAACCACTGGCACATTTTCCCCACCAAAAAAAGAAATACCACAAAGGACTTGCCAGAGGCAGGACAGAAAGACAGCTATTGCTCCCAACAATCAATAATTAGTCTCCCAGATGGGAAAGCTCCCTCATTTTCTACAATTCAGTATCTTTATATTGTTTTATAGCAATGCAGGGAAAAAATCCTGTTGTTGCAGTGTCACATCACACACTGCATCTGCTCAACATACAGCACTAGTCCTGGGCTCAGCACAAAAAGGCATGCATAAACCCATCTTCCTGATTAATGATCTACAGAAGCCATCAATACCAAATTCCAACTTTATACCAAGAGGTATTTTTCCATCTTCACCATCAAATCAAACAAAGGAGTTAAGCTGTCACTAAATTACAAGTCTTTCATTTCCCATCACAGAACTGAGAAAATAATGCATAGGATTCTGAACTATTATTATTTACAAAAGCAAGAGACATCCACATTCAACAAGCCAACACTGAGCTGAAATAACACTGTAGCTTCTTGTTTATTCAGAGACATTTGACTTCAGCAGCGTTGCCATTCGACAACTCCATTTGTTTTTCTTCCTAAATCTTCAAAGAAATGTTTATAGCAAGTAAACTAAGACCCAACTATATCAATGAAATAGTCTTTGTTAAGCAAAGGCTTATCTCATCAGATGCAAAGCAACCAAGCATAAAGAACCACTAAAAATGTCAGTGTGTGCCAGTAAAGTTTGGGAATGCTGTGGAAAGGGGAAGGGATGCAGGCAAAGGGATTTTTCTTTGAAAACCTTACATTCTTTGTGCTCTGACAACTTTCCTCTTTTCTCTGGTATGAAGTTTATCCAGATCAGTAATCTGCCCATCTGAATCTCTGTTAGTTTTACGAGAACACAAAATTCAAGTTTTCTGTTTAGTTTCCTGATAAATCTGTCTTCCAAGACCACAGTACACAACAAAGTGTCCAAAGTTACCTCAATTCCAGCTAATCTGTTGTGTCCCTATTTTAGCTAAAACATAAAATAATTAAAACTATGTAAAAGCCATCGTGTCTCACTCACAGAGGAAAAAGATGCCAACTGAAGCTATAGCAAGGCTGATCTTAAATGGGACCCTGTTGAGAAATAATTGCTACTACTGCAGAAAAAATGAATGCCTTAATGAAATTGCTTTTAAAAAAACCCTGGTTTTATGCGTTCTATTGATTTGCTCAATGACAAAATATGGTTCTTACATGGAGGAGGAAGTACTCAAATTGGCAAGGGAAAACCATCATATATTCTAAGAACGTCAAGTGTCCCCTCAAATAATGAGGCTGCAATTGCCTGTAACTGCTGAAATAAAACTACACCCTGCATTTCAAAGTTATCCTGGGGCTTCTCTCACTGAAGGCGCCAATAAACTTGCAGCAGTTTACTCTGGGTTAACACAGAAGCCACGTGCACAGCTTAAGTTCATTAATGATTTTAACATTAACATTTTAACACCAAGAATACAATCTGACTTTCGTACCTCTGTCCTCATACAATTTTCACTGGTTTTGTTAAGATGCTGTTCCTCAAGGTATCAAAAGTACTATGAATCTTTCTTGAGAAAACAAAACATTCAGAGCCTTCATTTGCCATTATCATTTGCAGGTATTTTATAAAACCATGAATTAACAACCCAATCTTTCCTGCTCCTCCCCCAGAGGCTTTAGAAAGACTGAAGGTCAAGCAGTGTCCCAACACCACACCAGTATTTCACATTTTTGAAGGCAAAGTAGTAAAAGGTTGTTACATCACCCATTCAAAAGACTAACCACAGCCACAGGTACTCCTGTCACAAGGAACAGCTACACAAGAAACTCTTAAGGCTAATCTGATTAATCAAAAGAGATTTCCCTCAAAATCCCACATCTGTGGGAAAAATAGCAAAGCATTCATATTGTTGTACTCTCAGGGACACTAAAGCAAAAGACACTTCACAAATTAAATCAGAAAGTTCAAAATGTATTAAGGCTATATTAAAGTATTAAGAGTGTTATTAGAGTGTTATTAAAGTATCTAAGAGTATTAAGTGTCTTTCATCCAATTGGACATCTAATTAAGTGAGGAGGAATAAAGCGCTTCCAGGGACAACCCAGCGTTACACATCAGGGCGCTCACAGAAATGCCCATTTCTGCAGCTCCCACACTGCCTGTCCTTCGCTACCGCCAGTATCTCGAGACCGAGGATGCTGCCTGACAAAAAGCCTCTTTTGTCTGAGCAAACCCTTTGTAGAGAACCCGAGTACCTTAAGATGGTAAAATGCAATTGTAAACCATAAAAATTGGCAGGGACATTCAAGTGCAGATGCGGCATCTGCATACGGGAAGTGTAAAAGGGTCCCAAATGGTGCCCATAAACCCCGGGCAGGGACCGGCTCCCAGGGGCTGAGCCCAGACACCCGCGGGGCACCGGGACCCGGCGGGCGGTACCGGGACACCCGCCCGGAGCGCTCGGACCGCCCGGCAGCGGCGCCGCGCACC